>SJXQ01012142.1:368632-566983 GCA_006408695.1 Aepyceros melampus
CGAGCTCCGCCTGGGGGGGACAGGCGTGAAGAGGCCTCTTCAGGGAGGGGCAGAGTCAGCGCTGAGGCTCTAGAACCAGCGACTCCACAAGCCGCAGTGGAGACGGCGGGGCCTAGGACTATCATGCCTCCAAAGGCTTCCTGACCATCTCGAAGAAGATGTCGAAATCGGTGGAAAGTTCCTCTGGCTCCCATGCTGGGTGGCCGGAGCTTCTGCAGGTAAGATTTAGTTAGATCTCAAGGAGAAGTCGCAGAAGGCAATGGCACCCACTCCAGCACTCTTGCCTGGAAAATCGAACGGACAGAGGAGCCTGGTGGGCTGCAGTCCATCGGGTAGCCAAGAGTCCGGCACGACTGAGCGACTTCACTCTCACTTTTCATTTCCTGCACTGGAGAAGGAAATGGCACCCCACTCCAGTGTTCTTGCCTGGAGCATCCCAGGGACGGGGGAGCCTGGTGGGCTGCCGTCTATGGGGTTGCACAGAGTCGGACACGACTGAAGTGACTTAGCAGCAGCAGCAGCCAGAAGTCGCCAGCCTTGAGAGCTTGCAGACAGCCAGAACACTGTGAGGGGGACCCTGGAAACACTTTGGAGATTTTTTTTAAAATACAATGACTTGTCTCTACTCTGCCGTGGTCTGGAATGACAGCCCCTGAAGAAACTAAAACCATGGCAACCACAAAGCTCTTTATTTACACCCACCCTGGATCCGAAGCAGTTTTAGATTTGTTATTTGGGGCTTCCCTGGTGGCTCAGACGGTAAAGCGTCTGCTTGCAATGCAGGAGACCCCGGTTCGATCCCTGGGTCAGGAAGATCCACTGGAGAAGGAAATGGCAACCCACTCTGGTACTCTTGCCTGGAAAATTCCATGGATGGAGGAGCCTGGTAGGCTACAGTCCATGAGGTTGCAAAGAATCGGGCATGACTAAACAACTTCATTTTCTTTCTTTAGATGTGTTATAAATCCCCATATTCTTCAATCGTCTACCCAATATTAAATATACATTGATGGTGCTTTGCACCAAGCCTGGAGCTCCACTGTGGAAGAAGGAAATTTTTTTAAAAATTTAAGTTTATGTATTCATCAGTTGTGCGGGGTCTTTGTTGCTGCTCGTGGGCTTTCTCTGGTAGCAGCGACTGGGGGCGGCTCTCTAGTTGGCTGATTGGGCTTCTCACTGCGGTGGTCTCTCTCGTTGCAGAGCACAGGCTCTGTGGTTCATGGGCTTCAGTACTTGTGGCCCACGAGCTTAGCTGCTCTGCGGCATGTTGGATCTTCCCAGACCAGGAACTGAACCGGTGTCTCCTGCACTGGCAGGTGGATTGTTAACCACTGGGCCACCAGGGAAGCCCCAGAGGAAGGAAATCAATATCCGACAGGGAATCCCTGAGAGAGCTCTGTAGGAAAATTGAGGTTTGAGGCCCACCTCTGAGGGACTCCCAGAACTTTTTCCATTAAGTAGCCTCCCACCTCCACTAGGGCCTTCCCCAGTGGCTCAGATAGTAAAGCGTCTGTCTGCAATGCAGGAGACCCAGGTTTGATTTCTGGGTCAGGAAGATCCCCTGGAGAAGGAAATGGCAACCCACTCCGGTACTCTCGCCTGGAGAATCCCATGGTCGGAGGAGCCTGGTGGGCTACAGTCCATGGGGTCGCAAAGAGTCAGACACGACTGAGCGACTTCACTTTCCCTTTCACCTCCACTATTTGTTACCTCCGCACCCTTCCCCCAGACTCTTTCTTCACATCCATCCTTCCTAATCTGGTTTCCAAGACTTCCAGAAGACTCTCTGGATGGGTCCTGAATCCTCTCCTGAGCTTTACCTGGGAAACATGGAGGTGGGAGGGGGGGTGAGAGAGGTGGTCTAAGGAGCAGTCATGGGGACCTTGACCCTGAGGCCCCTCTCACTTTCCTCTTCCTTCTCTCAGTCATCCTCGAATCCTGTCCTCTATAATCAGCCCTGTTTTCTGAACCAAAACAAGGACATGAGATCTGACAAGTGTATATATGGGGAAATGGGACGTTATATCCTTGAAACCGGAATTGGGAATCCTGGTCTCAGATCACGCACTAAGCCCTAAACCACAGAATCAGGGATGCGCTTGTTGGCTTCTCTAGACCTTGTCGGAGAAGGCAGTGGCACCCCGCTCCAGTAGTGGAAAGTCCCATGGACAGAGGAGCCTGGGGGGGCTGCAGTCCGTGGGGTCGCTAAGAGTCGGACACGACTGAGCGACTTCACTTTCATTTTTCACTTTCACCCATTGGAGAAGGAAATGGCAACCCACTCCAGTGTTCTTGCCTGGAGAATCCCAGGGACGGGGGAGCCTGGTGGGCTGCCGTCTATGGGGTCGCACAGAGTCAGACACGACTGAAGCGACTCAGCAGCAGCAGCAGCAGCAGCAGACCTTGTCAATGAGGCAAAGATTCACGTACAGATGGATTCACGTGTAGATAAGGCCACATCTCCATGGCTTAGGGATACCAAATAGTGTGAGAGTTGTTTTATGACGGTCAGCAGTGCTTGGCACACTGCCTTTGATAATATCCCCACCACCCCAAAGATATTAAGAGGGACGACTCACTCTTGAACAATGTGGGGGCTAACCCACATAGACTTCATAGTCTTTCCCCTGTACCCCCAGTCCCTCCTCATTCGCAGGTTTGGCCAACCTCAGATTATAGGACTAGGTATTTACTGTTGAGAAAAAACCCTGTTCCACATGCATTTTACTTAAACATTGATTGCATTATATGTATTCTGTCTGAGATACAGTATTCTTTGTTTATTTTTTCAGATCTCAGGCATTTCAGAAACCACTCAAAAGCTTTTGACCTCAGATGCTCTGTCTATAGGATCCAGTGGCTAAAATGCCTTGGATGTTGGATGTTTGTTTAGAGGACCAGACTCAGAGAAACACTGCAAATCTGGATGTCTGGATAAGTGTTACTATGTTTGTGGTAGTGAGAGGCAGATGGTGGGCCATGGAAGGAAGGAAGGTTTTAGAAAGTTTCCAGAAATTTCTTGACTCATCTTGGCCTTGGGTGTCAGTGAAAACTATGTAATACTGTTAATTATTCTTGTTATTGTTCAGTCACCAAGTTATGTCCAACTCTTTGTGACCCCACAGAAAGCAGCACGCCAGGGTTCCTTGACCTTCACTATCTCCTGGAATTTCCTCAAATTCATGTCCATTGAGTCAGTGGTACTATCTAACCATCTCATCCTCTGCCACTCTCTTCTCCTTTTGCCTTCAGTCTTTCCCAGGGTCTTTTTTCAGAGTCAGTTCTTTGCATCAGGTGGCCAAAGTATTGGAGCTTCAGCTTCAGCATCAGTCCTTCCAATGAATATTCAGGACTGATTTCCTTTAGGATTGACTGGTTTGATCTCCTTGCAGTTCAAGGGACTCTCAAGAGTTTTCTCCAGCACCATACTGTTAATTACAGGGGACAAACGTCCTTGGCTTCCCAGGTGGCGCTGGTGGTAAAGAACCTGGCTGCCAATGCAGAAGACGTTAAGAGAGGTGAGTTTGATCCATGGTTGGGAGGATCCCCTGGAGGAGGGCATGACAATCCACTCCAGAGTTCTTGCCTGGAGAATCCAATGGACAGAGGACCCTGGCAGGCTACAGTCCCTGGCATCACAAAGAGCTGGACACGGCTGAAGCAGCTTAGCAGCAAAATGTCCTTAGTTTTGCTGTTGTTTTGGGAACAGTTTCTGTTCTATTTTTGAGAGTGAAAGTGTTAGTCACTCAGTCAAGTCCAACTGTTTGCAGACCCATGGACTGTAGCCCACCAGCTCCTCTGTCCATGAAATTCTTCAGGCAAGAATACTGGAGTGGGTAGCCACTCCCTTCTGCAGGGGATCTTCCCCACCCTTGGATTGGACCCGTGTCTCCTGTATTGCAGACAGATTCTTTACCACCTGAGCCACCAGGGAAGCCCCTTTAGGGAACTTAAATATTCCTCAGTGCAGAGGGCTTCAGTGGCCTTTGGCCGCCTTGCCGCTCCTCACCAGAGTCATCTACCACAAAGGTTTTCAGGGCCCTTGCTCTGTTGGTGTGAGTTGCTTTCAATTTATGACGAATGAAGAGGGATACCCACTGGAGCAAACATTGGGCACAATTGTGTATCAGACTGTGTTCCAGGTTCCAGGGAGTCTCAGTTCAGTTCAGTTCAGTCCCTCAGTCATGTCTGACTCTTTGTGACCCCATGGACTGCAGCACGCCAGGCTTCCCTGTCCATCACCAACTCCCGGAGTTCACTCAAACTCATGTCCATTGAGTTGGTGATGCCACCCACCCATCTCATCCTCTGTCATCCCCTTCTCCTCCTGCCTTCAATCTTTAGTGGTGGATAAAACCCACCACTAAATCACTAAATCACTGCAGATGGTGACTGCAGCCATGAAATTAAAAGACGCTTACTCCTTGGAAGGAAAGTTATGACCAACCTAGATAGTATATTCAAAAGAGAGACATTACTTTGCTGACTAAGGTCCGTCTAGTCAAGGCTATGGTTTTTCCTGTGGTCATGTATGGATGTGAGAGTTGGACTGTGAAGAAGGCTGAGCGCCGAAGAATTGATGTGTTTGAACTGTGGTGTTGGAGAAGACTCTTGAGAGTCCCTTGGACTGCAAGGAGATCCACCCAGTCCATTCTGAAGGAGATCAACCCTGGGATTTCTTTGGAAGGAATGATACTAAAACTAAAGCTCCAGTACTTTGGCCACCTCATGCGAAGAGCTGACTCATTTGAAAAGACCCTGATGCTGGGAGGGATTGGGGGCAGGAGGAGAAGGGGACGACCGAGGATGAGATGGCTGGATGGCATCACGGACTCAATGGGCGTGAGTCTGAGTGAACTCCGGGAGTTGGTGATGGACAGGGAAGCCTGGCGTGCTGTGATTCATAGGGTCGCAAAGAGTCGGACACAACTGAGTGACTGAACTGAACTGAAAACCCACAAGGTTCCTGACTGCGTGGAACTTCCACTCAAGGGAAGGTTGATAAATAATGAAAACATGCGTACATGAGCAAGGTAGTTTCAGATGGCGTAAGTGCTAGGAAGTGAGAATCTGATGCTATGCCTGAGGGCGATAGGGGAGCAGGGTCTGAAGCTCCTCCAGGTTGCATGGTCCAGAAGAACTTCTCTGAAGAATGACTGAGGCTTGAAGGCTCCAGTGAGCCACGTGGGGAAGATCTTGGGGCAGGATCTTCTAGCCATAGGGATCGGTTGGTGCAGAGGCCCTTATGTGGGAGCTTGGTAAGTTTCAGGAATACACAGAAGGCCAGTGAGGCAGGAGCATGGAGGGCAGAGGGCCAACCCCGGGTATTCCTCATCAGGCCAGATGCAGAGGAAGCTGTACCAGGTCTACTGTTCAAGCCAGCGATGGCTCTGGTGTCCTGAACACCTTGTTCCCCAGGACTGGGCATCTATTTTCTGTCCCATTGACCCCACCCTCATGACTCAGCTGCTTTTTCCCTCTGCTTCTCTTCTGTTCATTTCTGCATGTCTGTTTCCACTTGAGCATGCTGGGGACTCACCATCAATGTGACATGGTTCTGGTGGATGAGGTGTCAGGCGAGGTCTCTCATTACCCGCTGTCTCCCCTGGTCCAGCCTCTCTGGCTTGGACTCTGGGTCCATCCACTGTGACCAGGTTGTCGCCGCCCAGAGCTGGGCAGTGTAGATTGAAGGAAACTGCAGTCTCCGGCCACACCACCCTGAACCTGCCCAGTCTCACCTGAAGGCTGCTCCCTCAGGACCAGACTGTGCGCTGGGACAGATTTAGAGAGACTGACAGCCTTTTTATAGGAAGGATAGTTACACCTGTCATCCAAGAAACAAGCCTGAAAGCTGGTTTGTTTTTAACAAAAGGCTCCACAAAGGGTTAGTGCTTAGCTACTCACTGGTCCTACCCCAGGAAAGCCTGCCCTCCAGCATCCGGATCTCAGCACTGCTAGGTCAGCCGTCCACACAGCCTCTAAGGACCGGGGTCTTCCTGTTTCTGCTCAAGACGACGCGATTCTCTCGTCCTCCCGACATGCTCTTACACAACAGATCCCGCCGTTTCTCTGTCAAGAACCAGCGTCTATTGCCTCTCCCCTCAAGTCTGCACGAGCTGTGTGAGTGGCTGGAACCAGGGAGCGCAGTGGAAGTACTCTGTGTAGGAGAAGAGCGTCTTCCATCTTCATCCGTTGGAACATCCCTCCTTGGGCCCCAGCTGCCACATTGTAAGGAAGCCCAACTATCCGTGAGAAAAACCCCCAAAGAGAAGAATGGAGGTCTCCAACTAACAGCCCTGCTGAGCTAGCCAATCTCATGCATGAAGCCACCGAAGACGTTCTAACCACCCCAACACCCCAGCCAGTACCTGCAAGGCATTTGAATACCCAGTCAATCCACAGCATTGTGAGGAATAATGAACCGTTTCATTCTATGTCCCTATGTTTTATGGTGGTGTTTTGCAGAACAGCTCCTGAGCTTCTACAGCATCCAGAATCTGGGTCTAAGGGGTTGGATGAGAACAGAAAATGGGTTATATCCCATTGCATCACATGTGACCTTATGGAACTTCAGGATCGGGTACAGGTAGCCAGGCCTGGGAAAGTGAAAAGCAAAATTTTCACTTTACTTGATCATTGCTTGTTTTGAAGAATCATTAGAACAGAACTCCTTTGTATCCTAATGAGAAGGAGCCCAGGCCACTCTTGTTTCGGACCCTGCCTACGTGGTGTTGGCAGTTTGGGGAGAGGATGTAGGCACAGCCTGGAAGGCAGGGGAGGACTCAGCATGATGGGCAGTGCTGAGCCTGACAGTTATCTGAGGGCTAGCATGTGATACTGCCGTTTGCTGTGGAATTAGAGAAGTTCACGTGGATATTATTGCATTATTCAGATACTAATTCTTAAATGATGAAATGAGAAAGCTGGTTTTTTTAATTGGAGTATAGTTGCTTTACCATATCATGCTAGTTTTTACTCTACAGCAAAGTGAATCAGCTGTATGTATACATATAGTTCCTGAAATGAGAAATCTCATTTGCTTTTCCTTTCTCTTCACTTTCTTCTTCTTCTTTTTTTTTTTTTTAGGAGAAGAAGCAAGCAAGATGTCCAACCTATTCTTGAGCTCCAGCTTAACATTTGGTTATTTGTTCTTTATCCAAAGTCAATATTTTGGAAGAAGTTTGAACCAAATCATTCATGCGTTCTCGGGTTTCGTGCATGAAAAATCCCCACAGTTTTCCACTTAAAAAGAAATAAAAAGTCTGAGAAATATGTACTGAAAAGCTATTAAAGGTTGTAGGCTGTAAACTCCAAACTTGGCAGGATGAAATGGTTGTGAAAGAAGGAAGTTCAAGTCAAGTGTGAATCAAGTAGCCAAAGCTTGTAACATGTTCAAGGCATGTAAACCAGAGCCTGTGTGGTGCGTTGGACGGTGAAAGCCTGTCACGAGTGACCTGTCACCAAACTGGGTC
Organism: Aepyceros melampus; assembly: GCA_006408695.1. Lineage (NCBI taxonomy): Eukaryota > Metazoa > Chordata > Mammalia > Artiodactyla > Bovidae > Aepyceros > Aepyceros melampus. Next base: position 376,105 of record SJXQ01012142.1, read on the forward strand.
CTCCAGACAAGGACACTTACCTCTTGCCTCATCACTGTGATGGTCTCCTAACTGGTCTCCCGACTCTGTATCTTTCTAAACCACAAGTTTTATCAGGTCATTTTCCTGTTTACAAACGTTCAATGACTCTGCATTGCCCTCAGGATAAATCAGCACTTCAGAAGTCACCTCAAAGGGGTACAGGCACGATCCATCTCTGCTTCCCTCTCTGACCACACAGCTCAGCCACACCCGACTAACACTGTCTCCCCCCATCATGGTGAACTCCTGGTGTTCCAAGAATGCTCACTGCTCTCCAGCGTGAGTCCTTGGACATGCCATTCTCTCTGCTGGGACCACACCCCAGTTCTTATTTATCTACCAGAACTCAGCTCAGACGTCACCTCTTCCAGGAAGGACTAGGGGCGCCTCCTCTGGACTACCATTGCATTTGGTAATTTGTCATGATGTGTAATCATATGTTTACATGTAGGCACTGTTCATATCCCCCATTAACTGCCTCAAGGCAGTTACCCTGCTGTATTTGACTTTTTAACCGCTAACACCTACATAGTACTTGACTTATAATAGATACTAAATAAATTGTTGTGGACAAAAAGTAAACAAATAGCTCTAAAGCGTATTTACATTTGTTTTGCACCCTGGGAATAAGCCAGAGGAATATAGGGGCATAGAGTTTTAAGAGGGGGGCCTACAGAGTCAAGATTCTGAAATCCAGAGAATTGTTTATCCATGTGGTAATTTTGCCTAGAATTGAACTTTCCCTAGAAAATAACATCCACAGCGATTCAACCTGGCAGTGTTCTTGTTTTCAGAAGTGTTGTCACAATGGACTCTGTGTCACAGAGGTTTGGAATTTACTCATTTAATTAACAAAGATCATTTGAATTCCAACTGTGCCAGGCCTTGTGCATGTTAAAATGTGAAGACAGCCTGCGTTGTTTTCCTCCAGGAGCTTGTAGTATCCTGGGGAATTGGTAATGGGGTTGGGTTTTGATTTGATGCTATGGTTGTTGTTGTTAATACTTCTACAGGGATGAAGTTCTTTTGGAGGAGGGCTGCCCCTGTTGCAGGGAACTCAGCGACCAATATGAGTTCAGCTCCAAAAAAATGTTTTTAATTTTTTCCCAGAAGAAAAAACAGGCATAAAGCTCACCCAAGAGAAGAAATGTAGATGACACGCCCCACCATGGACACTAAATAGTTTTTTTAAAAAATGACACGTGAACAAATAAATAAGAGGATACAGGATGCAAAGACGCAGAAGCGAGAAAAGTCAACCTGAGTTTCTGACATACCTGAGTCATAAGGATGGAGCAGATTTTTCTCCCTAGAGACACAATCTGTTCCTTAAATCCTTGAGAATCACGTCCAACTTCTATGTGTGGAGGATAAATGTCTTTGGAGATGTTTGGAAAGGAAATGGAAGATGGTGAGAACCTAGCATGGTCAGGCTACAAAGGCACCAGAATTGATGCTGGAGGGATAGCAATATGTTGATGACATCAATCAATGGACCTATGCCTGAGGGTCACAAGATGCAGGATGGAATATCAAAGGGTGAAATTTGACCTTAGAGGTGTAGGGAGGAGAGCAGAGAACATGCCTAAAATTTTCCTCTGGCTGTTGACCGCTTAGTCAACTTTCCAGTTCTGAAATAGAAATTTCTGAAACAGAAGTCCACTCATTTCTGTTTTTCTTCTGAAAGTTAATCTTCTGAGAGCTAGAAATGTATTTCAAGGAGAACCTCAGGATAGTTGCTTGCCTTTAAATAATAGCAGTGTTATTAAATAATGTATGTGATTGACTCCAATTCTCCCCTTTCCTCTGGAGACACACTACGCCATCTGTGTTCTCCATCTATATTTATACCTCCCTGACCCAGACTTGTGCTTGGGCCCGTAGAATGTGGTGCAAAAATTTGAGCCTAGTGTTGGGAGTCGTCCCTGACTCTCCTGTCTCTCTCTGTACCTCTTCTATCATCATGAGAAGTGCTAGTCCTGTGTAGACACTGCCTTCTAGCAATAATCAATATGCATGGATCTGACGTGAGCCCCTAATCAATGAGCTGCCAAGCCCATCTGGACTTGTAACTTGAAGCAGAACACTCAGGTAATACCAGCCTAGATCAGCAGACCCTCAGCCAACCCTCAGAGACAAAGTAAGAATTAACAAATGTTGTTTAGACACCATTTGAGTTCATTTGTTACACAGTGAAAACTGACTCGCAGGGAAGTCAAATGATTTGCAGGGAAGATCATACCAGAAAAAGCACTCATGAGAAAATTCAGCCAGAGCCTCTCAAGTCTCATAGGGAGAGGGGCAAGGAGATTCAAAACAGAAGAGCAAAACAAAGCAAGCTTCAGGGTTAAAGAACAGTAGGCTGTTAAAGAAGATGAATGAAAGACTGCCCAGCATTCCTGCTATTGAACTAGGGTTTGCCTGTCACTTAGTAGCTGCATGAGCTCTCAGCTTTCTCATTGTGACATAGGGATAATGGAAACAACTGCTTCATAGGGGTATCGTGAGGATTAAATGAGTGGAACACATACAAAGAGCTTAGAAAAGTGTTCGGCATGCGTGAAGTGGTATATGTGTGTTAGTTCAGTGGTGCACACGTGTTAGCTTAGTGGTGCATGCGTGTTAGCTCAGTGGTATATGCATGTTAGCTTAGTGGTGCATGCGTGTTAGCTCAGTGGTGCATGTGTGTTAGCTCAGTGGTGCACACGTGTTAGCTTAGTGGTGCACGCGTGTTAGCTCAGTGGTGCACACGTGTTAGCTTAGTGGTGCATGCATGTTAGCTCAGTGGTGCACACGTGTTAGCTCAGTGGTGCACGCGTGTTAGCTCAGTGGTGCATGCGTGTTAGCTCAGTGGTGCATGCGTGTTAGCTCAGTGGTGCCTCCATGACGGAGCTCCAGACAACTGCTGCTTGGTGCTTCTGAGTCCACCACTAGGATGCTTGTGTCTTCATGTTAACTTGGCTGTCAGAACTCCATTTCCCAGAATTTCTTCCTAACTGCCTGGCCTGCCCACCTACAGTGACTTCAGGATTGACCCCCACCAAACACAGAGTTGCCAGCCCTCTTCACCAGCTCCCACCGTTATTCACCATCTCTCTCTATAGCAGTCTCTGTTTTCCCACATTACTCATCATGCTTCCCTGATCACACCTTGACTCATATCCCGACCTCTTAACACATTAACTTATGAGTTGGGAGAGAAGACGTGGCATCACTGAAAACTTAGGATTTTTTCCAAAAAAGTTTGCATTCCCATAACCCTAAACATTTCGGTTCTCAACTATAGCCCCTCACTCACCATCTCCCTAGACTTTTCTGTAGGAGACCTCTGAGCAGCCGTGAATGAATACCGGCTGCTGAAATCCTCATGAAACAAATATTCCACTCCTGGCTTCAGAGCACTGATGGGTGGGGTTAGCCACTGGTCCATCATCGTATTTCACAATCAAAGCAGTAGATTACCCCTAAGAATAAAACAAAAAAGGAATTCTATCTACATCAATATTGCTATTTTCCCAATTTCCCAGAACGAGTTGTACAGAAAAATACAAATGCTATGAAGATAGGTCCAAGTGAAACAGAATTCATAACAAGAGGATGTTGTTACTCCAGAAAAAGGCAACCCAGCGGGCTTTGGGTTAGTATTGCAGTCATGAAAACAAGTTTGACGTTTGTGTCGGATAAACAATCGTCGTCCCCGCTCTGGAAGCTTAGAAAGTGAGTCATCCTGAGGAGCGGGCGCTGCAGGCCGGGAGGCAGGCGTTTCCCTCAGCCCTCTGGCAGCTGGTGGGCACATTCTTTCCTCCCCGTGACGCTGTCCCTGAGAGATGTGCTGCAGCAGTGAGCACCAGCGTCTCCATTTCCACTGAAATGCCCTTCACCTCTTCCTCCCCGAGACGCCTGTGTGCTCTGCCCCCAACCTTCTGCTGTCCTTGGGAGTGACCATTCTCTACCACCAATGGATTTCCTCCTTGGGGAAGAGAAAATACTTCAAAAAGCCTCTCCTTGCAAGAAGGACGCATCGTTAAGGACTTTCCACCTGAGATGCGTTGGCTGAGTTCACAAGACAGAGAATAGAGCAGGTCCAGTCCCAAACCCAATCAACCAGCAAAGGAAGAAAGGGACTGAAGGGGGATCAGAGACTGGCTAGGGGCAGAGGCAAGCTCAACATCAGTGTGTGTGCGTGTGAGTGTGTGCACGTGTGTGTGCGTGTGAGTGTGTGCAGGGGGTCCTGTAAACAGGAAGTGATGGCTGCGGTGAGGTTCACAGCAAGGCCAGAGACGGAGGCAAGAAGGAGGGTTCAGGCGGGAGAGGGCGAGGGGCCCCTGACTCTGCAGCCTGAGCTGGAGCCGGGGCAGGTCGAGAGGCACGGCCAGGGCTCTGCCAGTGGCACCGCTGTCCTCTCTCCCTTTTCCTGAGTCTGCTTCATGACAGGACCAGGAGTTTCTGCAGGCAGAGCCATCAGAGGCTGAGTGCTCGGGAAGCAGTGTGGTATAGAGGAGGCGTGTCAGCCTTTTGCTCCAAGACATGTGATCACAGTGTTCCCAGAACCATTACTCAGAATTGCTATCAGCCGGAAACTAACCAAACTACCTCCGCTGCAGAATGAATCGGAAGTGGAGGTTTATTTATAACCACATTGTGGCTGATTTTCTCAGTGGAATACTGTATTAGACTCCTGAGCTACCATAGCAAATTACCATAAACTGGTGGCTTCCCATCACAGAAACATATTCTTCCTAATTCAGGAGACTAGATGTTCACAGTCAAGATTTTGGCCAGGCTGATTCCTCCTGGCTCCTTGGACAGAGATTTTGCTCTGTCTCCCCCATAGCTTCTGGGGCTTGCCTGCAACCACTGTGGCTTGCGGCTGCATCGCTCTGTCTCATCATGACCTTCTCCTCTCAATATCTTCTCGTAAGGACATTGGTCATATGGTTCAGACTCCACCCTAATCCAGTATGATTAGATCACATCTGCAAAGACCCTATTCTAAAGAAGGCCACATTCTGAGGTTTTCAGTTCAGTCACTCAGTCGTGTTCGACTCTTTGAAACCCCATGAATTGCAGCACACCAGGCCTCCCTGTCCATCACCAACTCCCAGAGTTCTCTCAGACTCACGTCCATTGAGTCCGTGATGCCATCCAGCATCTCATCCTCAGTCGTCCCCTTCTCCTGCCCCCAATCCCTCCCAGCATCAGGGTCTTTTCCAATGAGTCAACTCTTCGCATGAGGTGGCCAGTTTCAGCTTTAGCATCATTCCTTTCAAAGAAATCCCCAGGTTGATCTCCTTCAGGATGGACTGATTGGATCTCCTTACAGTCCAAGGGTTAGGTAAACATAAATTTTGGAGAGACACTGTTCAACCCAGTACAAACACTACAAAACAATGAAACTGGTTGAACTACAGCCACATGCAAAGTGTGAATGAAAGCTTAAAACCCAATATTTGATGAAAGAAGCTAGATACAAAGGAATATGTACTGTGATATTACACTATGAAGTTCAAGGTTTACTGTAGTGTTCAGGGACAGTGATGGTACCATAGCAAAAAGCAAGTCCATGATTCCCATAAAAATCAGAACGGTTGTGAGCTTGAGGAGGAGACAGGAAAGGGGGCATGCCATTTCTGGCATGCTTGAATGTTCTCTTTCTTTTTATTTTTGGGGAGAACAGTTTATAATTTATTTTAAAAGACATAATCACCTTCTGAGAAATCTGTATGCAATTCAAGAAGCAACAGTTAGAATCCGACATGGAATAATGGACTGGTTCCAAGTTTGGAAAGGAGTATGTCAAGGCTGTATATTGTCACCCTGCTTATTTAACTTCTATGCAGAGAACATCATGTGAAATGCTAGGCTGGATGAATCAAGATTGACGGCCGAAATACCAATAACCTCAGATACACAGATGACACCACCCTTATGGCAGAAAGTGAAGAGGAACTGAAGAGCCTCTTGATGAAAGTGAAAGAGGCGAGTGAAAAAGCTGACTTAAAACTCAACATTCAAAAAACTAAGATCATGGCATCCAGTCCCATCACTTCATGGCAAATAGATGGAGAAACAATAGAAATAGTGAAAGACTATTTTCCTGGGCTCCAAAATCACTGCAGATGGTGACTGCAGCCATGAAATTAAAAGATGCTTGCTCCTTGGAAGAAAAGCTTGACAAACCTAGGCAGCATATTAAAAAGAAGAAACATTATTTTACTGACAAAGTGAAAGTGAAGTCACTCAGTCGTGTCTGACTCTTTACGACCCCTGGACTGTAGGCCACTAAGCTCTTCAGTCCATGGGATTCTCCAGGCAAGAATACTGGAGTAGGTTGCCGTTTCCTTCTCCAGGAGATCTTCCCAACCCAGGGATCGAACCCAGGTCTCCCACATTACAGGCAAACGCTTTAACCTCTGCGCCACCAGGGAAGCCTTACTGACAAAGGTCTATATAATCAAAGCTGTAGTTTTTCCAATAGTCATGTACAGATGTGAGAACTGGACCATAAAGAAAGCTGAGAGCAGAAGAATTGATGCTTTTGAACTGTGGTGTTGGAGAAGACTCTTGAGAGTCGCTTGGACTGCAAGGAGATCCAACTAGTCCATCCTAAAGGAAATCAGTCCTGAATATTCTTTGGAAGGACTGATGCTAAAGCTGAAGCTCCAATACTTTGGCCACTTGATGTGAAAAACTGACTCATTAGAAAAGCCCCTGATGCTGGGCAAGATTGAGGGCAGGAGGAGAAGGGGATGACAGAGGATGAAATGGTTGGATGGTATCACCGACTCAATGGGCGTGAGTTTGTGCGGGCTCCAGGAATTGGTGATGGACAGGGAAGCCTGGAGTGCTGCAGTCCATGGGGTCACAAAGAGTTGGACATGACTGAGCAACTGAACTGAACTCAGTTGAATTATAAATGTGTAAATTATTCCTGTTAAGATATATATGACAATGGTTGATGACAATGGTTGTCTTGAGGGGGAATAGAGTGATGGTGGTAACTGGGTGGCCCACAGGACCAACATGGGAGACTTATTTTTCATTGTATACTCCAAATTGTGTAAGATATGAAGATGTAACCTATGAAAAAATTAAAATAAACTACTATTTGGTTTGTCTCCTCTGAAGAAAGAGGTAATATTGAGCCCTGTTTCAAAAATATAACAAAAACTATAACAGTAGCAACAAAAATGACTTCGGCCTTTATCTCACATATTATACAAAACAAATTCAAAACTGATCATAGTTTTAAACATAAAAATGTAAAAGTAAAACAGGAGAAAATTTCCCTGATTTGGGGTCAGGCAGAATGCCAAACACACGAACCACAAAGGTGATAAAGTGAACTTAATCACGATGTAGAACTTCTATTCTGCAAAAGAAAATAAAGACAAGTCATGGACTTGGGAAAATATTTGCAAATCACGTATCTGAAAAGCAGTTTTTATCCAGGATATACAAAAGACTCTCAAGATTCATTAAGAAAACAAACAATCCAATTAAAAAATGGGCAAAAAATCTGAATAGCTCCTTCACCAAAGCAGAGATCAGTTCAGTTCAGTCGCTCAGTCATGTCCGACTCTTTGTGACCCCATGGACTGCAGCGTGCCAGGCCTCCCTGTCCATCACCAACTCCTGGAGCTTGCTCAAACTCACATCCATCGAGTCAATGATGCCATCTAACCATATCATCCTTTGTCATTCCCTTCTCCTCCTGCCCTCAATCTTTCCCAGCATCAGTCTTTTCCAGTGAGTCAGTTCTTCACATCAGGCTGTCAAAGTATTGGAGTTTCAGCTTTAGCATCAGTCCTTCCAGTGAATATTTAGGACTGATCTCCTTTACAGATACACATGGCAAATAAACACATGAAAAGATACTCAATATCATTATTCATCAGAGAAATGAAAAATCCAGCCATAATGAGATACCAGGAAATTTGCTGTTGTTGTTCAGTCACAAGGTTGTGTCCGACTCTTTGCAACCCCGTGGACCCGTTGAATCTATTTGTCACCTCCACTGTATAATCAGAAGAGATTTTATTTAGGTCACCCTGAATGGCCTAGTGGTTTTCCCTACTTTCTTCAATTTAAGCCTGAATTTTGCAACGAGGAACTCATCCTCCGAGCCATAGTCAGCTCCAGGTCTTATTTTTCTGACTGTATAGAGTATCTCCAGTTTTGACTGCAAAGAACACAATCAATCTGACTTCAGTATGATCATCTGATGATGTCGAAATGTAGAATTGTCTCTTGTGTTGTTGGAAAAGATTGTCTGCTATGACCAGCGTGTTCTCTTGACAAAACTCTATTGTCTTTACCCTGCTTCATTTTGTACTCCAAAGCCAAACTTTCCTGTTACTCCAGGTATGTCTTGACTTCCTACTTTTGCATTCCAGTCCCCTATGATGAAAAGGATTTTTTTTGGTGTAAGACTAGAAGGTGTTATGGGTCTTCATAGAACCAGTCAACTTCAGCATCAGTGGTTGGGGCATAGACTTGGATTACTGTGACGTTCAATGGTTTACTTTGGAAAAGATCTGAGATCATTGTGCTGTTTTTGAGATTGCACCCAAGTACTGCATTTCAGACTCTTTTTTTTTGTTTGTTTTTTACTATGAGGGCTACTCCGTTTCTTCTAAGGGATTTTTACATACAGTAGTAGATATAATGGCCACCTGAATTACATTTGTCCATTCCGGTCCATTTTAGTTCACTGATTCCTAAAATGTCAACGTTCACTCTTGCCATCCCCTGCTTGACCACATCTAATTTACCTGGATTCATCCAACCCGTCCATTCTGAAGGAGATCAGCCCTGGGATTTCTTTGGAAGGAATGATGCTGAAGCTGAAGCTCCAGTACTTTGGCCACCTCATGGGAAGAGTTGACTCATTGGAAAAGACCCTGATGCTGGGAGGGATTGGGGGCAGGAGGAGAAGGGGACGACCGAGGATGAGATGGCTGGATGGCGTCATGGACTCGATGGTGATGAGTCTGAGTGAACTCCGGGAGTTGGTGATGGACAGGGAGGCCTGGCGTGCTGCGATTCATGGGGTCGCAAAGAGTTGGACATGACTGAGCGACTGAACTGAACTGAATGGACCTAACATTACAGGTTCCTATGAGATATTGTTCTTTACAGCATCAGACTTTACTTTTACCACCAGAAACATCTACAACTGAGCATTGTTTCCTCTTTGTCTCAGCTGCTTCATTCTTTCTGGAGCTATTAGTAATTGGCTCCGTTCTTCCCCAGTAGCATATTGGACACCTTCTGATCTTGGAGGCTCATCTTCCAGTGTCATATCTTTTCGCCTTTTCATACTTTCCAGAGGGTTCTCTAGGCAAGAATATTGGAAGGGGGTGCCATCTCCTCCTCCATGGGCCACGCTTCACCAGAGCTTTTCACTCTGACTCGTCGACCTCGGGTGGCCCTGCACAGCATGGTCTTAGCTTCACTGAGTTACACAAGTGCCTTCACCATGTCAAGGCTGCGATCCGTGAAGGGGGCTTACAGAATAGACTCTTGCAAATATTATAGGCCAACCCCCTGGGAGGACCTCCCTGGTGTCTGAGTGGGAGAGAATCTGCCTGCAGTGCAGGAGACACGGGTTTGATCTCTGGGTCAGGAAGATCTCCTGGAGAAGGAAACGGCAACCCACTCCAGTATTCTTGCCTGGGAAGCCCCATGGAGAGAGGAGCCTGGCGGGCTTCCGTCCATGGGACTGCAATAGTGTCAGACATGACTTAGGCTCTAAACAGCAACAGCAACAATAACCCACTGAGAACTAAGTTATTCCAATCTCCCCAGTCATTTCGTTTGTGTTACAACAGTTGTAAAGTTAATCCAATTTAAGCCCTTGTGCTTTAAACTGGTCTTACTTGTCCTCCTAAATTTAAAATTAGATATGTCCTACTCCACTGTGAGGAAAAGTTCTATTCATATCCCACTGAATATCTATGCTTTTTTTAAAAAAACATAGGAATTTAGTTCTCCTCAGATCCCTCACTACTTACGTGTCCCGGTAAGTCACAGCACTTGGCATCAAGAAGTCTCCATGGGCAGTGCTCTCATTCAGCGCCACACTTTGTATAATCATTGCTTCTGTTTTGCTGATGGGCAAACTGAGACACGCTTTCTAGGTGGTGCTAGAGGTAAAGACTCCTCCCTCCCCTCCGGATCGAGAAGCTCCCCTGGAGGATGACAAGGCAGCCCACTCCAGTGTTCTTGCCTGGAGAATCCCATGGACAGAGGCACCTGCGGGCCGCAGTCTGTGGGGTGGCAAAGAGTCGGACACGACGGAAGTGACTTAGCACACCCGCAACATGACACACGATGAGGAATCCGCTTTAAAAAACAGAAACAAGTCAAACACACAACTGGGTCTGCCTGGGACTAGGCCCCTTTGTGTCATGGGATTTAAGGCATGGTACTTAACCTTTCTGCACTGTCATCGTTTCCTGTAAAATGGGACTAACAGTAACTAACTTATGGGGCTGTAAGTGTTATGATGGTGCCTGGTTAGTCTGAGTAAGTTTCAGTGGAAGATCTTATTGAAGAATGTGGTTGACTGCCCAGGTCTCTCCACCATCTTTAGCTAAAAGCAACCATCTCTATCTAAAAGCAACCATCTCTAAAAACTGCTTATGCTAAAAGTACAGGTTGCAAATTAATTACCTGGAACTTTCTAGATGACTTGCTATGTTTTTCTGGGTCTGGGTCCTCTCTTCCTCCTCCACCACCAGAACTCAGGGCTCACAGGCAGCAGGGTCCGTCTCCCCATGACCTGAGGAGATGGCCCAGGGCAGGGCTCCTCTCTGCCCTACCTGCTTCTGGCTCCAACCCGCAAAGCTGCGGCTCTCTGGAATATTCCAGTGTTTGATCTGACTGGTGGTTACAAAGCTGTTCATTTTTTAGTATTGGGTTAGGCCATTCTATTCCTGTGCTGTTTTTCACAGTGAAACAAGGGGGTGTTCAGACACCTAGCTCCAGGTTCTGCCAGTAGCTGTGGGGTCTTGGGTAGGTTGCCTCTCTTGACCTCAGTTTCCTCATCTGTGAAGTGAGTAGATTGGGCCAGGTGACTGCTGAGGCCCTTCCAGGCCTCCCCTTCTGGATTTATAACTTATCTGATTCTCCAAGCATATCCATGAGGCGGGACAAACACCCACCATTGCGCTTACAAAGACGAGATCATGGAGTGAAGCTTACGGCATCACAGGCTTTGAAGCCAGAAAGACCTGGATTTGAGCCTCAGCTCTGCACTCAGTTTTCAGGGGACCATGACAGGTCACTTTAACTCTCTGGGTCACAGTTTCCTCAGCTACAAAACGAGTTTAGGAAAGGAATCTTCTTTAGAGAGTTGATGAGAAGATCAGAAAGAATATGTGCGTACATTACCAGCCTCAATGCCTGGAATCCAGATGGTTGTTGGTAACTGATCAGCTGCCAACCTGGCAAAAGCCAAGCAATCAGATCAAGTCAACAATTCGCTCTTGAACATTGATTGTGAAACTGACAGCTTTCACATCATGTGATCTCTTTTAATCCTCCCTTCAATGCTGTGAGGTCACTTATCCTGAGTTTTTCCAAGCTGATAAGAAGGAAGGAGGAAGTCACATGATCAAAGCAGCTGCTTAACAAGTGGTGCTGGGAAAGCTGATCAACCATGTGTGAAAGAATGAAACGAGAACACTTTCTAACACCATAGCACAAATAAACTCAAAATGGATTAAAGATCGAAAGGCAAGACCAGAACTACAAAACTCTTAGAGGAGAACATAGGCAGACATAAATCATTGCAAGATCCTCTATGACCCACCGCCCAGAGTAATGGAAATAAAAACAAAAATAAAGAAATGGAACTCAGATAAATGTAAAAGCTTTTGCACAATGAAGGAAACTATAAGCAAAGTGAAAAACCAGCCTTCAGAATGGGAGAAAATAATAGCAAATGGAACAACTGACAAAGAATTAATCTCCAAAATATACAAGCAGCTTATGCAGCTCAATACCAGAAAAATGAACAACCCAGTCAACAAGTGGGCAAAAGAACTAAACAGACATTTCTCCAAAGAAGACATACAGGTGGCTAACAAGCACATGCAAAGATGCTCAACATCACTCATTACTAGAGAAATGAAAATCATACGCAATGAGGTATCACCTCACACTGGTCAGAATGGCCACCATAAAAAAGTCTACAAACAATAAATGCTGGAGAGGGTGTGGATAAAAGGGAACCCTGTTACACTGCTGGTGGGAATGCAAACTAGTACAGCCACTGTGGGGAACAGCGTGGAGATTCTTCAGTCGGTTCAGTTCAGTCACTCAGTCATGTCTGACTCTTTGTGACCCCACAGACTGCAGCACGCCAGTCCTCCCTGTCCATCACCAATTCCCAGAGTTTACTCCAACTCATGTCCATTGAGTTGGTGATGCCATCCAACCATCTCATCCTCTGTCACCCCCTTCGCCTCCTGCCTTCAATCTTTCCCAGCATCAGAGTCTTTTCTAGAGAGTTGGTTCTTCACATCAGGTGGCCAAAGTATTGGAGTTTCAGCTTCAGCATCAGTCCTTCCAGTGAATATTCAGGACTGATTCCCTTTAGGATGGACTGGTTGGATCTCCTTGCAGTCCAAGGGACTCTCAAGAGTCTTCTCCAAAATAAAAAGTTCAAAAGCATCAATTCTTCAGCACTCAGCTTTCTTTATAGTCCAACTCTCACATCCATACATGACCACTGGAAAAACCATAGCCTTGACTAGATGGACCTTTGTTGGCAAAGTAATGTCTCTGCCTTTTAATATGCTATCTAGGTTGATCATAACTTTCCTTTCAAGGAGCAAGCATCTTTTAATTTCATGGCTGTGGTCATGGCCCTCCAAAATAAAGTCTCTTACTGTTTCCACTGTTCCCTCATCTATTTGCCATGAAGTGATGGGACCAGGTGCCATGATCTTAATTTTCTGAATGTTGAGTTTTAAGTCAACTTCTTCACTCTCCTCTTTCATCTTCATCAAGAGGCTCTTTAGTTCTTCTTCACTTTCTGCCATAAGGATGGTGTCATCTGCATATTTGAGGTTATTGATATTTCTCCTGGCAATCTTGATTCCAGCTTGTGCTTCATCCAGTCCAGTATTTCTCATGATATACTCTGCATATAAGTTAAGTAAGAAAAGCAAAAAAGCAAAATGGCTGTCTGGGGAAGCCTTACAAATAGCTGTGAAAAGAAGAGAAGTGAAAAGCAAAGGAAAAAAGGAAAGATATAAGCATCTGAATGCAGAGTGCCAAAGAATAGCAAGGAGAGGTAAGAAAGCCTTTCTCAGGGATCAGTGCAAAGAAATAGAGGAAAACAATAAAATGGGAAAGACTAGAGATCTCTTCAAGAAAATTAGAGATACCAAGGGAACATTTCATGCAAAGATGGGCTCGATAAAGGACAGAAATGGTATGGATGTAACAGAAGCAGAAGATATTAAGAAGAGGTGGCAAGAATACACAGAAGAACTNCCTATGCAATACTGCTCTTTACAGCATCAGATCTTGCTTCTATCACCAGTCACATCCATAACTGGGGATTGTTTTTGCTATTAGTCTTTCAAAATTAGTTATCAATAAAATTCTTTTTTTCAAAGTAACCTATGCTCAGTTCAGTTCAGTTGCTCAGTCATGACCAACTCTTTGTGACCCCCATGGACTACAACATTCCAGGCTTCCCTGCCCATCACCAACTCCTGGAGCTTGTTTAAACTCGTCCATCGAGTCAATGATGCCCTCTAACCATCTCATCCTCTGTACTCCCCTTCTCCTCCCACCTTCAATCTTTCCCAGCATCAAGGTCTTATCAAATGAGTCATTCTTGGCATTAGGTGGCCAAAGTATTGGAGTTTCAGCTTAAGCATCAGTCCTACCAATGAATATTCAGGACTGATTTCCTTTAGGATGTTGGATCTCCTTGCAGTCCAAGACACTCTCAAGAGCCTTCTCCAACACCACAATTCAGAAGCATCAGTTCTTTAGCACTCAGCCTTCTTTATAGTCCAACTTTCGTATCCATACATGACTACTGGAAAACCCATAGCGTTGACTAGACAGACTTGTGTTGGCAAAGTAATGTCTCTGCTTTTTAATATGCTATCTAGGTTGGTCATAGCTTTTCTTCCAAGGGCAAGCATCTTTTAATTTTTTTGCAGCAGTCACCATCTGCAGTGATTTTAGAGCCAAAATATATAAGTCTCTCACTGTTTCCATTATTTCCCATGTATTTTCCATGAAATGATAGGACCAGATGCCATGATCTTAGTTTTCTGAATGTTGAGTTTTAAGCCAACTTTTTCACTCCTTTGTCAGTCACTCTCATCAAGAGACTCTTTAGTTCTTCCTCACTTTCTGCCATAAGGTGGTGTCATTTGCATATCTGAGGTTATTGATATTTCTCCTGGCTGTCCTTCAGTACTGTCCTTCAATAATTATTATCAATTAATAATTTATTGGAAGTGAGTGACAAATGTTATTGATATTTCTCCTGGCAGCTTGATTCCAGCTTGTGCTTCATGCAGTCCGGCATTTCACATGATGTACTCTGCATATAAGTTAAATAAGCAGGGTGACAATATACAGCCTTGACGTACTCCTTTCCAGATTTGGAACCAGTCTGTTCCATGTCCAGTTCTAACTGTTGCTTCTTGACCTACAAACAGATTTCTCAGGAAGCAGGTCAAGTGGTCTGGCCTTGCCATCTCTTGAAGAATTTTCCAGTTTGTTGTGATTCACACAGTCAAAGGCTTTGCCGTAGTCAATAAAGAAGATGTGTTTCTGGAACTCTCTTCCTTTTTCAATGATCCAGCAGATGTTGGCAATTTGATCTCTGGTTCCTCTGCCCTTTCTAAATCTAGCTTGAACATTTGGAAGTTCACGGTTCATGTACTGTTGAGATCTGGCTTGAAGAACTTTGAGCATTACTTTGCTAGCATGTGAGATGAGTGCATCCAGTTGTGGATGTGACTGGTGATGGAAGTAAAGTCCAATGCTGTAAAGAACAATATTGCATAGGAACCTGGAACGTTAGGTCCATGAATCAAGGCAAATTGGAAGTGGTTAAATAAGAGATGGCAAGAGTGAACATCGGCATTTTAGGAATCAGTGAACGGAAATTAACTGGAATGGGTGAATTTAACTCAGATGACCATTATATCTGCTACTGTGGGCAAGAATCCCTTAGAAGAAATGGAGGAGCCATCATAGTCAACAAGAGAGTCCGAAATGCAGTACTTGGATGCAGTCTCAAAAATGACCGATTGATCTCTGTTTGTTTCCAAGGCATACCATTCAATATCACAGTAATCCAAGAAAATGCCCCAAGCAGTAATGCTGAAGAAGCTGAAGTTGAATGGTTCTATGAAAATCTACAAGACCTTCTGGGATTAACACCCAAAAAAGATATCCTTTTCATTATAGGGAACTAGAATGCGAATGTAGGACCTCAAGAGATACCTGGAGTAACAGGGATGTTTGGGTTTGGAGTACAAAACAAAGCAAGCCAAATGCTAATAGATTTTGCCAAGAGAATGCACTGGTCATAGCAAACACCCTCTTCCAACAACACAATAGAAGACTCTACACATGGACATCACCAGATGGTGAATACTGAAATCAGATTGAATATATTCTTTGTAGCCAAAAATGAAGAAACTCTATACAGTCAGCAAAAACAAGACTGGGAACTGACTGTGACTCAGGTCATGAACTCTTTATTGCCAAATTCAGACTGAAATTGAAGAAAGTAGGGAAAACCACTAGACCATTCAGGTATGACCTAAATCAAATCTCTTAAGGATTATACAGTAGAAGTGACAAATAGATTCAAGGGATTAGATCTGATAGACAAAGTGCCTGAAGAACTATGGACAGAGATTCATAACAGTGTACAAGAGGCAGTGATCAAGACCATCCCCAAGAAAAACAAATGCAAAAAGGCAAAATGGTTGTCTGAGGAGGGCTTACAAGCAGCTGAGAAAAGAAAAGAAGTAAAAGGCAAAGGAGAAAAGGAAAGATATACCCATTTGAATGCAGAGTTCAAAGAATAGCAAGGAGAGATAAGAAAGCATTCCTCAATGATCATTGTGACGATATAGAGGAAAACAATGGAATGGGAAAGACTAGAGATCTCTTCAAGAAAATAAGAGATACCAAGGAAACATTTCATGCAAAGATGGGCACAGTAAAGGAAAGATGGTTTAGATGTAACAGAAGCATCAGATATTCAGAAAAGATGGCAAGAATACACAGAAGAACTATTCAAAATAGATCTTCTTGACCTAGATAACCACTATGGTGTGATCACTCTCCTTGAGCCAGACATCCTGGAATGTGAAGTCAAATGGGCCTGAGGAAGCATCACTACGAACAAAGCTAATGCAGGTGATGGAATTCCAGTTGGGCTATTTCAAATCCTAAAAGATGATGTTGTGAATGTGCTGCACTCAATATGCCAGCAAATTTGGTAAACTCAGCAGTGGCCACAGGGCTGGAAAATGTCAGTTTTCATTCCAATCCTAAAGAAAGGCAGTGCCAAAGATGTTCAAACTAAGCCATGCTAGTAGCTTTATTGAAAGTTAGACTTTGCCCTTGCCACTTGATCTCTTCCAACAAAAACCTTTGAATTTGAATTGCTGGTATTGTGCCTAGTCTTAAGAGGACATTTCCTTATTTATTTATTTTTTTCATTCTAGAACTTGAAAATCAGAGGATATATGGTTTTTAGAAAATGTAGTATTAGTAGTCTGGAAACTCAAATACTCTGTCATTTAGTTTGTCTAGGACTTTAGGTATTTCACTTAATTTCTTTTGCTTTATTTTCCTCAGGCTTTAAGTTTCAGTTTAGTCGCTCAGTCATGTCCGACTCTTTGCGACCCCATGAATCGCAGCACGCCAGGCCTCCCTGTCCATCACCGACTCCCGGAGTTCACTCAGACTCACGTCCATCGACTCAGTGATGCCATCCAGCCATCTCATCCTCGGTCGTCCCCTTCTCCTCCTGCCCCCGATCCCTCCCAGCATCAGAGTCTTTTCCAATGAGTCACTTCTTCTCATGAGGTGGCCAGAGTACTGGAGTTTCAGCTTTAGCATCATTCCTTCCAAAGAAATTCCAGGGCTGATATCCTTCAGATGGACTGGTTGGATCTCCTTGCAGTCCAAGGGACTCTCAAGAGTCTTCTCCAACACTGCAATTCAAAAGCATCAATTCTTCGGCACTCTGCCTTCTTCACAGTCCAACTCTCACATCCATACACGACCACCGGAAAAACCATAGCCTTGACTAGATGGACCTTAGTCAGCAAAGTAATGTCTCTGCTTTTAAATATGCTATCTAGGTTGGTCATAACTTTTCTTCCAAGGAGTAAGCGTCTTTTGATTTCATGGCTGCAGTCACCATCTGCAGTGATTTTAGAGCCCCCCAAAACAAAGTCTGACACTGTTTCCACTGTTTCCCCATCTATTTCCCATGAAGTGATGGGGCCAGATGCCATGATCTTCGTTTTCTGAATGTTGAGCTTTAAGCCAACTTTTTCACTCTCCTCTTTCACTTTCAAGAAGAGCTTTTTAATTCATCTTCACTTTCTACCATAAGGGTGGTGTCATCTGCATATCTGAGGTTATTGATATTTCTCCCGGCAATCTTGATTCCAGCTTGTGTTTCTTCCAGTCCATCATTTCTCATGATGTACTCTGCATAGAAGCTAAATAAGGAGCATGATAATATACAGCCTTGACGTACTCCTTTTCCTATTTGGAACCAGTCTGTTGTTCCATGTCCAGTTCTAACTGTTGCTTCTTGACCTGCATACAGATTTCTCAAGAGGCAGGTCAGGTGGTCTGGTATTCCCTTCTCTTTCAGAATTTTCCACAGGTTATTGTGATCCACACAGTCAAAGGCTTTGGCATAGTCAGTAAAGCAGAAATAGATGTTTTTCTGGAACTCTCTTGGTTTTTCAATGACCCAGCAGATGTTGGCAATTAGATCTCTGGTTCCTCTGCCTTTCTAAAACCAGTTTGAACATCAGGAAGTTCATAGTTCACATATTGCTGAAGTCTGGCTTGGAGAATATTGAGCATTACTTTACTAGCATGTGAGATGAGTCCAATTGTGCAGTAGTTAAGTGAGATAGCTTAGAGTAAATTATTCTCCTGAGGCTCTTTCACTAATAAAATTCTGTGAGTAGCTCACATAATGTTTGTATTCTAATCTGTTGCTTATCTTTTTTGCCTGTTGGTGGCTAACCATTTGGGGCATTTTTTCTAATTGTCAGCATAACAATGAAGAGGCTTCAATATTTGTTCTGTCATCTACTAAGTTGTGTGACTGTGCAAATTACTTAACCTTTTTTTCACTTCAATATTTTTTTCTCTAAAATTATGATAAGTGTATTCACCTCAAAGGTGTGTTGTAAGCAGTTAGGGGGATAATGCATATTAAGCATTTAGCAGTATTTCATAAAATTTGCTGATGCTAGTTGCTGTTTTCTTCTGTTTTTAATAATTGGATGTATATTTGACCTCAGATAGAACAAAAAGCATAGCAGCACAGCTTATGATCCCTTAAGTTTTCTGTTAGTGTTAAATGTATCTGTCTTTGAAACTGAATTTAATCTTTTACAGTTTGTTGTACCAAAAAATAAGAAATTTTGGGCAGTTGAACTTCAAAATTACCTTCCTTAGTGATTATGACTTCATAAAGAATTTTGGATTCAGCCAGCAACATAGTAAAAAGATCATACATCATGACAAAGTGGCTTTCTCCTAGGGTTGCAAGGAGTTTTCAGTATTTGCAAATCAATCCGTGTGATATACCATATTAACAAATTGAAAGATAAAAATCGTATGATTATCTCAATAGATGCAGAGAAAGCCTTTGACAAAATTCAGTACCCATTTGTGATAAAAACTGTCCAGAAAGCAGGCATAGAAGGAACATAATTCAACATAAAAGCCATATATGGCAAAACCACAGCAAATGTTATCCTCAATGGCAAAAAATTGAAAGTATTTCCTCTAAAATCAGGAACAAAACAAGGGTGCCCACTCTCACCACTACTATTCAACATAGTTTTGGAAGTCCTAGCTGCAGCCATCAGAGAAGAAAAAGCAGTAAAAGGAATCCAGATTGGAAAAGAATTAAAGCTCTCACTGTTTGCAGATAACATGATCCTCTACATAGAAGACCCTAAAAGTGAAAGTGAAAGTGAAGTCGCTCAGTCGTGTCTGACTCTTTGTGACCCCATGGACGATAGCCTACCAGGCTCCACGGTCTGTGGGATTTTCCAGGCAAGAATACTGGAATGGGCTACTATTTCCTTCTCCAGGGGATCTTCCCAGCCGAGTGATTGAACCCAGGTCTCCTGCTTTACGGACAGACACTTTACCATCTGAGCCACTAGTGAAGCCCAGAAAACCCTAAAGAAGCTGCCAAAAAGTTACTAGAGCTAATTAATAAATATAGTAAAGTTGCAGGATATAGAATTAACACAAAGAATTCCTTTGCATTCCTATACACTAACAATGAGAAAACAGAAAGAGAAAGTAAGGAAACAACCCCATTCACCATTGCAACAAAAAGAATAAAATGCTTAGGAATCACTTTACTAAAGAAGCAAAAGACTTGTATATAGAAAACTATAATAAAGACATATATATAAAACACTGATGAAAGAAATAAAAGATGACACAAATAGATGGAGAAATATACTATGTTCGTGGATTGGAAGAATCTATATAGTGAAAATGAGTATATTACCCAAAGCAATCTATAGATTCAACTCAAGCCCTATGAAGCTACCAATGGTATGTTTCACAGAACTAGAGCAAATAACTTCACAATTTGTATGAAGACACAAAAAAACCTTGAATAGCCAAAGCAATCTTGAGAAAGAAGTATGGAACTCAAGGAATCAACCTCCTTGACTTCAGACTATATTGCAAAGCTACAGTCATCAAGACAGTCTGGTATTGGCAAAAGACAGAAATGTAGATCAGTGGAACAAAATAGAAAGCCCAGAGATAAATCCATGCACCTATGGACACCTTATCTTTGACGAGGCAAAGATATACAATGGAGAAAAGACAATCTCTTTAACAAGTGGTGATGGGAAAACTGGTCAACGATCTGTAAAAGAATGAAATTAGAACACTTATAACACCGTACACAAAAATAAACTCAAAATGGATTAAAGATATAAATGTAAGACCAGCAACTGTAAAACTCTTAGAGAAAAACATAAGTAGAACACTCTGTGGCATAAATCACAGTAAGATTCCCCTATGACCCACCTCCCAGAGTAATGGAAATGAAAACTAAAGGGACCTAATTAAAAGCTTTTGCACAACGATGGAAATTATGAGCAAGGTCAAAAGACAGTCTTTAAAAGGGGAGAAAATAATAGCAAATGAAGTAACTGATAAAGAATTAATCTCAAAAATATACAAAATATACAAGCAGCTCATGCAGCTCAATACCAGAAAAAATAACCCAATCAAAAAAATGGGCCAAAGAACTAAACCTGACATTTCCCCAAAGAAGACATAAAGATGATTAAACACATGAAAAGATGCTCATCATCACTCATTATCAGAGAAATGCAAATCAAAACCACAATGAGGTACCATCTACACTGGTCAGAATGACTGTCATCAAAATGTCTGCAAACAATAAATGCTGCAGTGGGTATGGAGAAAAGGGAACCTTCTTACACTGTCGGTGGGAATGCGAACTAGTACAGCCACAGTGGAGAACAGTATGGAGATTTCTTAAAAATCGTGAAATAGAACTGCCATATGATCCAGCAGTCCCACTGCTGGGCATATACACTGAGGAAGCCAGAATTGAAAGAGACACATGTACCCCAATATTTGTTGCAGCACTATTTACAATAGCTAGAACATGGAGGCAACCTAGATGTCCATTGGCAGAAGAATGGATAAGGATGTTGTTGTATTTATACACAATGGATTATTCCTTAGCTATGAAAAATAATGCATTTGAGTCAGTTCTAATGAGGTGAATGATACTGGAGCCTATTATACAGAGTGAAGAAATCAGAAAGAGAAACACCAATACAGTATTAACACATATGTATGGAATTCAGAAAGATGGTAACAACGAGCCAATATACAAGACAGCAAAAGAGACACAGATGTAAAGAATAGACTTTTGAAATATGTGGGAGACGGTGAGAGTGGGACAATTGGAGAGAATAGCATTGAAACATATATGTTACATATGTAAAATAGATGACCAGTGCAAGTTGGTGCATGAAGCAGGGCACTCAGAGCTGGTGCTCTGGGACAACGCAGAGGGATGGGGTAAGGAGAGAGGTGGGATGGGGTTCAGGATGGGGAGATACATGTATATCCATGGCTGATTTATGTTGATGTATGGCAAAAACCACTACAACATTGTAAGGTAATTAGCCTTCAATTAAGATAAATAAATTAATTTTTTTTAAAGTCATACAAAAAAATAGAATTTTGGATTCAGGTAACACATCAGTTCAGCTGGTGGCATTGCACTTTTAGGTCAGGCATCCAGATATAATTCCTCAGCATGTACTGTACAAAATCACGTGTTTTCTAGAGGCCTTACAAAACTTTTCATTACTACTGTGACCTGTTAGTAATACTTGATTTATTCAACCCAGATTTTCTTTTCAGTGCTAACATCCTAGGTTTGATTTTCAAATTGGTTTGATTTTTTTTTTTTTTTTTCATTTTGCTTTTGGAGGAAAAAAGCACTCTTTCTTATCCACAGAGTTTTCTGTAGCCTGCTTCTAGGTAGTAGTGGAATGACCCTTCACTGGTTGTAGGCTAAGGCTGTAGGCTATATTTTCACATTTTCAACAAAGTATTTATTGTCTGTTTGCTTGTACATCAGATTTTTAAAACAAGGTAATCTTTCTGTTATCAGTAGCAGCATATTGTATTCTCATATCATGAAATGATTGTAGTCTTGTTCCAGCACTGATATTCAAGTCATCTTTTTGGAGTCAGCTCTCTGGAGATCAATAATCATTTCTCCAAGTTTTCTAACTACTTTCCCTTAGTTAAAGCCAGATAATTAAAAGGTGGTATATATGCATTAAGTATATTGCTTACTTAAAAAAATGACTTCACTGGATTACTATTTTATGTTATGCTATTGACTTTTATGGAGAGTTGCTGTAAGAACAATAACAGTAATATAGAGTTTGCATGATAATGATTAAAAATAATAGTGACACCTGCAGTTTTCTTTCTTATTTTCATTAGGTCAGTTCAGTTTAGTCACTCAGTCATACCCAACTCTTTGTGATCCCATGGACTGCAGCATGCCAGGCTTCCCTGTCCATCACCAACTCCTGGACCCTGTTCAAACTCATGTCCATAGAGTCGGTGATGTCATCCAACCATCTCATCCTCTGTCGTCTCCTGGTCTTGCCTTCCATCTTTCTGAGCCATGAGGGTCTTTTCTAATGAGTCAGCCCTTCGCATCAGGTGGCCAAAGTACTGGAGGTTCAACCTTAGCCTCAGTCCTTCCAATGAATATTCAGGATTGATTGCCTTTAGGATTGACTGTGTTTGATCTCCTTGCAGTCGAAGGGGAACTCTTCAACACCACAGGTCAAAAGCATCAGTTCTTTAGCACTCAGCCTTCTTTATGGTCCAACTCTCATATTCTACATGACTATTGGTAAAACTATAGCTTTGACTAGATGGAACTTTGTTGGCAAAGTAATGTCTCTGCTTTTTAATAAGCTGTCTAGGTTTGTCACCGGAGAAGGCAATGGCAACCCACTCTAGTGTTCTTGCCTGGAGAATCCCAGGGATGGGGAACACTGGTGGGCTGCTGTCTGTGGGGTCGCACAGAGTCGGACACGACTGAAGCGACTTAGCAGCAGCAGCAGCAGGTTTGTCACAGCTTTTCTTCCAAGGAGCAGGCATCTTTTAATTTCATGGTTGCAGTCACCATCTGCAGTGATTTTGGAGCCCAAGAAAAGAAAGTCTGTCACTGTTTCCATTGTTTCCCCGTCTATTTGCCCTGAAGTATTAGGACCTAATGCCATGATCTTAGTTTTCTGAACGTTTAGTTTTAAGCCAGCTTTTTGACTCTCCTCTTTCATCTTCATCAAGAGGCTCTTTAGTTCCTATTTGCTAAAGTGGTAGTGTCACAAGGGTGGTGTCATCTGCATATCTCAGGTTATTGATACTTCTCCTAGCAGTCTTGATTCTAGCCTGTGCTTCATCCAGCCTGGCATTTCGCATGATGTACTCTGCATATATGTTAAATAAGCAGGGTTGCATTATGCAGCCTTGATGTATTCCTTTTCTAAGTTTGAATCTGTTGTTCATGTCCAATTCTAACTGTTGCTTCTTGACCTGCATACATATTTCTCAGGGGAAAGGTCAGGTGGTCTGGTGTTTCCATCTCTTTAAGAATTTTCCACAGTTTGTTGTGATCCACACAGTCAAAGGCTTTAGTGTAGTCAATGAAGCAGAAGTAATTTTTTTGAAATTCTATAGCTTTTTCTATGATCCAACGGATGTTGGCAATTTCACACTTGACTAATCATTTACCATAAACTAAATGAAATTTGGCATAAAGTTTTCTTATCCCTTCTTCACTCACCCCCGCTCCAAACCCTCCTCAACAAAAATCCATTCTCCTAGTTATCTAAAACTTGTTTTACTGGATGGGCTCTGTTTTTTTGTTGTTGTTTACTTTCTTAATGTAGTCCTTTTTCAGTTAAAATGTAATTTATATTATATATTATGAATGTACAGACCTTGTTGTGTCCTTCAGTGCAGGAGTCTAAACGTGGTCATACCAGCTGTAACTGCAAAATGACCTTAATGATCAATGGGGAAAATTACAACGGTTTCATGAACTAAATGAAATTTGGCATAAAGTTTTCTTATCCCTTCTTCACTCACCCCCGCTCCAAACCCTCCTCAACAAAAATCCATTCTCCTAGTTATCTAAAACTTGTTTTACTGGATGGGCTCTGTTTTTTTGTTGTTGTTTACTTTCTTAATGTAGTCCTTTTTCAGTTAAAATGTAATTTATATTATATATTATGAATGTACAGACCTTGTTGTGTCCTTCAGTGCAGGAGTCTAAACGTGGTCATACCAGCTGTAACTGCAAAATGACCTTAATGATCAATGGGGAAAATTACAACGGTTTCATGATTTTTGAGAATTGGGCAAAACATTAGGGTCTCTCTAGGAGAAAATACTTCCAAGTTTATGTCACTGATACTTGTGAGATGGATTTCGTTAATTTAAGTTTTATGTTTCTGTTATGTAGTTTCAGTTTTGTGTTTCTGTTATATAGTCTAACCTGTATCTGAAAAAAAGCTTGTTAAATTCAATTGGTATTAAGTTATTTCTTTATCCTTAAAAAAGTGAGAGCATTGTGTTTCAGTATTATTAATGTGTCATTGTTTGTCTTTATTCAAGTTAAAGTTATTTCGAGCTACTTCATGCTAAGTTGCTTCAGTTGTGTCCGACTCATTGCTAACCCATGGACTGTAGTCCGCCAGGCTCCTCTGTCCACGGCATTTTCCAGGCAAGAATACTTAAGTGGGTCACCATACCCTTCTTCAGGGGATCTTCCCGACCCAGGGATTGAACCCATTTTTCTCAGTATGGTGTGTATCATTTCAGAATTTCCTTTGTGAATTTACATACATATGTGTACCATATAAAGCACACAGTATTATTTAGTATGAGCGTATGTGTGTGTGCTTAGTTATGTCCAACTTTTTTGTGATTCTGTGGACTATAGCCTGCCGGGCTCCTCTGTCCATCAGATTCTCCAGGCAAGATGCTGGAGTGGGTTGCCATGCCCTACTCCAGGGGATCTTCCCAACTCAGGAATCAAACCTGCTTCTCTTATGTCTCCTGCGTTGGCAGGCAGGTTCTTTACCGCTGGTCCCATCTGGGAAGTAGAAATTAAGATAATTAAATTGTTGGTGATGAGATCTCTGTAGTACTTTTGAATTAGCTTAAAAAACGTTCTTTTGTGTAAACATGATTGCTTGGAGATTGTTTAAGTACAGTGTACTTAGTGATACAGTAAGTATAAATAACATTCAGTCATCAAAAGCACTGTCCCTAGCAAGTTTTCCTAATAACTTTGTTTCCAGATAGTTTATGCATTGCTTGGTTGTTGGTAGATTTCAGTCAGATGTAGAAGTACCTTTAAATATTAAATAATATTTTGTAAAATATCACAATTATGCTTTTCATGCATATCTGCCCCTTAATTAGCCTAATATAGATTTTTATAGTAAGCATAATCTATTACTCTGAAATAATTTGAAAAGATTATTTTTAAAGATAAGAGGAAGCTAGACAAAGAGTAGCTGAAAGTTTTCTTTGTTGGGAGAGGAGAACATTATAAGTAGCTTTGTTAATGTTATTGAAAATTTATTCATGTTGCATTTTATATTACTCAAAAAAAAAAAAGGGCAGAAAGATAAGATGCCCTTTTATTCCTTAAGGATTTCTGTATTGATGCTATCAGATAAACCACTGACTGGTAGTATCTTTGGAAAAGCTTGATTTTGTCCACCTGAACTTTGAGTTAGTCTTCCTATCCTTTTCTAATTCTTATCCTTGACTATTCTGCCCTGATCCCCACATGTTCTAAACTATGTACTTGTTACCATGTTATCCTGTTGCAGTATTTTTGAAGCACCCGTTGTGGAGGTCTTATAAAAAATACTAAAATTTTGTCTTCCTTTCATTAGACATGTTTATGGTTTGAAAGACTGTCAGTGCCCATAATTTTGTTCATTTGTCTGATCTATTTTTATTTCCTCCCTTTCCCCACCTAGTTTTGGATAGTTTATTTTGGTATTTTAGTTTATCTACCCTGTTTTCTTGATAGCTCAACTTCTTGGTTTTACCTTTTAAAAGATATTTGTTCTAGGATTTAGATTATAAATATTTAATTTGCAATCTACCTACAAATAATACTATACCACTTTATGTATAAGATTCTTAAAGCAGTTTGCATCCCTTTGGATGGGGAATTTAGAAACCAAGCTCTATTACCTTATGGCGAGCCTCCGCTCTGTGGAAAGTTCTCCATACCTCTCTTGGTCCCTGACATCTCATGCTAGGTGGCTGCCACCACTCAGCCCTGCACTGATGTTCCTCCGTGGGCCCCACCCCCACCATCTCTTCCACCTAGGACTCGCAGACTCTATCTACACTGTCTGCTCTCTGCCCCTTGTGGCACTGCTCTTTTTGCCTGGTTATTCCCAACATGTTGCCCCCAAACCTGTTTTCTGATGATGAACTCCGTTGCTTCTAGGTATTTTATGTCTGTGTTCTGGCCATTTCCTTTATGGTAGCTATTAGTTTTCTATTCTAGTTTATTAACACCCTCCTTGCTATTCAGAATTATTCCTTGATTCCTTTACCTGGAAGAAATTTTTGTTTTCTTTTTGTTTCTCTTCATAGGATTCTTTATCTAGTTGTGATATTTTCTTCTCACTATAGTTTTAATTTATAAGAATATAATTATTATTATATTTTAAGAATAAAATTATATTAGTAATCTTTTAAACCATAAACTCACTGTAGGCACTTAATAAATAGTCCTTGAATGAAAAAATGAATGATTCAGTGCATCTGTATTTCAACAAAGAAATTAAGGTGCTAAACATTTGTTTCTGATCTTTCCTGCCTTTGATTTTGTGTGACTCTTTTTTTTTTTACTTACAGATGGAATGGCGTCCTAGTAGCTTTGCATTTCTTTGTCATTTTATATGACTCAGTATACTTAAAGTGCTTAGAAGAGTTCATGACACATAGGAAATGTTCAATAAATGTTAGCACTTATGTTTATGACTACAAAGTTTTAACTTTAATCATTTTGTGTGATTTTTAAAATAAGATACATTTCTGAGAGTTGTTACACTGAATATATTGAGCATCCTTCTTTCCTTTATGAATTAAATCATTGTGAACATTAGCAATATATAATTTAAATTTGAGTTAGTGTTCTATATTTCTTATTCTCTTTCACTTTCCCATCTTGCTACTCCTAACAAATTAAGCTGATTTTATCTTTTTAAATAGTTTATATGGTTCTCTCCTCATTTTCATTCCACTGTTTTACCTTAAACCTGTGCCTCATCATTTCTTGCTAGTATCTTAGGAATTTCATAACTGCTGTCTCTATTTATGGTCTCATATGTTTCTTCAAAGCATCCTTTATATTGTGGCTAGAATCATCTTTCCATAATACCCCTATTATCAGTTAACTCCCCTCAGACTCTTCCATTGCTTGCAGGATAAAAGTTACACTCGTTTTTGACATGACCCTGCCTCCCACTTTAAGTAGCCTTAACTTTTGCTACCTTCTTTCTGCCCCCTAAGCTCCACCTGTTCTGAACTCTTAGATCAGTTCAAACTCAAGTTTATTAGTCTTGTGTATAATTGAAAACCGAATGAACTCTTGATTTAACACCCTAAGAGTTCTTCTGCAGTTAAAGTGCATATAATAACATCTAATATAGCTCACCACAAACCTTTTGGATTTATTTCTGGGTCTTGATGGCAACCCAGTCCAATATTCTTGCCTAGAGAATCCTGTGAACAGAGGAGTCTGGCAGGCTACAGTCCATGGGGCTCTCACAGAGTAGGACATGCTTGAAATGACTTAGCACACTTGATGTATTTCATATTTTTGAGGGTGATAAGTCAACTATAGACTCACCTGAAATATTTCTTTCTCTGGGAGCATTCTTGACTCTTAAGTTGTTCCTTCTATTTTTTTTTCAGTGGCAGCTAATCATGCTTCAGTCCTAGTACTTGCCATGCCATACCAGTAATTTTCTTTGTAATATGGTGTCTTAACTGAAGCTAAGTATTACCCAACCAATTTGTAGCATTAGTTGACATTCTGCTAGGGAATGTCCATGTGCTTCAGTCAGTCTGATTTTTATGTGAGTTGTGTAAATTGTTTAGGAAATATTCAAGTCAGTGTCTAGTTATATCACCTAAATTATCAACACCCATAATTTGCATGGGATAGAACATAAATCTTATTCAAAATAAGATGTGTGTGTGTGCACGGGAGTGTTGTGTGTAACTGCACAAGCATGTATAGAGAGAAAAGCACAAATACTGTATCTGGAGTTGTGTCAGGACAGGTATCAGTAGAAGCCAAATGCTGGAAAGAACATTGAGAGAAAGTTTGCAGGGCCGAGAAAGACAGCTGGCATTTGTTGGACAAACTTTATACCACATGTGAAGGGAATAGTTGTGATTCTCAGGACAGTATTATTATTATTTTTTAATACCATGGCTCCTTGTAATATGATGACTCTATAGCATGAGAAAGTAGATGTGATGAAAAAGAAAGCCTACCATTTCATACTATATATTAATATAATATTTTAAGTACTTAAGAAAAGTCTTACTGTTCAGAAATGTTGAATGTTGAAAAAAAGTGCATCTCTAAATCAGAGATAAGCAGTATAATCACTGGGAATCCAGCCACTTTTATGAGGATTGTTCTGTTGATGGCCAGTTAGTAAAAGCTGGTAGAATTTTATTATTGGAAGCCCACACCTTTCATTCTTGTTATCCCTTCTAAAACAGCTGAACACAGAAGAGATTTATCATCAACTGGATGATAAAGGGTCATTGATAAGGGTCATTGTCATTGTCACAGTGTGATACTCTGAGTGATGGTTAGCAATGTTGGTGGTCCTAAGATTTTGACTATAGAAATTATCTGCTTTGACTGGAAGAGTGGCTGAGAAGAGCTCATTTGGCCCTGCAAATCCATAGAGTCAGTGTCTACATGGTCAAGTCAAATGAGGGCAAGGAGCTGGAGAGCAGCATTTATATTGGAAAAACTCAGATAATGTCATTGATTACATGATTCCCATTCATTTTTTGAGAATAATCATAGAGTCATAAAAAGAATAGCCCTGAGATCTTGCTTCTTGTCAGAGAGCCATGCTGATCTAGTACTAGCCTGTTCTGTCTTCAGTGCCTAGCACCATGTTTGATACGTAGTAGAAGTATGGATGGATGTGTGGGCGGATGATGAATAAGATGTTTAACTATCATGTTTAGTCACAGATGTGCAGTTTTTAGAATACAAAATGGCTTTAATTTTTGAAGCATAAATTACACCCAGTAAAAATAAGCATGCAAGAGGAACTAATTTAATGAAAAGCACATTTTTGTTTTTTTCCCTCTTTTTCTTTTATGTGTGTATTTTCTCTTTTATTAGACATAATCATGTGACTGGATTTATAAAGATGCTGAACAGTTGTTTTCTTTTCATGCAGGGGCCTGAATTAATGAACAAGTATGTTGGTGAATCTGAAAGAGCAGTTAGAGAGGTAAGATTATGCCTTAAAGTGGAACTCTGCATAGGAGAACCGCACTTCTGTCCTCTAGTTTCCATTTTGTATGGGGTTACAGATTTAGAATTTCCAAATCTAAATTCTAGTGGTCATATTTTTTTCTTCAAGCAAATATTATTTTTAAGTGTAATTTTGGTAATCTAAATACATAGCCTTTGTTTTTAAACATAATATTTCTAGCCTCTAGTTTTAGCAAATATATTTTTTTAACAACTGTCAGCATCTCATTAAAAAAAAAGGATATGTTTATACTTAACAACTAACACATGATGTTAAAATGAGATTTAAACCCTTTAAACCAGGTAGTTCCTTAAATTAGAGAAGCTTATTAGTATATGAAAATTTCAATGTACTCTCCTTATTTTATTTACTTTACCTTTCACTAATGATTTAGAAAATGCATCCCCCTTCTCTCTCTCAAACTTTAAAGTTAGTGATTGGCCTACTGATTACTTCATGTTGCTGAAGCTGCACAATTGGGAAATTCATGCAAAATCAAGGCACTGAAGTTGGGGTAAACTATAGCAGTTTGACCATAGTTTTGGCTCGCCTAAACAAAGGCTGGCCTGCCTCACATGGGCATCATGTATCTTCTCAGATGCTGTTCAAGGACAAAAATACATAAATAGCAGTGGAATGGATTGTCTCCATTAATGAAATATGTAGGTACCAACCAATAATATTAGAGATTGGAATACTTTGTTTTGCATCTGAGAAAAAGTTTTAAGTTACTTTTTGTTTCTTTTTTCTTTTTGAAATATAGATGATGGTGACCATATAAAATATTAACCGATAATGATAGCACCCTTCTTGATGTACCACCTTGAAAAAAGTGGTACTTATTAATACTAATGTTTTGGTAGCTGTTGTGTATTTTCATGGTCATCATAATTGTGACCAGAAAATGGGGGCCTGGTCACACAAATTTGTGCCAGTTAACACAAATTTGAATTTCTTTTTGCCTGTACTGACTTTTTATAGTCCATTTCTGCATATTGCCCCATGGCTGTCCAGCCAGCTTTGATTTTGATAGCCTGATTGACTTCTGGTCTATCCAATCTATTCTCTTCCAAGTTTTAACCATGTTTTTCCATATAGTCTTCAGAAAAATGAGCAAGGCATGTGACTTTTAGGTTTGTGGGTATTTTATATGCTAAACTTTGGCTGATTTTATACATTATTTTCTTTTAAACTTGTGTTTATGATAGATAGTAATGTCATTTACTGAGCTGTTATCATGTTCCAGGCATTATACTAAATGTGTTGCCGTCTTTTTAAATTCAGTTTCTTAAGCTTTTGAGGCCGGCATTTATCATAATCTCCATTTTCAGAGATACGGAACTTGAAGTTTAGAGAAGTAAAGTTATCCACTGGAAATCACACAGTTACTAAGTGGCAGAGGTGGGATTTTAACTGAGATTGTCTGATTACTTAAGCCAAATTGTCTCCTACACACCTCTAAGAATATGTATTGATGTCTTGTCTATTTGCAAGTAAGCACCATGATAGAAGTTATTTTACATCCATTATGAAGTGTGAATACATCTGTTACAGGTTGTAACAAAGTGATTGAGCTGGTTGACTGATACATAATTGATTTGGTTCTAATAGTTTTCAAACTAAAACTAGCAATGGAATTTTCTGAAGTTTGCTGATCTTTAGCTAATGTGGCACTCTTTCCACCAGATCTTCCGGAAGGCAAGAGCAGTGGCTCCTTCCATTATTTTCTTTGATGAACTTGATGCCTTAGCAGTTGAAAGGGGCAGGTAAGAAATAATTAAGACGCCGCTAATAACTGTATATTAGCAACTACAGTGTAGAATAACTAGCACTTTTTATACAGATTTCATTTATTAATATTATTAATACATTTGGCTTAAAAGAAAAGTTTCAATTCACTTTTTTTTTCTTATATCCTTAAAATTATTTCCTATTACCACTTTATTACTTCTGTGGTGAGATGGAACAAAAGGTTATAAATAGCTTAAGTTCACCTTGATGCAAGGGAAGAATAAGAAGCCTTTAGCAGAGAAGTTTGCTAAATTAGGGTGATCTGCCACATTTATGTGCCATCAGAGACATCTGTTTTTCGCACCTAAAAAGGAACAGGATGGGAAACATTGTCAAATATGAACCAGATGGTAGGTGGAATATATAGCAGAGTTCTCATAAAATGCCTTTGAAATATACTAGTGTGAGAAACCAGACAAGATACTTGTTAGGAATAACCTGGTTTTATAGGCATTTTGGCTCAGCAGGAATTGGCATATGTATTAGAGATGTTAATAATTTGCAGCCTCTAGATATCATTTTCTCTAATCGTCATCATCATATTGTGAGTCCTTCCTTAGTGACTCATTCAAATAAATTTTATGTAGTTTCCTTTGCACAGAAAAATTTTGGTTAAGTTAGTTGACGCTTTGAAAACAAAGATAAGGCTGACTATGAAATGTAATGTTAATAGTCCAAGTAGAAAATTTCAGTTGTACTTTAGCTACACTAAGTCTTAATCAGTTTGGTTCTTATAGCCATAAGAATTTCATAGAATGATACTCTGTTTTCAATTGTTTTTTCCCTGTAATGTATAATGAGCCAACATTGCCTAGAAAGTTATTGTTTTGTCTAGTTAGAGTACTATTACCTGAAAACTAAAACAAACAAAATCTTGACACATATGTTTTTGTTCTTTAGCCATTTGAATTGGACACAATTTCTAGAAATTGGAAAACACATCTGTTGATAGATAGCAAAGTATAAAATTCCCCAAATACTAAACCAGGTTTAGGCATTCTTAAAGAAATAGAAAACAGAGGAAATTTTTTAAATTCCATAAACTATTACTTTTCTCTATAATTTTATGCATTGCTTTCATTTTTTAATTTTCTATGATAACATTCAGATCAAACTCATATGACTGATCCAAAAAAGATAGTGCCTAAGAAAACTTTCTTCTTATCATGATTTAAGTTTCCACATGTAAGATGTTTAACAAATTGAGCCATGGATTATAATATATGCTAGTCCATACTATCCAAGGTGTTAATTCAATTATTTTGACTATTTGAGTTTACTCAAAATAGCCATGAAACTGAGGGTTGCAACCTGCACATTGTAAATAGAGTACAGACATACCATTTGCTTAGCTTTAGAAATATTTGTGCTTTCAGAAAGAGAGATTTCTACTTATAAAAGTATCTTATTTCATGCTCACAAAAGTGCCTACTTATAACCATGATTGTCTCCTTTCCTCTGCCCCATTTAAGTGTCTGTGGGACTTCAAAAATAAGTAAGCCTGATATTTACTTCTCATTTTCTGTATGCCCATTTAAATTATGGGTGTTCTGGATAAGATTTTTTTGTTTGATTTCGTTTTGTGAGTTGGAGGAAGTGTACGATTCCCTTTGTGAAGTGCTTTAATGATCTCTGTAATATTTGGGAAAATTGAAAATGCTGTTGAAGTAGCATATCTCTTTGGAAGATGGATAATATGGTAGGGAGAAAAGGCACTGAGGTAGGGAAGAGATTTGAATTATCCTGAGCTAATAATAATATTGGGGAGCATTTATTTACTGCTTACCATATTCTATAAACTGTTTTAAGTGCTTACAGATTAAAAAAAGTTCACAAAAAGGTCCCTGCATTAATGCAAGGCAGGTTATTGTACAGTTGGCTCCAGTACTCTGCCCTGCCTCCCAGGCAGCTTAAAATTTTACCTTTTTCAGGATTAAAGGGTGAGCACTCTGGGTAGTAAATCATCAGTCAGTTTTGTCTTAGGCAACAGTTCTGTCCCCAGAGGTGAAGACATATAGGATGGTTCCCCATATACTATATTCTCTTGGCCCAGACTCCTCTGACTGAGGGAATGGCCACTAGACTAATCCAGAGATTCCTAGAAAAGCTTTCTCTTTCTCAGATGTTCCAGCTAGTCACTGGATCCTGAATCATCCTCAGTAGCTGGCATTAATTGCCTGGTCATTCCAGACTTCAAGCAGAACTAGAAATTTGAAACTAGAAACATATTTCTAAAGGTTAGAGTCACTGACTGCAAAGGCCCATCTTATTAATTTAACTTACAAATAGCATCACTCCTTTTGGATTTCACTTACCATGTTATGGCCTTTTGTTTATGTTAACCTTTAATCATCACCACAACCCCAGGAGGAGTAGGTCCTGTTTTCATCTCCAGTTTACAGGTGAGAGAACTTAGGCATCTAGATCCATAACTGCTTTATTCAACATCATATATCACAAGTAGCAGAGCTGAAATTTGAATTTAAGTATTTTGAGCAGATACTCTGAGCCACTTTTTTTATTTGACTATCACACCACAGATCTCAGGATTGCATGTCTAAGTAGTTAATTAACTAACCTTTCAAGATTGTATTTATTGTACATTCTCTTTGTGAGCCTGTGAATATAAGACTCCTTTGCAGCATTCATTCATTCACTTGTTAAGTAAATATTTATTGAGTGCTCTTTCTGAATAGGCTTGCACGGGGGTAAAACAGAACAGGACCGACCTAGAGCAATTACCTTAACCTCTTTAAGCTTTAGTTTCATTTGTAAAATGGAGATAGTAGTAATAAATTCCAGCTTGTTGGAATTAAATACATGTAAAGTGCTTTAGCAGTGCCTGGCATTTAGTAACTGCTTAAAAAACTTGTTTCTCATAATTTCTGCATAGATATTCTTAGAAAATGATCATTTCCATATAAATAGAAATACAGTAATAGAGATAGAAATGAGTCCTACAACAGGAATTAGATTGTAGTGGAGGATATTGAAGCATTTGGGAAATTTTTAAAAAGAGTATTCTACAGGTGACAGGCACTATGGCATTTCAGCAAT
This sequence comes from Aepyceros melampus, assembly GCA_006408695.1. Lineage (NCBI taxonomy): Eukaryota > Metazoa > Chordata > Mammalia > Artiodactyla > Bovidae > Aepyceros > Aepyceros melampus. The sequence continues at coordinate 410,403 of SJXQ01012142.1, forward strand.
CTAATTTGCTGTTAGTTGTAAGACATACCATTATTTTACATACCATTACTGAAGAAAAAATGCAGCCCTAAACTGTGAAATGATATTGAGAAATCAGCAACTCCAAGGAATATCCTGATTTCAAAAGTTTTAAATGTGAAAAAAGTTTGTATTTTAGAAATAGAAGAAAGACATTATTATTTGGGAGAAAAAGAAGATGATCTATTGTGTTTTATAAAACTTAAGGCTACAATATAAAAATACTTGATATATTGTTCTATGACTAGAGTATTAAAGAGATGGTTAAATATATGGAAAAATGAAAAGATTAAGTGCTCTGTTAAAAGCTGACTGATATATTCTGTGAAGTATTAGAGAATCTGTGATATTAATAACTGTTTTCTTGTATAGCTGTTTCTGCACTTAAAGTCCTGAATTGATTTCCATTTGGAGTGGTTGGGGGAAAATTAAGTTCTGAGCCAGCTTTCATTGGGAATGAAAATTCCAGGCTTAGTAACATTTTGAAAAGAGCTCTGACTGTTAGAGTAATGGTCAGGAAATGGAGTAGCCTCTTTTGCAGTATTTCCAGATTTCAGGTAACTTCAGTGAATTCATGACACTGAACACTATAGAAGAAATTTTTGTAGGCATCATTCTGTAAATGACACTTCTCAACGAGGATTATAAATTTTTACATGTGATTTTATAGCAGTATTTGGGCTTTCCAGGTGGCTCAGCGGTAAAGAATCCACCTACCAAGACAAGAGACACAGTAGACGTGAGTTTGATCCCTGGGTTGGGAAGATCCCGAGAGGAGGCATGGCAACCCACTCCAGTATTCTTGTCTGGAAAATTCCATGAACATAAGAGCCTGGCAGGCTGTAGTCTATGGGTTCACAAAGAGTCTGACATGACTGAGCATGCCTGCATGCACATGGTGGTATTTAAAATTTCATAAAATCATAAAATTTTGTAGTTGAGAAAGTTCTTAGAAATCATCTAGTTCATTTCACTTCAGTCGATCAGTCGTGTCCGACTCTTTGCAATCCCATGAATCGCAGCACGCCAGGCCTCCCTGTCCATCACCATCTCCCAGAGTTCACTCAGACTCACATCCATTGACTCAGTGATGCCATCCAGCCATCTTATCCTCTGTCGTCCCCTTTTCCTCCTGCCCGCAATCCCTCCCAGCATCAGAGTCTCTTCCAATGAATCAGCTCTTTGCATGAGGTGGCCAAAGTACTGGAGTTTCAGCTTTAGCATCATTCCTTCCAAAGAAATCCCAGGGTTGATCTCCTTTAGAATGGACTGATTGGATCTCCTTGCAGTCCAAGGGACTCTCAAGAGTCTTCTCCAACACCACAGTTCAAAAGCATCAGTTCTTCAGCACTCAGCCTTCTTCACAGTCCAACTCTCGCATCCATACATGACCACAGGAAAAACCATAGCCTTGACTAGATGGACCTTTGTTGGCAAAGGAGTGTCTCTGCTTTTCAATATGCTATCTAGATTGGTCATAACTTTTCTTCCAAGGAGTAAGCGTCTTTTAGTTTCATGGCTGCAGTCACTATCTGCAGTGATTTTGGATCCCAAACAGATGAAGTCTGACACTGTTTCCACTGTTTCCCCATCTATTTCCCATGAAGCGATGGGACCAGATGCCATGATCTTCATTTTCTGAATGTTGAGCTTTAAGCTAACTTTTTCACTCTCCTCTTTCATTTTCATCAAGAGGCTTTTTAGTTCCTCTTCACTTTCTGCCATAAGGGTGGTGTCATCTGCATATCTGAGGTTATTGATATTTTTCTCTGCAATCTTGATTCAAGCTTGGGCTTCTTCCAGTCCAGTGTTTCTCATGATGTACTCTGCACAGAAATTAAATAAGCAGGGTGACAATATACAGCCTTGATGTACTCCTTTTCCTATTTGGAACCAGTCTGTTGTTCCATGTCCAGTTCTAACTGTTGCTTCCTGACCTGCATACAGATTTCTCAAGAGGCAGGTCAGGTGGTCTGGTCTTCTCATCTCTTTCAGAATTTTCNGGTTATTGATATTTCTCCCGGCAATCTTGATTCCAGCTTGTGTTTCTTCCAGTCCAGTGTTTCTCATGATGTACTCTGCATAGAAGTTAAATAAGCAGGGTGACAATATACAGCCTTGATGTACTCCTTTTCCTATTTGGAACCAGTCTGTTGTTCCATGTCCAGTTCTAACTGTTGCTTCCTGACCTGCATACAGATTTCTCAAGAGGCAGGTCAGGTGGTCTGGTCTTCTCATCTCTTTCAGAATTTTCCAGTTTACTGTGATCCACACAGTCAAAGTCTTTGGCATAGTCAATAAAGCAGAAATAGGTGTTTTTCTGGAACTCTCCTGCTGTTTCGATGATCCAGTGGAGGTTGGCAATTTGATCTGTGGTTCCTCTGCCTTTTCTAAAACCAGCTTGAACATCAGGGAGTTCACGGTTCACGTATTGCTGAAGTCTGGCTTGGAGAATTTTGAGCATTACTTTACTAGCATGTGAGATGAGTGCAATTGTGCGGTAGTTTGAGCATTCTTTGGCATTGCCTTTCTTTGGAATTGGAATGAAAACTGACCTTTTCCAGCCCTGTGGCCACTGCTGAGTTTTCCAAATTTGCTGGCATATTGAGTGCAGCACTTTCACAGCACCATCTTTCAAGATTTGAAATAGCCCAACTGGAATTCCATCGCCTCCACTAAGCTTTGTTCGTAGTGATGCTTTCTAAGGCCCACTTGACTTCAGATTCCAGGATGTCTAGCTCTAGATGAGTGATGACACCATCGTGATTATCTGGGTCAGTTCTTCTGTATATTCTTGCCATTTCTGTCCTTTATCGAGCCCATCTTTGCATGAAATGTTCCCTTGGTATCTCGAATTTTCTTGAAGAGATCTCTAGTTGTTCCCATTCTGTTCTTTTCCTCTATTTCTTTGCATTGATCACTGAAGAAGGCTTTCTTCAGTGATCTCTTCTTGCTATTCTTTGGAACTCTGCATTCAGATGCTTATATCTTTCCTTTTCTCCTTTGCTTTTCGCCTCTCTTCTTTTCACAGCTATTTGTAAGGCCTCCCCAGACAGCCATTTTGCTTTTTTGTGTTTCTTTTCCTTGAGGATGGTCTTGATCCCTGTCTGCTGTACAGTGTCACAAACCTCAGTCCATAGTCCATCAGGCACTCTATGTATCAGATCTAGTCCCTTAAATCTATTTCTCACTTCCACTGTATAATCATAAAGGATTTGATTTAGGTCATACCTGAATGGTCTAGTGGTTTTCCCTACTTTCTATTTAAGTGTGAATTTGGCAATAAGGAGCTGATTATCTGAGCCACAGTCAGCTCCTGGTCTTGTTTTTGCTGACTGTATAGAGCTTCTCCATCTTTGGCTGCAAGGAATATAATCAATCTGATTTTGGTGTTGACCATCTGGTGATGTCCATGTGTAGAGTCTTCTCTTGTGTTGTTGGAAGAGAGTGTTTGCTATGACCAGTGCGTTTTCTTGGCAAAATTCTATCAGCCTTTGCCCTGCTTCATTCCATATTCCAAGGCCAAACTTGCCTGTTACTCCAGGTGTTTCTTGACTTCCTACTTTTGCATTCCAGTCCTCTATAATGAAAAGGACATCTTTTTTGGGTGTTAGTTCTAGAAGGTCTTGTAGGTCCTCATAGAACCGTTCAACTTTAGCTTCTTCAGCGTTACTGTTTGGGGCAGAGACTTGGATAATTGTGATATTGAATGGTTTGCCTTGGAAATGAACAGAGTTCATTCTGTCGTTTTTGAGATTGCATCCAAGTACTGCATTTCGGACTCTTTTGTTGACCATGATGGCTACTCCATTTCTCCTGAGGGATTCCTGCCCGCAGTAGTAGATATAATGGTCATTTGAGTTAAATTCACCCATTCCAGTCCATTTTAGTTTGCTCATTCCTAGAATGTCAACATTCAGACTTGCCATCTCCCGTTTGACCAGTTCCAATTTGCCTTGATTCATGGACCTAACATTCCAGGTTCCTATGCAATATTGTTCTTTACAGCATCGGATCTTGCTTCTATCACCAGTCACATCCATAGCTGGGTATTGTTTTTGCTTTGGCTCCATTCCTTCATTCTTTCTGGAGTTATTTCTCCATTGATCTCCAGTAGCATATTAGGCACCTACTGACCTGGGGAGTTCCTCTTTTAGTATCCTATCATTTTGCCTTTTCATACTGTTCATGGGGTTCTCAAGGCAAGAACACTGAAGTGGTTTGCCATTCCCTTCTCCAGTGGACCACATTCTGTCAGAGGTCTGACAGAAATAATCTAGTACAACCTTTTATTTTTTTAGAAGGAATAGAAGCCCCTAGAATTTAAAAGAAGAGGCGCATAACTCCTTTGTGGCCTAGACAAGGCTAGAGCTCATGTCCTCTAATTTAGTGCTCGTTGGATGATAATACTACTGCCTCTTAGACTCTCATGATTTGGGATAGAAAAGGTATGTTCATATCTGTGTAAAATTTTTCATGTATCTAAATATTTAATGAATATTTTTTATGTAAGAAAGTCTAGCAATAACAACTTATTAAATACTTTTAACTATTATTACTTTGTATATCTCTGTTTCAAGTTGCTAAATTCATTGCATATTTCCTGGTATGCAGTTTTTTTCTAATGTGTACTTCATCACCTCGTAGTTTTTACATTGTTGAACTTTTAATATTAAACAACTGCTGAAAGAAGCAGAGTAAAAGGAGAAATGGAACATGTGTAACTGATTTCTTTTATAAGAGTTTTATGAAGTACAGCAGATTTCTATGAATATTTTGTATTTTGCATTTTGTCTAAGCATTGTGGCTGAGTACTATAGAAAGGATTAAAGGTAAGGCTTTCCCTAGAGAGATGGCCTGGTGCAGCATTTTACTAGGAATTAGGACTTATTTCTTGTTGTTCTAGGACATGTTAAGTCTCTTGTAGCTATCTTGGTTTTAAAATGAAAATTTGCTTGCATTTTGCATGCACCAAGAAAATTATCATAAGCAATGCTTGTGTTCGGGGCAGTGTATGTCTGGCTATCCTTCCTTGGGTCTTTTTCACACCTAAATATTGACCTTGAGAGTATGGTAGGTAGGTTTTAAGAAACAAATTCAGATGCCTGCCATTTGGGATTCTTTATGACATTAGAAAATTATACTAGAAAAAAGTTTTGAAATATAAATTGGATATATCAACTGTTGGTCTATAATTTAAAGATCATATGAAGGGACGATAGGGGATTTTATTTTACTAAAGGAATTGAAAGGAAATACATATCATTTTTGTGAAATTTTTACTATTGAAAAATAAAATCAATGTAATATTAACATCATAGTGGTGAGATTTCTTGAAGATGAGGGTTAGCAATGTTTTCTGAAACAGGCTAGTTCGTAAGTATTTTTTGCTGTTTTTGGCCATACAGTTTGTGGTGGAGCTATTCACCTCTTTTGCAACCATGCAAAAGGAGCTACAGAGAATATGTAATCAAACAAAAAACAGTTGGCTGGCCAGATTTAGACTATGGTTGTAGTTTCCTGACCTGTTTTAAGATGTCATAAAGTCTTTTCAGCGCATGGCACTGTGACTTTTGACGGGGAGTAATTTGGGAAAGGGGCTTGACTCCTGAAGGGAAAAGAAAATTAATCTCTTGGAAAAGTCTAATTTTAGTACTTTCTGTAGCTGAACATTTTTTTCCATAGTTGTGTTGCCTTTATCTCTAGCAGATAATAAAGTTTTAAAATCATTTCATTATGTTAGTGATTACACATTTTTCTTAAACTTGAAGTTGGTTTTGATTTCCTAGGATGTCAGTTTTATGGATTTTGTTTCCTACTGCAGCTTTGAAAGTCAGCCAAGAATGTTTCTCAGTCCATAAAACATTTTCACTATGCTATTCTCCAGCTAGTTCTCAATGATCTGTGGAAATAAAGGGCAAAGGCAGCATGGGAAATGAGAATCCAAAGAATTCCCTTCACCTCATCTTCAGCATTAATTAAAGCTCCCAGTTTCTCTACAGATAACAAATTGGACCAGTATTATACCTTTCTGTTTAGAGGCATTCTACTAGAGGTATCAGTACCTTTCTGAATTGCTAATATTTTTATTGAAATGAATGAATTAAATAACTTAGGTGTTCTATGTTACCAACAGAGACTAACAGAATTTTGAAACTAGAAGGACCTGTGTAGTATCTAATTTAATTCCTTTATTCATATATACCAATAATTAAGACACCCTCAAGGGAACGGTAACATCTTTATCCTCTTACCTCAGGTGTCCAGCACAGTGTCTAACAGAGAAACACCCAGACATTTAGTTTTTGAATAAGGAAATGTAGGCTTACAGAAACTAGAGTTTAAGCTCAATCAGCTGGTGGTTAGCAGAATCTGATTTCACCATGTGTTAGTGTCATTTATGAACTAATTTTACTTTAAAATTAAACACCGAGACAGTCTTTTGGAGTTTTGTCACTTGCATTATTTTCATAGAAGCATCATCATCCTTATTATAAAGAATTATTTGTAAGCTATGGAATACATTCACTTGTCAAAGAGCTCCAAAAAGAATTAACGAAGTGCTGATATGTTTTTCTCAAAAAATTCAATAGTTTTTGTACACAGTAACTATAAAAGTGAGTCTGGACTCAGAAAACTTTGTCAGTTGTGCTCAGGGTACAGAAACGATAAATGTTCTTTTCAGTGTAGCTGATAGCAACAGTATTCAGATCTAACAGAGGATGACAACATAGGTACTTAACTACAGTGAGAAAACATTTTGAAAGACTATGGACATTAGTAACATGACGAGAACTTCTTTTGATATAGATCTAAGAAACCAAGGATGTGGAGACTTTCTTTTCATTCAGTTTCTTGAGCCAAGCACTTCTACATCTGAGCAGTCTTACAGTATATTGGTTTTTTCCCATTTTAGAAGGTTTGCCATTTTTTAAAAAGTCATTTTTAAATTATAAAAATATCTGAGCAGTATAAAGATCTCTTTATCTGGAAATTTTTGCTATTCAAAATATATTGTGCCTTGAGGACTCTGAGGAGCCAAACTCTCACTGCATTTGAACAGCTACTATATAGTTAAGACTAAAATGTGAAATCTCATTACAGTGTATAGTAATTTCCTTCTAATACATCTTGTATAAACAAAGTATTTCTTAGTAGTTTATTTATTAGGTTCACTGTTTTGGGCATCCTTATGAAGGGCTCAAGAGGAGTAGTTTTTATCTTAAACTTAATCTTAGCCAAAAGGCTGAAAAACAGTTGCGTTTTTACCTTAGCATTATGTTGGTTTTTCATGGAAAAGTTTAAGGAAGTTTGATACTTTCTACTATGTTTTAAGTAAAGCTAAATAGGGAACTGACGATATGTATCTGCTGACCTGTTTAACTTCTGAAAATCTTTAATCATACATCATGCTCATGTTTTATTTCAGTAACATTTATGTGCCACACATTCCTTTTTCAGTTTAATTGCTTAAAATAACTTGTAAAAGGTTATACACATCGCTAGTAACCAAGGTACAGTGGTGATAATAGTTACAGGAATTATTATTATAATTATTATTGATCTTTTCTTTGCGATAGGTATTATGCTAGATATTTTATACATTTTATTTAATTTTGAGAGTGCTATGGGTCTTTCCATGTTTGACTGAAACAGCTGAGGCTCAGAGAAGTATCTCTTACACAAAATTACACAAAAAGAAAAGTGGTAAAGCTGGCAATTGAACACAAGCTTACTGAGTATCATTGTGGTTTAGTTGTTAAGTCGTGTCCAACTCTTGCGACTGCATGGACTGTAGATTCCAGGCTCCTCTGTCCATGGGATTCTCCAGGCAAGAATACTAGAGTGGGTTGCCATTTTCTTCTCCAGGAGATCTTCCCAACCCAAGGATCATACCTGGGTCTGCTATATTGCAGGCAGATTTTTTACCGACTGAGCTACGAGGGAAGATTCACTGAGTATCACATCTTAGCTCTTTTCCAAATTCAAAGAAACCTTCCCTATAAGTACTGATCAGTGAAGATTTTACTGGAGTGATTTGTAAAACTTTATATTATATACTCATTTATTATGATCACTGTAAAATTTTAGTTTTCCTTGTCACCATTTCTAGATCTATGGCACTTAAGAAAATGACACATTTATAAATATTTCTTCTGCTTCAGTTTTTAGCTTGTCAGAAAAATGTTTGAACTTACATGTGTTAATTTTCCTTATTTTCCTTTTTTTTTGGATTATGTTTATAACAGCAGCATAGGGGGGGCCAAGATTGTGAAAAATTGCCTTCAAAAAATTGCTTTTTGTAGAGGGTAAATTGAGTCAAAACTATAGAAGTATAATGAGCAAAACTATACAAATGTAATGCCTATGTTAGCTCAGAATTTTTACTGGGAAATCATGGAAAAATGAAAAAATACATACTTTTATGTCATTCTCTGTGTTAACAGTTTATACAGAGCTGCAGTTATTCAGAGCACATGCAGCTTACACAGCTCTCAGACAGCTGGAGAAGATAACTCATTATATTAATATTTGTCTGTCTGCTTTTATAGGGTATGTTGTTAATCTAAGGTGATTTATTTACTATTAGGTTCAAACTGAATATTGACCATAATATGACAGCATAGGTAACCTGTAGTGGTCAGCTGGAATATTCAAGGCATTACTGATTTTTGATATTCCTTGATCTTGGATTTTGGTGTCAGACATTAATTTGGGGAAATTCTCAGTCATTATGGCTTCAGATATGTTCTACTCTGTCTTCTCTTTTTGGTCTTTTAGATATACATATATTACATATTTTGTTGTCCACAGTTCTTGGATTTCTTTTTCTGTTGTTTTTTTATTTTTCCACTGTTTTCTTACTTCAGTTTTCTCTTTGCTTTTCCATTTTGAATGTTTCTGTTCACTTAAACAGAGATTATTTCCTCAGCCCTGTGTAATCTGCCAGTGAACCCAAAAAGGGAACTCTTCTCTTCTGTTGCAGTGTGACATCTCTGCATTCCTCTTGGAGCCTTGGGATTTCCGTTTCTCTGCTTCTGTAGCCCTTTTCCTGCATGTCGCCTGCTTTGTCCACTAGAGCCCTTAGCGTGTTAGTCGTCGTTTTAAAAAATCACTGATCTGATAGTTGTAGCGTTCTTGCTGATCTGCTGGTTCTGATGCTAGCTCGATTTCTTCCAGCTGTGTTGGTTTGCCTTTTATTCTGCCTTACAGTTTTTTTCTTGATAGACATGGTTTACTGGGTAAAAGGAACTGTGGCAAGTAGGCCTTCAGTAGTGTAGTGAGTGAGCCCACAGTGAGAAGGTGTCAGTTACCAGCCGGAGGAAGAGTTCTCACCTGACCATGCTGGCCTCTTGATCTTGGATTTACCAGCCTCCAGAGTGTGATAAGTGCAGTTTTATTGTTTATAAACCACCTAGTCTGTGGTATTTTGTTATAGCAGCCTGAACGGATTAGGGTACTTGGGTCTCACATTTCTGAGGGATCTAAAAAGAATTGTTAATTTTTCAGTTTATAGAGCTTTTTACTTGTTAGGAGGGAGTTAAGACTTCTAAGATTCTTACTATTTTTATACTGGACTGGAAGCAGACCAATACTGCCCAGTAGGGGCTACCCTGATAGCTCAGTTGGTAAAGAATCTGCCTGCAATGCAGGAGACCCTGGTTTGATTTCCGGGTCAGGAAGATCTACTGGAGAAGGGATAGGCTACCCACTCCAGTGTTCTGGCCTAGAGAATTCCATGGACTATATACTATATACAGTATATACTATATATAGTGTATACTGTATATAATATATATATACAGTATGTAGTATATATACTGTAGATAGTGTAGTATATAGTAATACTATATATACTGTATAGTCCATGGGGTCGCAAGGAGTCGGATACCACTGAGCAACTTTCAATTTCACTGCCCAGTTGTAACCTGTTCTCTATATTGTAGCCACTGTGATCCTCAGAAACATAAGTCTGATCTTGTCATGTCTCTACTTGAAACTTGCTATCCACTTCAGGTTAAAATCCAAGCTCAGTAATTTGGATAATAAAGCCTTTGTCATACACCCTTGGTTTATCTTTCTCTGCTGATCTTTTACATTTTTACATTAATGCTGCTGCTGCTGCTGCTGCTAAGTCGCTTCAGTCGTGTCTGACTCTGTGCAACCCCATAGACAGCAGCCCACCAGGCTCCCCCGTCCTTGGGATTCTCCAGGCAAGAACACTGGAGTGGGTTGCCATTTCCTTCTCCAGTGCGTGAAAGGAAAAGTGAAACTGAAGTCGCTCAGTCATGTCTGACTCTTGGCGACCCCATGGACTGCAGCCTACCAGACTCCTCCGTCCATGCTGTGCTATTCTGAAGTGGTTTCCATTTTCAGTGTTCTCTCTCTTCCCTCTATTTCTTGACTGTCTAATCCCCACTCATTTTTTTTTTTAGGTTGTAGGTTAGAAACCATTTCCTCTGGACAGCTCACCTTGACTCTCCCAAGACCTGATCCTGTGACCTTCTGTAGCACCTTGTAGTGTAGTACCACAACTAATTATTAGCAAAGTAGATATAATTATAGGCCTCAGATGTAATCAGTTGGCATTCTTAAATATTTATATGCTTGTAGTCATCATGCAGGAGTCTGAGAGCTTTCGCTAGCAATGTTCCTATCCAACATTTGGATAAGTTTTATCATGGAACATTTTTGGAAGGATAGGTAATCCATTTATTCAAAATGTTCTAAGTTTATTCTTAAGTAGAACCGGGTCAGCAAGTTCATACACCTGCCAATTGTTTACTTGCAGGAATTAGTGCTAACTAAAACAAATCTCACTGGCTTCTCTGATTCTCCTTGCTTGCTCGCAAAGTTTTTTGGCATTGGAAAGACCATTTCATAAACTGACAGTGTAATTTATATAATAATCTGGAAGAACCAACCATTTAATTTAATTGATAGTAATGATATATATAACAGCCTCATGTGTTTGATTAGGCTGTTCTCCTGTGTGTCAAGTTTTGGAACTTGTAATGCATGCTGAGATCTAAATTCTTCTGTTTAGAGATCCTGATTACTTTATTACTAAATGTATTATGTGATGATTGTATGAACATTAAGGTGTACTTGCTGTCATGCTAAGACAAGAGTATGGGGTATGGTTTTCTACACTCTTTCCCTCTTCCTCTCCTGTCCCACTCTGAACTGCATCTGGTTGAATTTATACATTTAATGCATTTACAGTGTTGTTTCACTCTATAATTGTCCACGCAGATGTTTATTGTGTATTTCTCAGTTCTGAACAGGTTTTAGTAAATTCCAGCTAGTGCTAATGAGAATTATTATTTTGAGACTTTGATTGTGTAATATCAGGATTTTGTTCACTGTTAAGACCTGTTGGGTTTACTTCTTAAGAATAGATATTCAGTAATTTTTTTTGTGATCAAAGGAAATGACATTAAAGTATAGTTTCTCCAGGAGTAGTTTTGTAATTGACCTAGAACATGAACAAAAGCAACAAACAAAATAAAATGCTTTTTTTTGCCTGCCTCTCCAGATAAGTGTATTGTGGTAACTCCTTATCTGCTGATATGTTTAAATATACTCTTAATATTTATGAAAATATCAAGATAGGTCAAAAATACCTCATTTGTTATATGTTTGTAAGGAGTTTTCTGTCTCATGTAAGCTCTGAACTTCATGTGAGAATGAATCTGTATTTTACTCATTTGTTTATTCCCAATTCTTGTTAGTTTAATTGCCATATAAAATGTAAATATCAATTAAGTAATTATGTATTTGATGAACCTTTAAAAAATAATCTTATATCTTCCCAGATCTTTTATATTTGATGCTTTTTAGCATTTCATTCTTATGGAGAAAATAGTCATGGTTGATGATGGAGGAAAGAAATTATTTCAATCTAGTTAGTTCTTGAATATGATAATTCAACAAGTAATGAATTCTGAAGCATGAATTTTATAATTTGAAAAAGACATAAAGTTTCTTGGAACAGAATATACAGTCTTTTTAAATAGTAGAGTGTTTGGGGATAGGTAAATAGATTTTTAAAACTGTGTTTTTAAAAATCAGTTCTTCAGGTGCTGGGAATGTAGCTGATCGTGTCTTGGCTCAGCTCTTGACGGAAATGGATGGCATTGAACAGTTAAAGAATGTGACAATTTTGGCAGCTACCAATCGTCCAGATAGGATAGACAAGGTAAGGAAAGAAGGCAGTGTGGGTGTTGTATAATCAAGAACTGGATCATTTGATTATATTGGGTCGTTTTTTTCTTTTTCTGTCAAACTACTTTTTAATCAGTTTGTCATTTAGAGGATACTGAAAGATCTTAAACTAAAGGAAATGAAGAGAACAGAGAAAAAGTTTTGTTTATGTTTTTATTGTTTATGGTTTGGTATTAATGAAACTATTTTATTATCCCTTGAGTTTCTCCTCCCTCATTGTTGCATTAAACTCTCAATATAGTTCCCTGTGGTATTGAAGTTCTGAAATTTGTTTTGTGTTTCACCTGATTTATTTTGAGAAGTTTTTTTTAAATATTTTCATTCCTATTAGGATAAAATTCTGGATATTCACTAACTAGTTAGACTCAAGTTATTTTCAACAGTTTTCTAGAAGTCCTAACCTAGCAATTGCTCTCAGAGTAAATAGAATCAAATGATAATGACTTTTATTTCTCTTAAGAAGTTACTTAGATTATACCATTAAGTTAAGCTATATAGATGCAAAATTAATACTATCTAGGTGATGCAAAGAGCTGACTCATTTGAAAAGACCCTGATGCTGGGAAAGATTGAGGCAGGAGGAGAAGGGGATGACAGAGGATGAGATGGTTTGATGGCATCACCAACTCAATGGACATGAGTTTGGGTGAACTCCAGGAGTTGGTGATGGACAGGGAGGCCTGCGTGCTGCAGTTCATGATGTCACAGTCGGAAATGACTGAGCAACTGAACTGAACTGATTGCTACCACTATTTTTTCCCCAAGTCATGTTTTAACAAATGAGTTCACTTAAATTTTAAGAGCCTAATTTATACTTAATGTATAATTTTTTAACAAGGGTCTAAATTGAGCGTAAAAATTTACTCCCAGGGCATCAACCAGTTTCTCAGCTTTTGTTAATGTTATTGCCTCATGTACATGACCTTATAAACTGTTTCCTCCTTGTGCACATATACAGACTTTCAGTTTTAAATATGGGATTTAAGAAAAAATCATCTTTTTGAAAATACGAAGGTAGGTTTTATATGGGAAGAAAGCCTTGCTTTCATTCAATTTGGTATTTTGCTGTTATGAAGTCCCTTGGTTGAATGCAGATGAGAAAGCTTTGAACTTTAATAAATTAAATTGTTCCCTTCCTGATTCAGTGTTTTATAAGAAGCTGGTTGAGTTATGAACATCTGTAGGATCTGGGTTCATACCCAGGCATCTCTCATGTCTGTTAAAAAAGATAGGACTATATGTTAACAAGAATTATAGAAAGTGCTAAAAGAGACCTTAAAAATGATCTAATCTCACCCATAGGTTTCAGTGACTCTAGAAGAATCATCTTTTTCCTGGTAAATACATATTGTATTTTATGATCTTTATCTCCTAGTTACTGTGGCTAATGAGCTTGAAAATTTTCTTAGATTTCTTTCCCTGTAGTGTCTAATCTAATGGCCCTCTTTGGTATTTTAGTGTTGTATGTTGTTGATGTTAGACACATTTCTTGAAGTAGGATTTGGGGCTTACTGTAAACTTCTTGGGTTCTTCTAAATCAAGCTATATGATTGAGCTTGATTAGTACATGTATTAAGTTTGTCTTACTGTATAACAAGTTTCCTCAAATTTAACAGCTTCACACTATATTTATTACTGTTTCTTTAGGTAAGTCAAAATGGGCATGGCGTGATGGGATTGTCTGCTCAGGAACTTAACAAGTTGTGGCCAATTATGTTCTTGTCCTTAGTTGGTATTCCTTACCTAATTGTGGCTGAATTCAATTCTTGTGATTGTAGACCTAAGAACTAAATTTCCTTTCTAGCAGTCACCTAGGAACCACTCTCAGCCCCTTGAGACTTGCATGACCCCTTCCATTGTCCCAAGATAGCAATGGAGAATCTCCATCATATTTTATCCATCTTATGCTTTGAATTTCTATTGTCAGAAAAAGCCTAGTTAGTGTCTTTTTAAGTTGCACCTGATCAAGTTAGGTCCATCAAGGAAAGTCTCTTCACCTTCTAGTCAGCTGGTTCAGGACCGTTTTACATTTGCAAAGCCCTTCACAATAGCATCTTGACTGAGCTACAATTCTTCCTGCCACAGTACTCTTCAGCTTCTTCTCCAGCCCCTATGCGAGTTCTCTTCTGGGCACTAAGAATAACTTCTAACTTTCACAGAGACCAACTTATCTTTGCCATTCATTTGATTGGGTACAAACCTGCTCCTTTGAAATATTCTTTTCTGTGGAGTCTGTCTTCTGCAGATGGAGTGTTTCTGTGCTTTGCCTTGTCCAGATATATCTTTCTTCAATTATACATATAATCTCTCTTAAAGTAGAAATGGATAAATGAATTTAAACTCCTTTATTTAAAGGATACATTTTTCATGTTCTTTATAAGTGTAACAGTAAGCCTGTTGTTTAGTACAGTGAAATTGTTGATGTCATCTCTTTTGCTAACTTTTTGCTCTGTAAGACCTACATTGAACCTCAACCTCTTGTGTTTTGCATTGAGGTGAAATTTATCCTAGTTTTTACCTCCACCTGGTAGAAAGACCTAAAGACGTTTTTAAGATAAACCTAGAGATTATAAGTTATCTTGTGTCACTCTAAGGTTTTGGACCTTTATTCGCCTTCCTTTTAGAATATGTCAAATACCAATACCCAGAGGTAATGGTAGATAGATGACTTCCATTCTTTTAGGGATACTTTTGTCTGTGGATATCTTTGCTTTCTTGGAGAAAATGTTAACCACTTTGGGCAGAACTTGTCTCCAAAGGTGGGAGATTGAAGGGAGGGAAGTGGTTCTTCTATACATTTCTTTTTGCATTGTTTTTAATGTGTTTATTGCTTGCTAATAATATTTGCCTTTGGACGCAGATGCTCTGTTTTATTATGGCAACTCATAAGTGGCAATCTGCAGTATCACAGACTTTGAGAAATTAAAGTTTGGGAAATAACTTGCCAAAATTCTTGTCATGTTTTTGATTTTTTATAAAATATTAACTTAATATCTTGGTTCTAAAATCACCTAATTGTTGAAAATGTGTGTTTTAACTACCAGTATTGTTACACACTGGTAATGCCTTTTGACTAATTAACCTTTGCTTCTAGATGCATCAGAGAAGTGCAAACATATACAAACACATATATGTATATATGTGTACTTATATGTATGCTTGTTTGTGTGTATGCATGCATCATATACACACACATACATATATACTTTGATTCATTTTTTAAAATTTAGAAATATGACTTTTTTACCAAACTAATCTTAGATGAACATATTTAAATTAAGATATTAAGAGTGTTTGTAATTCTATGCTGAAACTTAATTTTCTAGGTCAGAGGGATCTAAAGGCCTTTACTACTTGAATTTTTCAAAATCTGTAGTATCTAATTTGTAATAGATGAAATTATATAATTATGACTGGCAGCAAAGCAAAATTGGTAAATGGAAAAAATATTTTGTGATAAAACAATGGCTTCAAGATCATCAAATGATACATGCTGTGCTTTCAAGTACAGCTCTGAATTCAGTACAGTGAACCATGGTCTGAATGTGCTGCATCTTACTGTGGTTGTGCAAAAGATCTTACTTTAAATAGTCAGTGATTTTTGTAAAAATGTTTTAAACATTTTCTATTTCAGATAGAATTCCATATCACATTTAGTATGAATTTTTTATTAACTATACTTCTCTTATTACTCAGATGATGTAGGCTATATCAAAAGTGTACTTTCTAGATTTGTTATGAACTATTATTTATTTGTGTATTGTTTAATAGTACTATTGGAAAAAAAAGGTTTTAGCACATGTGTGATTAGAACATGGTTTTCAAAATGTGCCCTGAATGTGTTGTTAGAAACAAAACAGTCTTAAGAGATGATTTAACAAAGAACAACTTCCTGTTATGAAATGAATAGACGTAGTTTTCACCACCTGTCTTGTCTAGGAAAAACAGTAGTAGGAAGAGAATAGGCGACAGGAGAATTAAAGTAAATTTCCTGTGCTGATGCTGAAAGGTAGAGATTTTTTTTTTTGACGTAAATCTGGAAAGAAAAAGGATTGTTCTAATATGAAAGATATGATGCAGTTAGTCTAACTTGGGTACATTTAATTAAGGTGTTTGGCCATGTAAATTAGCTTGCATACTTTACATCCTGTTGCCTGTTGACTTATAACCTCTGTATCGTGATGACCTTAAGTTAGTATATTGGAATGGAAAGAATTCCTGGACTGTCAGAGAAGTGAAATTGATATCATTCTGTGTCCCATATATTGTGCATTTTTAGTATCTTTTTTGGACAATATTTCAGTTTCATATAGCCTGAGGAAACTAAATCTGGAGTTTCCTGAGGATTCAGCAAGGGAAGTGAGACACATATCTCAAGAATCACATTATCCTACTTCCTGCTGTCATGTTTACATGTTAAGCACATTAGCTGCAGTGTAGCTCTCTAGGCTGAGTGAAGTGATTGCTTGGAGTCTCCAGTGGTATACTGAAGCCACCACCATAGACCTTTTACCCACTTACCCTCCTCTGTCAGTTTTTAGATGAGTGAAGAGAAGTTTCATTCTTTAGAGTCCATTTTACATTAAGAATGACAGAATGTGAAAAAAAAAAAAAAAAATGACAGAATGTGAAGGACAGATGAAGATAAATGAGATTGTGATGTCAGGTCATTGCATTGTCTTTAGATTGATGATGGCCTGGATTTACACAACATTAGGCAACAGAGCAACAAACAATTGTTTTTGATGCCCAAATAATGGTTTAAAGCTCAACTCTGGGAGTTTATATTGTTCTTTGTTAGGCTGAAGCTTATATAGCGCCTTTAGAAGAGCATAGTGTTCGATCCATGGTATTTCATTCATTTGTGTTGGATATTAAGGAAGAAATGATCGTGTTTTCTTACCCTAGTGTTAAACAAGGTTCAGAATGGTTTAATTTTATGAATATTTTAAAATATAGTCCCTTTGGCTACTTTTAGTACTGATGCTTGGTATGGCTGCTTTTAGTACTGATGCTTGGTATATAACAGCCTCGCAATAATGATTACTACTATAATTATTATATCTAGCCTGAAACCTAGTTTTCTTATAATAGTAAATTTGTAGAATTTTAAAAATTATGCTCTAAGCCATCTATGGAAGAGATTGTTCAATTGAGGACATTTTTGTAAGTTATGTAGAGGTCATGAGTGATTCAGTATTCAAAATTATTTTCTAACTTAGTATTTTAACTCATGGAAGTTATAAACTGGAATTAATTTTCCTCCCAGTTTTTCTGAAAGGTTGATTGGTTAAATATAGCATAATATTTTTATTTCTTAAATACTATAAATTAAAAGTTGACTTTATTGATATCTCTGTAACATGGAAAAATTAGCATGTTTAGAAATGTCAGCTGATGAGAAGCTAAATAGACGAGAAGCTAAATATATGTAGCTTCCAATTTTCAAATGAATATGTATTCCAGAAATACCTTCAGACAGGTTAAAAATATGTTTGTGAACAATTTTCCTCTCTACCCTTCCTAGTTATAAATTAAAAGTCCTGTTCATCTGTTACTGCTGTTCTCAGATAAGTCAGAACTAAAAAACAAGCTGCTTGATCTAAGAAACATTAAAAGTTTAAATGAATCATAATTCTTTACTTTCCTGCAAGTATTTACAGGATGCTTTTTGATCTTTGGGCTTCCCTAGTAGCTCAGACGGTAAAGCGTCTGTCTGCAATGCAAGAGACCTGGGTTCAATCCCTGGGTTGGGAAGATCCCCTGGAGAAGGAAATGGCAGCCCACTCCAGTTTCTTGCCTGGAAAATCCCATGGACTGCGGAGCCTGGTAGGCTACTGTCCATGCAGTCGCAGAGTCAGACACGACTGAGCGACTTCCCATTTCACTTTTTGATCTTTAATATTTATCAAAATGATATGGAGAGTCTTAGAGTGTTAGAAGGTGAGCTACATGTGTGGTCAGATGTGGGGGGCTTCTTGCAAGGTCATTAGTCAGATGTGGGAGGCTTCTTGCAAGGTCATTTTCCAATTTCAGCTTTACCATCATTTTGTAAGACAGAAGTAGTTTTGTTATTGTTGCTGTTTGTGTGTGGGTTTTTTTATTTTTCTAAAGTGTTAAATGTTTTCAGTATATTTATTATGGCAGCAGTTAACAAGGGTTTCAGCTTCAGGGAATGGGGGAACGGAATTTTGTCAGAGGTTGTATGCATATGTGAGTCATGTTTCATTCAGAGATTAAGATAAAGACTGTCCTTCCCAGGGGTCAGCAAACTATGACCTGTGTGCCAAATCTGTTATCATTTGTTATTCTTCATCTCATGATCTAAGAATGGTTTTTACTTATTTAAATGGTTGACAAAAAAAGTAATTTTTGTGATGTGAAAATGATATGAAATTCAAATTTCAGGCCTCATAAATAAAGCTTTACTGGTACGAGGTTACACTATTATTTTTCCAAATTTTAAAGCTTTTTATATTATATTGGAATACAACCAGTTAACACTGTGATAGTTTCAGCTACACAGCAAAGGACTTAGCTATACATGGATACACATGCAGGTGTCCATTCTCCCCCAAACTCCCTTCCCATCCAGGCTGCCACATAGCACTGAGCAATGTTCTCATGCTATACAGTAGGACCTTGTTGCTTATCCATTTTAAATGTAGCAGCTGCTGCTGCTGCTGCTAAGTCGTGTAAGTCGTGTCCGATTCTGTGCGACTCCATAGATGGAAGCCCAGCAGGCTCTTCTGTCCCTGGGATTATCCAGGCAAGAACACTGGAGTGGGTTGCCATTTCCTTCTCCAGTGCATGACGTGAAAAGTGAAAGTGAAGTCGCTCAGTTGTGTCCAACTCTTAGCGACCCCATGGACTGTAGCCTACCAGGCGCCTCCATCCATGGGATTTCCCAGGCAAGAGTACTGGAGTGGGGTGCCATTGCCTTCTCTGAATATAGCAGCTAAGTTACACTAATTTTTGATGTATTGTCTGTGATTTCATTTGCACTACTTACCAGTCCATTCTGAAGGAGATCAACCCTGGGATTTCTTTGGTAGGAATGATGCTAAAACTGAAGCTCCAGTCCTTTGGCCACCTCATGTGAAGAGTTGTCTCATTGGAAAAGACCCTGATGCTGGGAGGGATTGGGGGCAGGAGGAAAAGGGGATGACCGAGGATGAGATGGCTGGATGGCATCACGGACTCAATGGACATGAGTCTGAGTGAACTCCAGGAGTTGGTGATGGACAGGGAGGCCTGGTGTGCTGCGATTCATGGGGTCGCAAAGAGTTGGACACGACTGAGCAATTGAACGGCACAGAACTTAGTAGTTATGGTAGAAACCTATGACTTATAAAGCTTAAATTATCACTTGGAACTTTGCAGAAAAAGTTTACTGACCATTGGTCTATTCTTGTAAGCTTTTAGCAGTTTACTAAAGTCTCTAATGTCCATTGTTCACACAAGAACCACAACGTTTTTCTAAAGATTGTTTAAATATATTATTTCATAAATATATATGACCCATAAATATGGGTCAATATGCTGAGGTTAAAATAAACCAATAATAGTAGAGGGACTATATTAACTTTTTGTTCTTTAAAGTACCTTCAGTATCTTCTTGAGCATTTTTTTAATATTTCATCTTTAAAATACATTTTCTTGGGCTAAATCATTTTTTTTCCAACTGAATGACTTACCAAAATCGATAAATATAGAAGCGAAATTTTTATTATATGAAAAATAGTATTCATGACATCTCAGTCTTAAAATTATATTGTTTTTTGCTTTCTATAATTGTTAATTGAAAGCCCTTTGTAGTGTTTTCATTGTTGAGATTTCAGACTAGATGTTTAATTTTTGAGGAGTTAAGACTCTGTAATCACAGATAGCTGCTTTGTACCTGATTTTGCTTTTTCATTTGTTTATGTGTGCCCCAGTGTGCCTGTGGGCTTCCCTGATAGCTCAGTTGGTAAAGAATACACCTGCAATGCAGGAGACTCCAGTTCAATTCCTGGGTCAGGAGATCTACTGGAGAAGGGATAGGCTACTTACTCCAGTGTTGTTGGACTTCCCTGGTGGCTCAGCTTTTAAAGAATCCACCTGCAATGTGAGAGACCTGGGTTTGATCCCTGGCTTGCAAAGATGCCCTGGAGAAATGAAAGGCTACCCACTCCAGTATCCTGACCTGGAGAATTCCATGAACTGTATAGTTCATGGGGACATGACTGAGCGACTTTCACTTTTTAGTAAATAACATTTGATTATGTCACCATGCAAATAAGAGTATGTTTAATCTTCTGTTAGTGCTTCCCTGGTGGCTCAGATGGTAAAGCGTCTGCCTGTAATTAGGGAGACTTGGGTTCAATCCCTGGGTCGGGAAGATCCCCTGGAGAAGGAAATGGCAACCCACTGTAGTATTCTTACCTGGAAAATCCCATGAGTGGAGGAGCCTGGCGGGCTACAGTCCGTGAGATTGCAAAGAGTTGGACACGACTGAGCGACTGAACTGAACTGAATCTTCTGTTAGAGTAATAATAAAGTACATGTTGACTTTGATACACACATTCTAAAAAAGTTATTTTTTTTTTAAGATTAGACAACAACTTGGACAATTTAATAGTCTAGTTATGCTTCTGATATATTGACCCTGCTATAAAATTTCTACCCCTCATTTCTCCATTTTTTGTTTATTACTCACTGATGAGGAGTATGTTAACTCGTGAAATAGACCACTTTATCTT
This sequence comes from Aepyceros melampus, assembly GCA_006408695.1. Taxonomy (NCBI): domain Eukaryota; kingdom Metazoa; phylum Chordata; class Mammalia; order Artiodactyla; family Bovidae; genus Aepyceros; species Aepyceros melampus. The sequence continues at coordinate 431,390 of SJXQ01012142.1, forward strand.
TGACTCAGACTACTAGGAAACTCTTTATTCTACTGAATAAGCAGCTGTTATTCTGCCTAAAGCATCTACGTACCAGACTGATTCTACTCCAAAATGCTATAAAGAACAGTTTTTATTACTCTTCTATGTAGTTTTTTATGTTTGAAAACTGTATTTTCTGTCTTATTTTTACATTCCGCTTCACAAACCAGTCTTTATGTCCTCCAGGCTTGGCATTTTGTTTTATTTCATATGATACCTTTATTGCATCTTCAGAAACCTTACCCTTGTTGTAGATAGCACAATTTCAGAGAGAGAAAATAAAAAGCATTCAAATTGGAAAGCAAGATGTTAAAACAGTCACCATTTTACAGATGACATGATATTGTATATAGAAAACCCCAAAGACTCCACCAAATTATTAGAATTAATGAATTTAGTAAATTATCAGGATACAATATTAATATACACGTATCTGTTACATTTCTATATATTAACAAAAAACTATCAGAGAAACTAAGAAGACTCTTCCATTTACAATTGCATCAAAAATAAAATACTTAGAAATTAATTTAAACAAGGAGGTGAAGACCTGTACTCTAAAAGTTATAAGATGTTAATGAAGGAAATTAAATATGACTCCAATGGAAAGATATACTGTGCTTATTAAAAGAATTAATATTTTAAAATGTCCCTATCCCTACTATCCACATCAGTCTCAGAGTCTATCCCTATCAAAATTCCAGGGGAATTTTTCATAGAGCTAGAACAAATAATCCTGAAAATTTGTATGAACTCATAAAGGATAGCCAAAGCAGCCTTGTGAGAGAAGAACCAAGTAGCAATCATCATGCTCCCTGATTTCTAACTATACTACAAAGTGTAGTAATCAAAACATTATGATACTGGCACAGAAATAGACATATAGATCAACGGAGCAAAATAGAGAACCTAGATATAAACCTATGCTTGTATAGTCACTTAATTATGTCAGTGGTGTCAAGAATGTACAGTGAGGAAAAGACAGCCTCTTCAATAAATGATGTTGGGAAAACTGGACAGCTGCATGTGAAAGAATCAAACTGGATCACTTTCTTATACTAAGTGCAAATAAACTCAAAATAGATTAAAATATAAGACCTAAAATTACAAAAGTCCTAGAGAAAGCATAGTAAGTTCTTTAAGATTGGTCTTAGCAATATTTTTTGAATCTGCTTTCTGAGGCAAAGGCAACAAAAGCAAAATAAACAAATGGGACTACATCGAAATAAAAGCTTTTGCACAGTGGAAAAAAACTATCAATAAAATGAAAAGGCTACCACCTGCTGAATGGGAGAAGATATTAGCAATGATGTATCCAATAAGGGAGTAATATTCAAAATATTCAAAGAACTGATACAAGTCAACATCAGTAAACAACTCAGTTAAAAACTGGGCAAAGAATACACATTTTCCCAAAGTGCACACAGATGACCAACAGATACATGAAGTGATGCTCAACATCATAGTCATCAGGGAACTGCAAATTAAAGCCACAATGAGATATTGCCTTATACCTGTCAGAATGCTATTATAAAGAAGATAACAGGTATTAGTAGAGATTAAATAGAAACTGCCATATTACTCAGAAATTCCACTTCTCAGTATTTATTTGAGAAACAGAAACACTGATATAAGAAGAGAGATGCATCCCAGTGCTTATTGCAGAATTATTTACAACAGCCAAGGTAAGGAAGCAGTGTAAGTGCTCGATGATAAGTGAGTGGATAAAGAAGACATGAGCTGTAGATACTGTATACACATACACATAGGGGCTTCCTAGATTGTCTCAGTGCTAAAGAATCCACCTGCCAACGTAGGAGATGGGGGTTTGATCCTTCAGTCGGGAAGATAACCTGGAGTAGGAAATGGCAACTCACCCAGTATTTTTGCCTGGAAAATTCTGTGGACAAGGGAACCTAGTAGACCATAGTCCTTGAAGTCACAAGAGTCAGTCATGACTGAGCGACTGAGCACACATGCATGCATACACACACACATGCACGCACACACACACGAAATATTACTAAGCCATAAAAATTATAATCTTGCCATTTGGGACAACTTGGATGAACCTAGAGTGTGTTATGGTAAATGAAAAAAGTTGGGAAGATAAATACTATATTTCACTTACATGTGAAACCAAAAAGCGTAACAAATGAACAGACTTAACAAATAGACTCATAGATACGAAGAATAAACTAGTGGTTGCTAGAGTAGAGAGGAGTGAGGGGATATGTAAAATAAGTGAAGAGGATTAAGGGTTATAAACTTCCAGGTATAAGATAAGTAAGTCATAAAGATATAATTGTACAGCATAGGAAATATAGTCAATAACATTGTTATAACTTTGTGTAGTAACATTAAGTAGATTTACTATGATGATCATTACATAATGTATAAAAATGCCAAGTCACTATTTTGTATACCTGAGCCTAATATAATATTGGAAGTCAGTTATACTTCAATAATAATGGCATGAATAACTGATACACACAACATGAGTGAAATTCAAGGATATTTCTCTAAGTAAAAGAAAGTAGAAAAGATTATATATTGTGTTATTCCATTTGTGTGAAATTTCTAGAGAAGTCAGACCTGTAAAAATAAAAAGCAGATTATTGTCTGATGCTAACCCTTGGAGAGCAGGAGCAAACCAGTTAATCCTAAAGTCAGCCCCGAATATTCATTGGAAGGACTAGTGCTGAAGCTGAAGCTCCAGTACTTTGGCCACCTGATGCAAAGAGCTGACTCATTGGAAAAGACCCTGGTGCTGGGAAAGATTGAGGGCAACAGGAGAAGGGGGTGACAGGATGAGCTGGTTGGATGGCATCACCGATTCTATGGACATGAGTTTGAGCAAAGTCTAGGAGATAGTGAAGGACAGGGAAGCCTGGTGTGCTGCAGTCCATAGGGTCAAAAAAAGTTGAACATGACTTAACGACTGAACAATAGGCGTGGGAGAAGAGACTGATGGCAAAGCTGCTAAGGGAAATTTTCCAGATTCTGAAAATATTATAAAACTAGATTTTGTTGATGGTTGTACTACAAATATTGAATGTACACTTTAAATGAGTGTATTTTATGGTACGTAAATTATATCTTGAAATTAGCCTATTTAGGAAAAAAAAATGTGACTGATACAAAGAGATCTTGGTTTCTAACTAAGCTCTGTTGCTATCAAACAGTGTATTCTTTGAAATTATTTAGCCTCTCTGGACCTCTATTTCTGTACCTGTCAAAGATGTACTACACAATCTGTAATATGTCTTTAAGGTTCTCAGTTCTTTTATTTTGTGACACAGAAATAGTAATAGAGATTCCAAATGCTGCATTAAGGGTTGATATTTACCAAACAGATTTCTGGAGTTTTTTGTTTTGTCTTTTGAGGTTTTATGCCTTTTTTTTTTTTTAAGTGTTTTTCCAGGTATCACCTTTTCAAATGTTCTTGATTTGAAAAGTTCCTTTCTTCATACAGGTTATAAAGTAGGCAAATATCATCCAGGTGCAAAAGTGACTTTTCTTTTTAACCACCTGATTGTCAGAAAATGGGGGTGGGGGGAGAGTCATAAATCAGCCTTAAAGGTACTGTTGTGAAATAGAAAACTTAGCTGATGGTTGAAAAACACCTTAACTTCTTCCCTGAAAATTTATTACTCTTTAAAAAAAGAAAACTTGTTGAGCTGCATATTTTCTCTTTTCATAGTTGTCTGTTTAGCCTGTAATATTTTGGTCTATTTACTATGCTGTTTAAAACCTTCTATTAGTGTAAAAATAATTATGAGTTACACCAGAAATGTCTGACTATGATTATTTAGAATTGAGTCATTTTTAAAGTTGAAAAATCTTCTCTTGGATTATTAATACCTATAGAATCTCATGTTTGGGAACTAATGATAAGTGTAGCCAAGAACTAAATCTGGAGCCATTTTTTTTACTATTTTAAAGTCAAATAGAAGAGCTAGTTTGGTGATTATTTTTAAAGTGCTTATAGAGGGTTAACAGTAATATGCCATATTTTGGTCTGGCATTATATTTTCTTTTGTGTTTGTGTGTTTGGAAGTGGTGTACAAAAGTATCAGGGGCATATAAGAAAATTCAGTTCTTAAGATATGTGCCATCTAATTTGAAATACAGGTAAATTTTGAAGTATTATAATCATAAAACATGAACAATGTAACTTTGTATCAATAATTATTGGTGTATACATTAGAGTAAATTTGAAAAATGGATTTTAGATCTCATACTTTGGTCTCTATTATCATCTGTGTTTTATATTTGACAATACATTTGATACTGCAATTACTCTTTTTGAACACAAGATGGTGACGCTCACCTGAAATGTTTCCTGCATGTAGAATGTATTGCTTTCATTTATTTTTGTCATCAATTGCATTTTAATTTATTTATTTATTTTACCTATTGATTGAAGTATAGTTGATTTACAGTATTATGTTAGTTTCAGATGTACAGTATAGTGATACAATATTTTTAAATTTATCCTCCATTAACAGTTATCAGTATATAATGGTTATAATCCTCAGTACTACACAGTATACTTTTGTTGTTTACTTTGTACATAGTAGTTTGTGTTTCTTAATCTGATCATGGCATCCCATCCCAACACTTCATGGAAAATAGATGGGGAAACAATGGAAACAGTGAAAGACTTTATTTTGGGGGAGCTCCAAAATCACTGCAGATGGTGACTACAGCCATGAAATTAAAAGACTCTTGCTCCTTGGAAGGAAAGCTGTGACCAACCTAGACAGCATATTAAAAAGCAGAGACATTACTTTGCCAATAAAGGTCTGACTAGTCTATGGGGTCACACAGAGTCAGACACGACTGAAGCAACTTAGCAGCAGCAGCAGCAGTCAAAGCTATGGTTTTTCCAGTTGTCATGTATGGATGTGAGAGTTGGACTATAAAGAAAGCTGAGCACCAAAGAATCGATGCTTTTGAACTGTGGTGTTGGAGAAGACTCTTGAGAGTCCCTTGGACTGCATGGAGACCCAACCATCCTAAAGGAAATTGGTCCTGAATACTTATTGGAAGGACTGATCCTGAAGCTGAAACTCCAATATTTTGGCCACCTGATGCAAAGGACTGACTCGCTAGAAAAGATCCTGATAATGGGAAAGATTGAAGGCGGGAGGAGAAGGGGATAACAGAGGATGAGATGGTGGATGGTATCACAGACTCTATGACATGAGTTTGAGTAAACTCTGGGAATTGGTGATGGACAGGGAAGCCTGGCATGCTGCAGTTGATGGGGGTCACAAAGAGTCGGACATGACTGTGACTGAACTGAACTCTTCTGAGTTTGTATTTCTTAATGCTATACTAACGTACCCTCTCCCCTCTTCTCTTTCCCCACTGGTAACCACTGATTTGTTTTCTGTGTATGTGAATGTGTTGCTCCTTTGCTATATGAATTCATTTGTATTTTTTTTAGATTACAATTATAAGTGGTATCGTAACAGTCTTTATCTCTGTCTTATTTCATTTTATATAAATAGCTCATCAGTTCAGTTCAGTTCAGTCACTCAGTCGTGTCCGACTCTTTGCGACCCCATGAATCGCAGCACACCAGGCCTTCCTGTCCATCACCAACTCCCAGGGTTCACTCAGACTCACGTCCATTGAGTTCGTGATGCCATCCAGCCATCTCATCCTCGGTCGTCCCCTTCTCCTCCTGCCCCCAATCCCTCCCAGCATCAGGGTCTTTTCCAATGAGTCAACTCTTCGCATGAGGTGGCCAAAGTACTGGAGCTTCAGTTTTAGCATCATTCCTTCCAAAGAAATCCCAGGGTTGATCTCCTTCAGAATGGACTGGTTGGATCTCCTTGTAGTCCAAGGGACTCTCAAGAGCCTTCTCTAACACCACAGTTCAAAAGCATCAATTTTTCTGCGCTCAGCCTTCTTCCCAGTCCAACTCTCACATCCATACATGACCATAGGAAAAACCATAGCCTTGACTAGACGGACCTTAGTCGGCAAAGTAATGTCTCTGCTTTTGAATATGCTATCTAGGTTGGTCATAACTTTTCTTCTAAGGAGTAAGCGTCTTTTAATTTCATGGCTGCAGTCACCATCTGCAGTGATTTTGGAGCCCAAAAAAAACAAAAAAAACTTACAACCCCCCCAAAAAATGGGCAGAAGACCTGAATAGACATTTTTCCAAAGAAGACACACAGATAGCTAACAGACACTCGAAAAGATGTTCAACTCACTAATTATTAGAGAAATGCAAATGAAAACCATAATGAGATATCACCTCACACTTCTCAGAATGGTATCATCAAAAAGTTTACAAACAATAAATGTTGGAGAGGATGTGGAGGAAAGGGAACCCTTAACTGATGGCATCTAGTCCCGTCACTTCATGGGAAATAAATGGGGAAACAGTGGAAACAGTGTCACATTTTATTTTGGGGGGCTCCAAAATCACTGCAGATGGTGATTGCAGCCATGAAATTAAAAAATACTTACTCCTTGAAGGGAAAGTTATGACCAACCTAGATAGCATATTAAAAAACAGAGATATTACTTTGCCAACAAAGGTCTGTCTAGTTAAGGCTATGGTTTTTCCTGTGGTCATGTATGGATGTGAGAGTTGGACTGTGAAGAAGGCTGAGCATCGAAGAATTGATGCTTTTGAACTGTGTTGTTGGAGAAGACTCTTGCGAGTCCCTTGGACTAAAAGGAGATCCAACCAGTCCATCCTAAAGGAGATCAGTCCTGGGTGTTCATTGGAAGGACTGATGCTGAAGCTGAAACTCCATTACTTTGGCCACCTGATGCAAAGAGTTGACTCATTGGAAAAGACCCTGATGCTGGGAGGGATTGAGGGCAGGAGGAGAAGGGGATGACAGAGGATGAGATGGCTGGATGGCATCACTGACTCAATGGACACGAGTCTGAGTGAACTCCAGGAGTTGGTGATGGACAGGGAGGCTTGGCGTACTGCGATTCATGGGGTCGCAAATAGTTGGACACGACTGAGCAACTGAACTGAACTGACACTGATGGTTAGAATGTAAATTGTAGTCACTATGGAAAACAATGTAGAGATTCCTCAAAAAATCTAAGAATAGAGTTACCATATGATCCAGCAAGCAATCCTACTCCTGGATATATATCCTAAAAAGAAACTGCACAAACTCAATTTCCAAGAAGATGCATGCATTCCAGTATTCATATTATTCAAGATATGAAATAAATATTCACAATAGCTAAGATATGAAAATACCCATGTCCATAAATGGATGAATAAAGAAGATGTGATGTGTGTGTATATGTATATACATATATATACACACACACAATGGATATAATTGGGATCTGTTGCTGTTAGAGGCTTCTCCTCTGCAGCTGCTAAATGAACAGCTTAAAGGACTGAGTGGAATTGGTTGTGCTTTAAAAAGTAGTTGAGGGCTTCCCTGTGGCTTAGTGGTAAAGAACCCATCTGCCAAGTGCAGGAGACATGGATTCTATCCCTGGTCCGGGGAGATCCCCTGTACCATGGATCAGTAAAGCTCATGTACCACAACTACTGAGCCTGTGCTTTAGAGCCTGGGAGCCACAACTCCTGAGCCCATGTGGTGGGCTACTGAAGCCCGCCCACCCTAGAACCCATGCTCCTCAACAGGAGAAGCCACAGTGAGAAGCCAGTGCACCACAGCTAGAGTAGCCCCCACCAGCTGCAACTAGAGAAAAGCCCGCGCAGCAACAAAAACCCAGCCCAGCCAAAAGTAAATAAAATTATAAATAAAAAAAAACAGTGGTTGAAATTTTTGTCTCTTCTTCTGTTTAGCTTACTTAACAAACAGTGATTTACGTTTAACTGCAGGTTTATGTAAGTTTGGGTTTGGGGGAGTTGAGACCATTAAGACAATGGGAATTTGAACAGTGTAGAGAGAACAGTCATTAGGCATATACTGTGCACCAGGCATGTGCTGAGAAATTTGCATATATTATCTAAGTGATTCTTGTTCAGTGTAAGCAATCTATGTTTTACACAGTACCAGTGCATTCCTTTGGAGAAGGAAATGGCAACCCACTCCAGTATTCTTGCTGGTAGAATCCCATGGACAGAGGAGCCTGATGGACTGCAGTCCATGGGATCGCGAAGAGTCAGACGTGACTGAAGGGACTCAGTGAAGTGAAGTGAAGTCGCTCAGTCGTGTCCGACTCTTTTGACCCCATGGACTGCAGCCCACCAGGCTCCTCTGTCCATGGGATTTTCCAGGCAATAGTACTGGAGTGGATTGCATTTCCTTCTCCAGGGGATCTTCCCAACCCAGGGCTCGAACCCAGGTCTCCCACATTGTAGACAGAGGCTTTACCGTCTGAGCCACCAGGGAAGGGACTTAGGACACAGTGTATTCCTTAACTTGATAAATTGCAGGATTAGTAGTGTGTTCTGTCTCATAAGAACTATGGTATACCATCCATTTAGTATCCTGTTTTAGCGAAGTTATCAATCTTTGTCTTTTTTTAATAAAAATTTTCTTATATAGTTAAATATATCCTTATCATACATATAGCCACTCTAATCCTAGGTGTTTGTCCAACAAAAATTAAAATATTTGTCCACATGAAGACCTTTAAGTTAAACTTTTTAAAGCAGCTTTGTTTGCAATTACCAAAACAGGCCCAAATGTCTATCAGTTGATGAATAGATAAAGAACTTATGTTCCTACAGTGAAGTACTGTTCAGCTATAAAACGACATAAACTGATATATGCAACAAGATGAACGAAATCTTAGAATTGTCATGCTGGACAGAAGAAGACAGGCTACACAATGTCCCATTCATAGGACAGTGTTCAAAAGGCAGGCTGGTGCTGCTGCTGCTAAGTCGCTTCAGTCGTGTCCTACTCTGTGCGACCCCATAGATGGCAGCCCACCAGGCTCTGCCATCCCTGAGATTCGCCAGGCAAGAACACTGGAGTGGGTTGCCATTTCCTTCTCCAATGCATGAAAGTGAAAAGTGAAAGTGAAGTCACTCAGTTGTGTCCGACTGTTCGGAACCCCATGGACTGCAGCGTACCAGGCTCCTCTGTCCATGGGATTTTCCAGACAAGAATACTGGAGTGGGTTGCCATTGCTTTCTCCAAAAGGCAGGATGATAGGATCAGAAATTGGATTTGATAGTTGGAGGGAAGGGTCATGGACCACAGAGGGCAATGAGGAAACTTTCTGGAATGATGGAAGTTTGTATTTTGGTTATATATATTTTGTAGTTTGTATTTTGGTTATACTGATAATCAATTGGACTGTACATGTTTGTAAAATGTTTCTGTCTATAAAACTAAAAATAGAGAATTTTACACTATTTAAAGTGAATTTCAATAAATGTGACCATTAAACACATTTGGGGGGCCGGGAAGCAACATATTTTCATTGTAAATGCAAAGGAAGAAAGGTCAACTTTATTTCAGCAACAGTTTCTTCCCAGTAGTACATTCTTGGAGGTAAAGCCTCACACATCCTGGCTCTTTTCCTAGCATTTGTCTTCTGATAACCCATTTATGCAGACCTTCCTCTGTCAATGCCTCAGTAAGCTCAGAACTGCCTCAGCAGATTTTGCTCTCAGACATTTCTACTCAGCTTTGAAGGCAGAAGTAGGTGTCAGAATTTTGATGCTGGGACAATTAGAGAATTTGGTTTCTTAACAAAAATTTGGCAAACTAGAGATTTTACAAATAAATATTTTAGAGAAGTTATTAAATACCAAAGTCAGTTAACTTGTTACACATGTATCATGGACAATTTTTAATCTAGTTTTTATTGTAATAAAGTGTAACTAAAATTATGATAATATACTTTTCATTCTTATTTTTTTTTAAACACTAGATTATACTCTTGTCTTCTGGAGGGGACAGTGCAAGTGAATCAGATCAGTGCTTTAGACCAATCATTATACTGCCTATCAAGTAATAGTGTTTACCTTCCAGTAACCTTTTAATCTCTTATGCCAATAAAATTTATGGTCCAAAGGTTATGTATTTATGACAGACTTATTTAGTTATATTTTGTTAAGGAGAAAAGAAGTATAAGTCAATCATAATACTCACACCTTTTGGAAATCTTGATTCTCAAACTTTTTTTGTATTAAAGTACAAAAAAAGGGTTATGATCTAATAAAACAAGAAGTGGTATAGTTTATGCAAGTAGACAGGTGAAGGAAATTAAATGTTAATGTGTGGGGCAGTAAGCAAAATTATATTTTTAAGTACATTTTAGCATTCTTTTGGGAATTTAAGAGTTCTCCTTCATTAATCCTTTATTTTCAGGCTTAATGATGTACTCCTTCCTCCTCTGGATAAAATGTAGGTGTGCTCTTTCAAAGGCCAGTGGAAGGCTGATATTTTATTGAGTGCAGCAACTTTATGAGGTTGGCGCCGTTATTGCTCCCGGTTTACAGTTGAGGAAACTATTACTTTAAAAGACTTAAGTAAATTGCCTGCTTCACTGGAGCTGACAGTTTAACAGATTCACACAATTTCCAAACTCACACTCTGAACCACTAACTAAATTAATTCTTAAATTCTGTATCAGACTTAATGTGTTTGAATTGTTTGCTTATTTAGTAGTTTGAGCAGCTTCTGCATTTGCCTTTATTTACCCAAATTCAGTCTCTGATATTTGCATCGTATTACCAGATGGCTGGTAGTGCTACGCGCGCGTGTGTGTGTGTGTGTGTGTGTTCTCTCTCACAAAAACTATGGGATAACATTAGCTAGTGTAGTACCTTCTGTCCCAGTTTGAGTGAGTCTCTGATTTTCACTTAAAAGAGAGAGGGAAAGGGAAAGAGAAAGGACAACAGAAAACAGGGACGGAGAAGTGGAGTTTGCATGGGTTGTGTTTGTTGTAATTATGTTTCGTTTATTTGAGTTAGTTGATTAGAATTGAAAAAGTAAATGTTTGCAAGTAGGTAATTTGCCTTTATTCCTGAAGGAAATTTTAACTGAAGGCTTAAGCCAATTAGATATAGAATAAACTAAGAAGAGATTGGAAAACTTCTGTGCTGATTGCATATTTTTTATACATTAAGTTTTATTGGAATACAGCCACACTCATTACTTGTTTGGCTGACAGTCTGAAAATATTTATTGTCTGACCCTTGAAGAAAACCCCTGAACAAATTTTGGGACACAAACTGTTCACGTAAACTATTGATGGCTTGAATTTTCCTACAATAAATACTTATTGGACATCTTTTATGTGCCAGGCCATGAGCTAAGTGATGGAAAGGCAAAACTAATGTTCTGCAAACATGTTTGACTCTCACTTTTATTAGTAATTATAACACCAGTTGCAGAAAGGTAGTAGAGTTATTCAGTTCAGTTCAGTTCAGTTGCTCAGTCGTGTCCTACTCTTTGTGACCCCATGAATCACAGCGCGCCAGGCCTCCCTGTCCATCACCAACCCCCGGAGTTCACCCAGACCCATGCCCATGGAGTCAGTGACGCTAGAGCTGTGAAATACTCATAAGACAGATCTAATTTCTGAAGCAGTAGTAATACTGCATCTCTTAGGCAATAGCCGTATCAGTTATGACACCATAGATACTTCAGTTCCTTTTCTCTGGTTTTCCTGATCCTCTTCTAGGCTACTCAGTTGTTTATACACACACAGACACACACACACACTATTTGTTATCATATAGTTTACGTACAGTGTTTATTACTCTCTATCTCCCCTTGTCCCAGTGTTAACTCCATAAAGGCAAGGATTTCTGTTCTGTTTACTGATGTATTTCAAGTACCTGGAAGACATAGTAAGCAGTTAGCATGAAGCAGACCTGCCTTACATACTCTTCTTAATAGCTATATTAACTTACTTGGAAAGCATCAGTGTTTTCATATCAGCTATAATTTTGTTGATTTAAAATGAAAAAAATTTGCAGGGCTAAATTGTGTATCTTTTTGTTTTATATGTTCTTTAAAAGTTAGATAACTGTTTAGTAAAAATCATTTTGTGTAGTTGAGTAAAATTATTTATTGAAAATAGAAGTGCACACTTTTATGTGCACAAAACTTATATTAACTGTTCTGATAACCTTGAGGAAGTAATGTGGTTGCACGTTTAATTACTGTTAAAATAATAAGAATAATTTCTCATAGAACTTCTTTTTCTCTTAGTTACGTTTGTAAGTATGTTTTGCTGATAGTTGACTACTCTGCCTGCATAGTTTGCAAAATTAGTAAGGAGAACAGTATTCTGAAGCCAAGTTTCCATGAGTTGATATTGCACATTCACTTTTGTGATCTGAACCTGTATTCCTTCAGACAGTGAGAAAAGCCAAATGTTCTCATAAGCAGTGAGGATTTTCTTCATGGAAAACAAAGACTAAAAGTGTATTCCAGATAAAAGTATAATGTGTATATGGAATATTATAGGTAAATCTACCTATATAAATATGAATAAATACCTTTAAGCATTTCATTGTAGGATTTTGTTTTGGTATTATTATTATTTTTTTTAATTAATTTTTATTTTTTTGTTTTGGTATTATTTTTAAGGTAAAAATTAAAATAAAAATTGAATATATGAAGGGAATCAGAAAAATCCAGAAATATTACAATTAATTGAGCATGCAACAGCATCTGTAATTCTAATGACCCTGCAAAGTAGTATTTCTGTTTACAGAGATGAGAAAATTTATGTTCAGGGAGATTAATAGCTTGCCAGGGTTCAAGAACTAATAAATAATAAAGGCAGTGTTGTACGGCAGGACTTTCTGTCTTTGAATACCTTATTTATCCTATAGCATGTCAGTTTCTCCTATATTGTCATGATGTACCCCCCAAATAACTATATTGATACTTCATTTAAAAATGTTACATATTGTACATTTTCACTCTATACTTTTAAAATTTAAGTTTTCGTAACACAGTATGTTTCTAAATAACCTGGAAAGGGTGTTCTATGAAAGGAAATGGTTTCCTAATTTCAGGGAATGGTGCATAGAGGAAATCAATGCCTCCTTGTCTTTCATTTTAAAGCTAAAGCCATTGCTTTCCAATTTTCAGCTGACATATATTCTTCCATTTTACCTCTCTCATCTCATTAGCATACTAGGCATTATATAGCCACATATACCCATGCACATATCACAGTATGATTTTCAATATATTTTATTTAAAATATTTAATATTTCAAAAGTTTTTAATTGAAAGTACTATGTATAAGAACATTGACCAAAGACATCTTTATTATATAAACTGAATGCTGAAGAAAGTGGGATGTTATATGGTACTTGTTATGACTGTAGTGTATATTGTTCATATCATTAACTGGAATTAGCCAGCCATGTTAGCCAAGAAATTGAGATAACATAATTAAGTAGCTCTTTATATAAAATTCACTTCTCTTTTACTAAATTCAGATGTTTAGTTGTTTTAAGAATAAATACTTCAGTTCATTTAGTGAGTTTTCCATTTTTAAAGCATTAAGAAATAATGTATTGTTTTCACTGAGACTTGAGGGTATATGACCTATGAACCCTTGTAATCTGGTTTAGTATAAAATTTGATGTTATCTTGTTGTGTAGACATCTACATTCTCAAATAGCCCTCAGATTTTACATTTAATAAAGACACTGAAAAGACTTATTAAACTTTTTACTTGATGAAAGGCTGAGAAACCAAAGGGCAGTGAAGGAATTAGTATTTCTGATAATGGTTATACATTCAAGTCTTGTGGTGGCATATGGAAAAGAATTCTAGTCTTGAAAAATTGGGAAATTTAAGTTTTAATATTATATTTGATTCTCTAACTTTTAAGTGACTCCTTATAGCTGCCTCTCATTTCTGCCTCTTTTTCATCACAAATTTAACTTTTCCCCTATTAGAGTAGATCATAAAACCAAAAATGTGAAAGTTTAATTATAATAGTGTAGTAAAATTATTTTGTATGTATTTAAACATTAATGTGTGTGTGTGTGTGTGTGTGTGTGTGTGTGTGTTTAGTTGCTTAGTCATGTCCGATTCTTTGTGACCCCATGGACTGTAGCCCTCCAGGCTCCTCTGTCCATGGGATTTCCCAGGCGAGAATACTGGAATGGGTTGCCATTTCCCTCTCGAGGGGATTTTCCTGACCCAGGGCTTGAACCCACGTCTCCTGTGTCTCCTGCATTGACAGACAGATTCTTTACCCATTGAGCAATTAACCCAAATATGACACATTTAAACATTATTTAAATGTTAATTCTTATTATAGTATTAATGATTGCAATGATAGAGGACCTTGTGGATACTGTTTATTAATACCAAGGATTGCCTTAAACTAATATCTGTTGAATGAGTATATGACTGAATGATTGTATGAATTTAGAGCTCTGGGCTCCTCCCTTTGAATGGATGGTCCTTCTCCTTGGTTTTGAAAATATTATTTAAAAAAAGCTTAATGGTTTTTTTTTAGTTAATTTATATAAATGCCAAAGAGAAATCATGGTGTCCTCCTAAAGACAAATGAAGTAAAGAAAAACCCCAAAAATTGATGAGCTAAATTGTTAATTTCTATTTGTTTTCTATGTTCCTCAGTTCATGGAAATTAAAATTCAGGTATGGAGGCAGTCCTCTTGAGTTTTTTGTTTGAGTCTGTCAAATTTGTTCTTTCTATATCAGACAGTAATACTGCTCAGGATGATTCTTGATTTAAGGATTTTTTTTTTTTTTGTATTTATATTTGTCTATTTATCAGGTAAGTCATATGAAACTTAATTACTTCCATCATTCAGATCTCAGTTTCTTTCTCATCAGAGAAATAGTGATATGGAATAATTTTGTGTAAATAGTTGGCTGCAAGTACAAAGATAGAAACTTAAATACAGAATAGTAAATTTGTTTGTATTCTTCTTTATCTGATTCCCAAGCATTAACATTTTTTCTTCTGGTACAAGTGTTTTTAAGAGTCTTCAAAAGTGTCCCTGGGGAACAGAAATTCTGTTTAAATATTTCCATGCTTTATTTTCTTAATATTTTAGTTTTGCAGAATGAATTTGCCATTTACTTTTGATGAAGTTAGTATCTATATAGTATCTTTAGATTATTATTTCCTTGATTTAGAGGATAATTTGAATGTTGAGTTTTTTAAATACATGTACATAGATGGCTATTAGTAATCAGATTTGGTTTGTAACTAATCTACTGTAATTTAGTTATCAGGAGCTAGTGGGGAGTCATTCACATATTTTTATTTCCTATGTCATGTACTTACAAATATTTGATGGTCTTCTTTGGCTTTTTTCTCTGATGTGTTTTGAACTTCAAAGAATGAAGCACTACATACTTTATCTCTCTGTATGTGCATTTTCTTGTGTTTTTATTGGTTTTAAGTAATCTACTATACATGTAAGTGTACATTTAAAAATGATAGTCCTTCCAAAAGCTTTGTTTGGTGTCTTTGCTGGGAGATAATTTAGAGGGATGAAGAGGGTCGCTTGCTTTACTGTTTATCCTTTTCCCAGACAAATCCATGGAGACAGGCTGCTGATAGCATAGGAGAAAAACAACAAAAACAAATACAGTGCTTTGGCCTGGAACTGAATTGTATTATCTGCACTGTCAGCTAGAGTCTTTGCTCACTTACCCAGACAATCTCTACAGGGATTAAAACATCCCCCTGCATTAGTAATAGCCTTTAGTATGCTGCAGCCTCATATCCATTTAAAAATAAATCAAGCTATAAACAGTTTTTAATAGCTTGCAAAATCCTCACTAGCTCAGCCTTTGAGAAGAGTGATTATGCTGAAAAATCAAACAGGAGTGTCAGTAAATTACTAATTACCTGTATTTCATTTTTAGTTTCCATATATAGCTCCTTACAACCCTCGCTTTGAGCCTGATTCAGAAGGTTGACATTTTGTCATCTTTGTCAAAGTTAACAAGAAAAACATGAGCCCTTTACAGTAATGGGTACACTGGTAATTCAAGACTATGTTTAGGACATTTCCTTTATTTTTTAGGTTTATAAGAATTTTGACTCTATAAGAAAGTTTAGAGGGAGAGATTTATGGAAACAAACAAGAAGAAAAACTGCAAAAGATGCTGTAAACCAAACAGAAACTATTAGAACCAGATTCTGTATCAATGTCTGAGCTATCCAGAAGCTAATTATGTATTCTTTCCTTTAAAATTTTTAATAATGGGGATTTTGTAATCTTCTCTATCAGTGATTCTCAACCTGGTGATTCCTACTCACCACACCCCTTGGACATTTGACAATGTCTGAAGACTTTTTTGGTTGTTGCAAGTAGAGTGATGATATTGACATCCAGTAGACAGGCCTGCTGCTGGACATCCTATAATGTACAAGGGAGCTCCCATAACAAATATTATCTAGCCAAAAGGTCAGTCATGTTGAGGTAGAAAAATCTTGCTCTCAAGCATGAATTTTATCCTGATGGTAATTTTCCAAAATGAATAGCCACACTAAACTTAGAATGTTTTATAGGGAGATTTTGTTTGAGTTGTTTGAATTACTAAGAAGAGAGAAAAGAGAGTTTAGATGTTGATTTGGGGACTTAGAGACATGGTAAATATAAACATTCTTTGAAAAATATTCGTGGAGACAATATGGTGATCTCATGATACATTGGAGAAGGAAATGGCAACCCACTCCAGTGTTCTTGCCTGGAGAATCCCAGGGATGGGGGAGCCTGGTGGTCTGCCGTCTATGGGGTCGCACAGAGTCGGACACGACTGAAGCGACTTAGCAGCATGATACAGAGAAATGAAAATCTTATCATAGAAAGGTGAGAAATTTTTGTGTAACTTCTTACCTTCACAAATATAAAAGGAAGTTTTTACTTTGTAGGAGATGAGGTTGTAAAGAATTTTTTCTTTATTGATGCTTAAATCATTTAATTAAAAAATAATAATAATATGTAAAATAAATTCTCTTAGAGTATTCAGCAGCCTGAAGCTTTGAATTTACTTGATAGTTGAGACTATGGGTAATTTATTTAATGTCTAAGCCTCAGTTAACATATCTGGAAGTCATGTGGTTATTTTATACTTGTCACATGGATGTTTGCTAATTTGTACTAACCCTAAACTTTTCTCGGATGAATTAAAAGAATTGTCCAACCTTTACCTAATTGATTGTTGCTTGCAGTGTAAGAAGTAGGCATTTCCTTGTTCTGGCAATCTTGATTCCAGCTTGTGCTTAATCCAGCATGGCATTTCACATGGTGTACTCTGCATGTAAGTTAAATAAACAGGGTGACTGTATACAGCCTTGACATACGCCTTTCCCAATTTGAAACCAGTGCATCTTTCGTTGTCCGGTTCTAACTGTTGCTCTTGATCTGCATAAATATTTCTCAGGAGACAGGTAAAGAAAGAAGGAAAGTGAAGTCACTCAGTCGTATCCGACTGTTTGCGACCCCATGGACTGTAGCCCACCAGGCTCCTCTGTCCATGGGATTTCATAGGCAAGAATACTGGAGTGGGTTGCATTACCTTCTCCACGAGATGTTCCCAGCCCAGGGATTGAACCCAGCTCTCCCGCATTGTAGGCAGACGCTTTATCGTCTAAGCCACCAGGGAAGTCCAAAGTGAAGTCGCTCAGTCGTGTCCAACTCTTTGCAACCCCGTGAACTGTAGACCCTCAGGCTCCTCCGTCCATGGGATTTTCCAGGCAAGAGTACTGGAGTGGGTTGCCATTTCCTTCTCCAGAGGATCTTCCTGACCCAGGGATTGAACCCGGGTCTCCCACATTGTCAGCAGACATTTTACCATCTGAGCCACCAGACAGGTAATGTGGTCTGGTATTCCCATCTCTTGAAGATTTTTTCACAGTTTGTTGTGATCCACACAGTCAAAGGCTTTAACATAGTCAATAAAGCATAAGTAGATATGTCTCCCACAAATAAATGAAATTTAGAAAAATGCATACTACTCAGTCCTTTGCTTTTTTCCTGTAGCTTGGTATCTTGAAGATCTTTCCTAATCAGTCTATGGGTATTTTCCTATGCTTTTGCAGGTACACAGACACAATTACATACAAATAGTCCCCTACTGATGGACATTTAGGCTGTTGTCAATCTTTTGCCATACCTAACAGTTCCCCTGGAGAAGGAAATGGCAACCCACTCCAGTATTCTTCCTGGAGAATTCCATAGACAGAGAAGCCTTTTGTGGGCTACAGTCCATGGGATCGCAAACAACTAACACTTTCACTTTCTTTTTCAACAGTACCTCAAAGAATAACCTTCTCCAAGAATTATTTTGTACTTATACGCATTTGTTGTAAAGTAGAATTTGCTGTCTCTATTGATTGGCTTTCTATAAGGAATAATGTTCCCCTTTTCCTTGTTTTTATCACTATGAACTTAGGAATTCTTACTTTATTCACTTTTTAGTTTTTACCAGTATTTATCTTGATGTTCAAATTGTCCCAATTTAGGCCACTTGGATCACCTTCCACTCCCATCCTCTTTTGTTTTATCTCCATCATTCTTTTTTACGTTCTTTCTGCAAAATATGTTCTGTGCTAATAATCCTGAAATCTGGCACTTCTTCAAGAGGAACTGATTCCTTTTGATGGAGAACAGTATTTAGAAGCCAAGTTGTGCATACTAAGTGTGTTTATAGCTACTGGGGTGTCCAGGTCCAATTTAAACTAAATTTTTAGTTTCAAGTTAGGGGGCTACGTGTGTAGTCTTGTTAAGACTCATGATTATCAGTTCTGTGGAGAGTCTTTTTTTCTTTATTTCTCTTTTACATAAGGCTATGAACAAAGGTCCATCTCAGTCAAGGCTGTGGTTTTTCCAGTAGTCATGTATGGATGTGAGAGTTGGACTGTGAAGAAAGCTGAGCGCCAAAGAATTGATGCTGTGGTTTTGGAGAAGACTCTTGAGAGTCCCTTGGACTGCAAGGAGGTCCAACCAGTCCGTTCTAAAGGAGATCAGTCCTGGGTGTTCTTTGGGAAGGAATGATGCTAAAGCTGAAATTCCAGTACTTTGGCCACCTCATGCAAAGAGTTGACTCATTGGAAAAGACCCTGATGCTGGGAGGGATTGGGGGCAGGAGGAGAAGGGGACGACCGAGACTGAGATGGCTGGATGGTATCACCGACTCGATGGACGTGAGTCTGAGTGAACTCTGGGAGTTGGTGATGGACAGGGAGGCCTGGCGTGCTGTGATTCATGGGGTCGCAAAGAGTCGGACACAACTGAGTGACTGAACTGAACTGATGATGCCATATCCTAGAGTCTCCCTCTATAGCCTGGGTTAAGCAGTATTGACCTATTTACAATGTTCATCTGGGACTCCCTTTTTTTCGTACTCTCTCTGATTCAACCATCCTTGAAGGCAAGGCCCTTGATTTTTTTGCTGTTGTTCTTTTTAAACCTTCACAGATATATGGGAGTCATTAATTTCTGGATTACAAGGAATCCTCAGATATATTAGCTATTTTTCATTAGCCTACCTCTGTAATTTTGTATTTTTGTTTCTCGAGCATTCTCTTATATTGCTGTCACTTTTTAAAGAGATGTTTTTTAATTTTGTGTTTGATATTTTTAGGTGCTGATAACTTAGGTTTTCTTTATGTTGGGAAAAATACAGCTCTATAATTTTAAAATTAGATATAGTTGAAGCTTTCTCCAACAATATAGGATTTTGCTTAAAGAAATTATTTATAAAAATATTACAGCAAAAATTCAGTTAGAGTGTCTTAGAAATAAGGAACTATTTATGAAGAGTTGTAATTGACAAATTTAGTGCTGAAAGTTAGAAGATAATCCTAGGTGTGATCAAGTTTCTTGGATTATTTCAACAGGTTATTTTTTATACCATTTCATTCCGTCTATTTCTGTTTCTTGCTCTTGTTTATGAGAAGACTTAGGGTCATAATCTTGGCTTCAGGAGAGAGAGAAGATAAACGATAATTAGTTGCACTCATTTCACATGCTAGCAAAGTAATGCTCAAAATCCTCCAAGCTAGGCTTCAACAGGATATGAACCAAGAACTTCCAGATGTTACAGCTGGATTTAGAAAAGGCAAAGAAACCAGAGCTCCAGTTCCCAACATCCACTGGATCACAGAAAAAGCAAGAGAGTTCCAGAAGAACATCTACCTCTACTTTATTGACTACGCTAAAGCCTTTGACTGTGTGGATCACAACAAACCGTGGAAATTCTTAAAGAGTTGGGAATACCAGACTACCTTATCTGCTTCATGAGAAACCTGTACGCAGGTCAGGAAGCAACAGAACCAGGCATGGAACAATGGACTGGTTTCAAATTGGGAAAGAAGTACATCAAGGCTGTATATTGTCACCCTGCTTATTTCACTTACATGGAGAGTACATCATGCAAAATGCTGGACTGGGTGAAGCACAAGCTGAAATCAAGATTGCCAAGAGAAAAATCTGTAACCTCAGACATGCAGATGATACCACCCTTATGGTAGAAAATGAAGAGGAACTAAAGAGCCTCTTAATGAAAGTGAACGAAGAGAGTGAAGAAGCTGGCTTAAAACTTCATTTGTACTCAAGTTCAACTAAGTACATTGAAAACCTAAGATCATGGCATCAGGTCCTGTCAGTTCAGGGCAAATAAATGGGGAAACAATGGAAACTGTGACAGACTATTTTCTTGGGCTCCAAAATCACTGCAGATAGTGACTGCCTCCATGAAATTAAATGACACTTGCTCCTTGAAAGAAAGGCTATGGCAAACCTAGAGAGCATATTAAAAAGCAGAGACATTTCTTTGCTGACAAAGGTCTGTGTAGTCAAAGCTATGGTTTTTCCAGTAGTCATGTACAGATGTGACAACTGGACAGTAAAAAAAAAGACTGAGCGCTGAAGAATTGATGCCTTTGGACTGTGGTGTTGAAGAGGACTCTTGAAGACTCCCTTGGACTGCAAGGAGATCAAACCAGTCAATACTAAAGGAAATCAGTCCTGAATATTCATTGGAAGCTCTGATGCTGAAACTGAAACTCCAATACTTTGGCCACCTGATGTGAAGAGCCCACTCATTGGAAAAGACCCTGATTCTGGGAAAGATTAAAGGCAGGAGGAGAAGGGGATGGCAGAGGATGAGATGGTTGAATGGCAGCACCATCTCAATGGAGATGAGTTTGAGCAAGCTCTGGGTGATGGTGAAGGACAGGGAAGCCTGGCGTGCTGAAGTCCATGGGGTCACAAACAGCTGGACACGACTGAGTAACTGAACAACAACAGTCCTTTATTGTCTTTCTACTGTTTCTCTTCTTAGACTTAAAAAATTTAGATGAAATAGAGTAGTGTGCAGAATGGAGCTATCTTCACTCCCAGTTTGGCTTTCATTTTGTAACTTGTTATTCTTGGATATCTTAACATTTTCTGTGGAATTAATCGATGAGCTAGATGTGCTAGGAATTAGAGAGCTTTAGACCAGATTACTAAAGTAAAGGTTCAGTTTAGACAGTAGTATGTTAATGAGGCCATAATTATGGGCTATTTCATTATAGTGACCAATTGTTTTCTAAACTCACATAATTTATTATCAACCCTGACCAGCCATTTCAGTTGTGTCTTAATTGTTCCAAGACTGGTCAAGGGAATGTGGATGGATCCCTGGGAGTTAATCACTCCTGTTGAGGAAACAGTTCATTACATTTAAATTTCTACAGTGAGTCATTAACACAATTCTCCTATTTAAAAGTTCTGCTTGTGTCTTTTCTGACATTTTCTATCTTGCCTTTATTCACATAGCTTCTCAGAGAAACTAAAAACAAACAAAAAATAATGATTAAGAGATAATTATGATCAAAGGACTTTGATATTCTGGTGATATTTTATCCATCAGTATGTATGTCTAAAACAGATAATTAGTATTAACCATCCTTTCACTTTACATTATTTTTCTTATTGTGTGTGCGCTGTCATCATATATAGGACCTTAACATGTTCCTCAGACAAGAGTAAGTCAGTCTTGGTGAATGAGGATTGTTAGTGCTGTCAAATTAAGATAATTTGTTCTGTAACCTTATCTAAGTAGACTGTTTTAATTGAGTCAAATCCCAAAGGCCTTTTTGTATCCCCTTGGAGCATAATGAACTTTTCCCTCCTAATTCTTAAAAGATGAATATTCCAGGGTGATTGTTTACAAAACTTTTTAGGGGGCAAATCCAACTTTTTTAAACTGGCTTTGTCACTCACTTTCAGGGATAGGGATACTATCATCCCATAGTTTTCATTTCTGACCCAGAGGCCAGTGTATGTTCTCATTTGCTTACTTTTTTTTTTTTGGTTTGTTTGTTTTTCATTGTTTTGTTGCCTCACTCATGTCCGCACATCACCTTCTAAATCCAATCTGTATGTTCAAAACTTACTTGTTTTAGTGTCTAGGGTATTATTTATGGACTTCTCAGGTGGTGCTAGTGGTAAAGAATCTGCCTGCCAATGCAAGAGACGTAAGAGATGCGGGTTCAATCCCTGGTCTGGAAGATCCCCTGGAGGAGGGCATGGCAACCCACTCTAGTATTCTTGCCTGTAGAATCCCATGGACATCGGAGCCTGGTGGGCTACCGTCCATAGCGTCACAGAGAGTTGGACACTACTGAAGCAGTTAGCACACAGGGTATTGTTTAGATAATTAGGTAATTATTTCTGTAGGATATGCTGATAAGAAAGAGCTAGATATGATCTGGGATAAGTATGTTTGTTTTAACTATGCTCCTCTCAACATAATATTGCTACTTTTGGTGTTTAATGTAGTAACAACTAACGAAGGAAGATACCAGGAAGAAAGATTTTTAATATTGTATTGATAAACTGTTCTTTCTGTACTTAGGGCTATTTCCTTGTATTTTTATTAGTCTACTTTAATGAATATAGTATAAAACTATTAGCTTGGCTATGTCATCTTTTTTCAATTACATGTTTGTTAGACAGTATTTTCAGTTGTAAGCAAGTGTTTTGAAATATGCCTCTGCTCTTCATCCAGATGTGTCCTACATTCAGTATTAATTTAAATTTGCTTTACATTCCTTAGTTTAAATGGTCATTCCTTTTGTCTTCTCATATGTACTTTACTTTCTGAAAACTGACCTCTTCGTTTTTTAATTTTACTTTTTTGTGGGGAAATCTCTTGTCAAAGGAACTTTTATTTCATTTTCAAAATGCAATTGCCTTGGAAAATCCCATTTTACTTGAGTCTGAAAATGGAAAGGTGACATTTTTAATTGCAAAAGGTGTTTGAAATATCTAAAGTAACTGTTGCTATAAAATGTGTCATGTATATAAAGACTAGAGGATGATATTCAACCTGGCAGGCAGGGTCTTTATCACTAGCACCACCTGGGAAGCCAAAAAAATTATTTACTGTTTGTTTATTTTATTATTTATTTGCCCTGCCAGGTCTTAGTTGCATGAGGTATCTTCAGTCTTTAGTTGTGTCGTGTGAACTCTTATATTACACTTCTTTCATCAAATTTCTTCACAAAGAAAATGTAACATAAGGTTCAGAAATTATGATTTTTTTTGTTTTTGTTTTGTGTGTGTGTGTGTGAGATTCTAAAACAAAAGTACTGTTTTATCTTAGGAGACACATTATTTTTCCATGTGGTCTTACCTTTACTACTTTTACCTGAGCGTGTGAATAAAGTCTTGTTATTGAGTTGCATGCTCTATTCCAGATGAATTCACAGAAACCGTATTTGGAAAAACTATGTATGTGTCAAGAAGCAGTGTCATCAGTGGGTCAGCTTTAAACTTTTTTACAAAATGACACACAGATTTTTCTGGATAGAGATAGAAAAATGAGAAGTGTTGGTTAGAAGAAGCCATTCCGTGGGACTGGTCATCTCAAGTAGACACTGGATTCCTGGGTAGAAATGTGATATCAAGTATTTTCCAGGTTTTTTCTGAATATTGATTTATCATTTTTCATTTTTGAAAAATGAACTTGGAAGCTGATTTATTGAGATAATTGAGACCATTTGCCATGAAATTCCTCATATATCCCATCTTGAACTATAAAAATAGTTCTTCCCTGTTGCTTATATTCTCCTCCTTTCCTCTAACCTGAGATGGACATATTCTCCTCTGCTTTGTTTCTGTATCTCATCTCAGTTTTTTTAAATTTTAAGCTCTCTAGTTCCTCCTTGGCTGAACAACTTAATAAAAGTGAATATGTAAGGGTCACCATGACTACCACACAAAATTTAATGGCTTCTTAAGGGTTCTTATTTGTCTTCAATTTCACAAATTTGATCTTGCTGACTATTTATATCTCCTTGAAACTCTGTATCCCATTAGCTCAAATGACACTACAATTTTCCCTTCTGTTAACTTTTTGTCCACTGCTTCTCTTTTATTTCAGTTGAGTTTAACAATCATTTAATATGGCATAAGAATTAGACAAAAAGCTGAATCCAATTAGGCACTCAGTTTTTTTTTTTAACTCAAAATGTGTCTCAATTTCGTTTCTCTTTTCTATTCCCTTTGCTTCCATTCTGGTTGACTTCTTTCCTTGGCTTACTATAGTTGTCTTCCAGTTTTCTCTGCCCGCAGGCTCTTCTTCCTCCATTTCCTCTTTGTTTCTGTTTCACAGTATTCTTCCTAAAAGATTGTCTTTAACCAGGTCTTATGCTGCTTTACCGGAGAAGGCAAGGCACCCCACTCCAGTACTCTTGCCTGGAAAATCCCATGGACAGAGGAGCCTGGTGCACTGCAGTCCGTGGGATCGTGAAGAGTTGGACATGACTGAGACTTCACTTCACTTTTCACTTTTATGCATTGGAGAAGGAAATGGCAACCCACTCCAGTGTTCTTGCCTGGAGAATCCCAGGGATGGGGGAGCCTGGTGGGCTGCCGTCTATGGGGTCACACAGCGTCGGACACGACTGAAGCGATTTAGCAGCAGCAGCAGCAGCATGCTGCTTTACTCCATTATTATGCTGTTTTACCGGGGTATCATGCTGCTAAGGAACCTTCAGTAAATCCTTGTTTGCCTCAAGTCTCGCTCTTCAGTCTAGCCTTTTTAGTTTCAAAAGTTGGGTGCCATCTCTCTCTATTTTCTATTCTCACTAAACATTTGTCCATTTATTCTGGAAGTTAACTCTTCTGGTGTCCTGTGTTCTGTGCGTTCTATGTTTAGGATTTCCTCCAGGCTTCTGCTTATTTTGTCTCTTTTATATTTTCCTACTACATTTTCTCAGCTGTCTTGGTCTTATAGTTTTTTAAACTAATTTGGCCCTACCAACCTCTTTCCCTAGCTTACTTCTCTTCAGTACTATTTTGTTTAGTTCTTGATTTTCTCTAATAGTTTATTATTTTTCAGATTTTTCCTGTTCGTCTAATAACTTGTAAGTATTTTTGAGGCCAGAGAGATGAAATCATACTTTTGATAAGTGTGGGGCCATAGATATTCCACAAATATTTGCCCATTGAGTGAAAATAAAACATAGAGGTTTAAGTATTTAAATCTCCTTCATTTTCAATAAGAAATGGAAGCTAATTTCTGAGTAAAAAATAGTTTAACTATTACAATTTTATTAATTTCTGTAGTTTTGAAAGTTTTGCATCAGCAGGGGGCAGTCAAACCAAAGTTCATTTTGCTATCATATGAAAAATTAAAATTAATCTCTGTGAGACTTACTCTACTTGGGTTCCCAGTTACACTTTATAATCTATTGTAAGAAAAGTTGAAAACTCTTTAGTAGTAGGTTTGTAGAAATTTTTTTTTTTTTTACTCATGGAAGGTAAATTTTTTTTAAGTGAAAAAAATGAAATAATATTTTTTAGAACATAAAATGCTGTACTTGTTGTTTTTGATGATTGGCCCCTTTACATAGAAATTTATTTTTTCTGTCTCCAAATTAGTTTTTCAGTAAAATCAACTTATTAAGCTATTTTTCATTCAACAAAGTATTAACTTTGATAGACTACTTTTATTTTCTCCTGTGAACTTGAGAAAAATGAGTTTCTTATTAGACGCTGTAGTGTGACACTTACTAAAATGCAGTTTGGCAAATTCTTAAAGTTTAATTGCGTCTTTTTCCCTGAACCTTTCCTCTTGCTGGCTGCAAACACCTAGTGGTTTGTGTTTATAGATGTGCTCATTTTCACCTCCTTCTCCTGGAGGTTAACCTAGTGCTTATTAAAAGAGAAACACAGTTTATACTAAATAGTGTTTAACATAGACTGATGGCATTACTGTATTTCCTGTTTTGTGTTCACAATAAGAAGATTCTGAAAAAACTGCCTTTGTATACTTCACTGACATTCCAGACAAGTATAATCTTGTCTGCTGGTAGGCAGGAAAGAGTGATGTCCTGGAATGCTGTTAAGAGAAGGAAATCTCTTTGTGTTCCACAAATGATACCCCTAAACCTTTTAAGAATATAATTTAAACATGACAACTCTGTATTTGCTTTTCCTTCCGTTTATTAACTTTGTATGCTTTTAGTTCAGAAATGAATTTAGTCAGAAAAAAAATCCATTGTATCTGAGAAACAAGCATCTTCCTGGTAGTTTGCTAGAAATGGCTAGTAGAAACACCAGAGGGTAAACATGAAAAAATGTTTAGTAAATAATTACTTTTTTCCCTCTTAGCATGAAACTTATTTTGATACTTCAATCAGGCTTTTGATAATTCTCTGCAGGCTTAAGAGATGCAGGATTTTCTACTCCTTTCCAAATTTCCAGTAAAGAATAATTTGAAGATTGTTTTGAGAATACAAATTATATATTTTTAAAGTTAGATTGGGAATTTTTTTGTTATTCTGTTATTGTGAACCATTAAGATTTATAAAAATAAATTATATTACTTTAATCTTGAATATTCTAGTATATGTTTTCTTATACTTAATTATGATAGTTAAGAATTCAATTAAAATTGTACTGAAGTTTGTTTTCAGTGACTGAAAAAGTAATAATCATGATTAAAGCTTTGAATAATAACAATGACAAATAGCACAGACTAAACGTATGTCCGATGTCTAGATTATTTGTGCTTTTACTGCTTTCTTGTTATATTCATTATTAATGTGAAGAATAACCTACTTACATTGACTCTCTACTTCAGCCCTCATTCCTTCTAAAAATCCAACAAAACAAAGAATCATTTGTGAGTATTTTTCAATACATGCAAACTTTAAAAAGCTTATCAGTTTCAAACTGTAGAAATCTATCATGTGATTTTTGTGATTAGGTAACTTCTTGTATCATTAATATGTACATGTCATGTTGTGCCTTTTGTTTAAATATTTGCTTTAAAATGTGTTGATATCATTCTTTGTATATGCCTCTTGTCATAAATTTGCTTTGATGAGTTCTGAAAATACTGTGACTGCTGTATCTCCAGTTAGGAGTCTTTTAAAGGGAGTAACAACACAGTGGAGCCACCAACTTGACATGGAGGTTCCGTGGTGTCAGAAACTTAGATTTCCTTCTGTCTTGCTGCTGTACCGTTCCTTAGGCCACATAGTAAAAATCTCACTCTTACATCACTTCAGTTCTCAATCAGGTGAGCAGGAATGAGGGATGAGGTAATGAAGAGCTCGGTCTCTCACTTTAAGGACATAACTTGTAAATTTGTTGTTGTTGTTCTTCAGTTGTGAAATCATGTCCAACTCTTTTGCGACCCCATAAACTGCAGCATACCAGGCTTCCCTATCCTTCACTGTTTCCTGGAGTTTACTCAAACTCATGTCCATTGATCTAACCATGTCATCCCTGCCCTTCCCCCCAACCCCCACTCTTCTCCTCTTGCCCTCAATCTTTCCCAGCATCAGGGTCTTTTCCAGTGTTTTACATGGCAATAATCTGGCTTTATTTGTATTTCTGTCTCCTCTTGATGCCTTTACATATTTATTCTCCTCTGCTTAGCCATAAAATGTTGAAGTTAATGAAAATTGGGTGCTGTGACCCCTCTTTTCCTTTTCTGTCCATAGGCAATCTCATCCATACCCATGGCTTCAGGAATCAACATGATTGCCCTTGATTCATCTCAGAGATTTTCTTTGACCTCTTCATTGGTTAAATCTTAACTTTATAAAGTCAATACAGTACCATACTTGATCCTATAGGTAAAAACTGAGATGTAGACAGGTTAAGAAACTTTACCAAGGTAATAGAGCTTAGTAACTTCTGTATAGTTCTCTGAGTTTTTGACAAACGTACATAATTTTGTATAACTACCACTACAATCACAATACAAAAAAAATAATTTATTGCAAAAAGTTTCTTCATGCTGTACCTTTGTAGTCAAACCTTCTTTCTGCCTCTAACCCCTGGCAGCTATTAATCTGTCCCTATAGTTGCCGTTTCTCTTGTCATATAAATAGAATTATATAATATGTAGCTTTTTAACATGGCTTTTACTTAGACTTTTGAAATTTATTTGTGTTGTCTGTATCAATGGTTTGTTCCTTTTCTCTTGCTGGGTAGTATTCCACTGTCTAGAAGCGCTACAGTTTGTTTATCCATACATTCCAATTTGTTGAAGGATATTTTAGATTGTTTTCATTTTTTGTTATGAATAGTGAAAGTGTCAGTTGCTCAGTCCTGTCCCACTCTTTGTGACCCCATGACCCCACCAGACTCCTCTGTACATGGTATTTTCATGCAAGAATACTAGAGTGGGTTGCCATTCCCTTCTCCAGAGGATCTTTGACCCAGGAATCGAACCTGGGTCTCTTGCACTGCAGGTAGTTTCTTGAGCCACCAGGGAAGCTTCTTTCTTATGAATAGTGCTGAAACATGAGTGGACAGATTTTTGTGTGAATGTAAGTTTTCCTATCTGATATTGGCAGTTTGTGTCATCTTCCTCTTTTGAGGTTTCTCAATTTTCTTAATCTTTTCAAAGACCCTGGTTTCATTTATTTTTCTCTTTGCTTTTTAATTTTCAATTTAATTGGTCTCTGTTCTTGTACAATTTTCCTTCTTCCTTTGAGTATTTTTTGCTCTTTTTATTCTTGTTTCATATATTGGAAACAGATTACTGATTTGAAACCTCTCTTTAGATGCTATAGATTACTCTCAAAGCACCGCGTTAGTGGCATTTCATAAATTTTTGATATATTTTTATTTTATTTTCATTTAGCTCAAATAATTTCTAATTTCTCCCCTAAGATTTGATTTCATTTTTGATTACAGATTTGATTATAGATGTATGTTGCTTAATTTCCAAGTATCTAGAGCTCTCCAGATAGCATAGTGCTTTTAACTCCTAGTTAATTGTTATGGCAGAGACATTTTTGTATGATTTCAGTTCTTTTAAATTTGACAGATTTCTTTCATGATCCAGCATACCATCCTGTCTTATTAAATGTACATGTAATTTTTAAAAGAATGTAGTTTGCTGTTGTTGGAATATCTTTTTCTGTTCTTTTACATATAACATATCTATTATTTTATTTCATTTTAGTTTCATATAGATAACATTTAGTTCTCAGATTTTTTAATTGATGTGTTTATAACATTTACATTTAGTAAAATTGTCAGTATGTTTGGGTTTAGTTCTATGATTTGTTTTTCTGTTTTTCTTTCCTCTACTATCTTTTTTCAGCTTTCATTTTGAATTACTGAAATATTTTTCAGTACTCTGTTTTAGTTTATTTGTTATTGTATTTCTTTGTATGCTTTTTAAAATTTAGTTATCCTAGTTATTATAATATTAACACTTCATTTTTCAGATTCTACTTAGATTTACTATTTTATAACTTAAAGTGAAACTTTACAACCATCTAGGTCAAGAAAATTCAGCAGATATTTGACACAGCTAGGTATAGGAGCCTGGTAGGCTGCAGTCCATGGGGTCACGAGGAGTCGGACACGACTGAGCGACTTCCCTTTCACTTTTCACTTTCATGCATTGGAGAAGGAAATGGCAGCCCACTCCAGTGTTCTTGCCTGGAGAATCTAGGGGACAGGGGAGCCTGGTGGGCTGCCATCTATGGGGTCGCACAGAGTCGGACACGACTGACACAATTTAGCAGTAGCAGCAGGTATGTGCCTCAGAAGATATCCTTAAGTTATGTGCTCTTTAGCCTCTTCTTGGCTTAATCTTTTCTGTACTGCCTTTAATCATTTGTTTTGTTCTATACTACTTTCAGCCTGTAGTGTACAAGTATGTAGAAAATAATTTTATTCATGCCTTTTTTCTTGAAATTATTTTTTTAAATTCAATATTAGATTATTAATATAAATGAGAAAACTGAGATACTAAGAAATTTAATTGCCTAAGGTCACATAGCTAATAAATGGCAAGTCTTGGATTTTTACTCTGGCCCTTTTGCTTCAGGGTAGGCGCATTTGACCATAATGCTACTGACTGTATTTTACTTCAGACAGTAGTAGAGCTTATGACAAATCTCTTACTCTTTTAAACATAAGGTTTTTAAGTCTACTCTTACCATATCTGTGGGTGTTCTAATTTATTAAGTTTTTAAAATGTACTCTTTTTCCCATCTTCTTTTTTTTAATTTTTTTATTGGAGGATAATTGCTCTACTTAATTTTGTTGTTTTCTGTCAAACATCAACATGAATCAGCCATAGGTATACATATATCTCTTCGCTTTTGAACCTCCTTCCCATCTCCCTCCCCATCCCACCCCTCTAGCTTGATACAGAGCCCCTGTTTGAGTTTCCTGAGCCATACAGCAAATTCCTGTTGGCTATCTATTTTACATACGATAATGTTATTTTCCATATTATTCTTTCCATACATCTCACCCTCTCCCCTCTCTCCATGTCCATAGGTGTATTCTCTATGTCAGTTTCTCCATCGCTGCCCTGGAATAAGTTCTTCAGTACCATTATTCTAGATTCTGTGTATATGTGTTGCTGCTGCTGCTAAGTCGCTTCAGTAGTGTCTGACTCTCTGCGACCCCATAGATGGCAGCCCATGAGGCTCCCTCATCCCTGGGATTCTCCAGGCAAGAACACTGGAGTGGGTTGCCACTTCCTTCTCCAATGCATGAAAGTGAAAAGTGAACGTGAAGTCACTCAGTTGTATCTGACTCTTAGCAACCCCATGGACTGCAGTGCACCAGGCTCCTCTGTCCATGGGATTTTCCAGGCAAGAGTGCTGGAGTGGGGTGCCATTGCCTTCTCCGGTATATGTGTTAGAACGAGAGATTTATCATTCTTTTTCTGACTCACTTCACTCTGTGTAATAGGTTCTAGGTTCATCCACCTCATCAGAACTGACTCAAATGTGTTCCTTTTGATGGCTGAGTAATATTCCATTGTGTATAGGTACTACAACTTCTTTATCCATTCATTTGTCAGTGGACATCTAAGTTGTTTCCATGTTCTAGCTATTATAAATAGTGCTGCAGTGAAGAGTGGGATACATGTGTCTTTTTCAATTTTGATTTCCTCAGAGTATATGCTTGGAGAAGGCAATGGCACTCCACTCCAGTACTCTTGCCTGGAAAATCCCATGGACGGAGGAGCCTGGTAGGCTGTAGTCCATGGGGTCGCCAAGAGTTGGACACGACTGAGTGACTTCATTTTCACTTTTCACTTTCATGCGTTGGGGAAGGAAATGGCAGCCCATTCTGGTGTTCTTGCCTGGAGAATCGTAGGGACGGGGGAGCCTGGTGGGCTGCTGTCTATGGGGTCGCACACAGTCGGACACAACTGAAGTGACTTAGCAGCAGCAGCAGAGTATATGCTTAGGAGTGGGATTGCTGGGTCATATGGTAGTTTTATTCCTAGTTTTTTTAAGGAATCACCATACCGTCTTCCACAGTGGCTATATCAATTTACATTCCCACCAACAAGGCAGGAGCATTCCCTTTTCTGTACACCCTCTCAGCATTTAGTGTTTGTAGATTTTTTGATGATGGCCATTCTGACCTGTGTGAGGTGATATCTCATTGTAGTTTTGATTTGCATTTCTCTAATAATGAGCAATGTTGAGCATCTTTTCATGTGTTTGTTAGCCATCTGTATGTCTTCTTTGGAGGAATATCTGTTTAGATCTCTTTCTCACTTTTTGATTGGTTTGTTTTTCTAGCATTGAGTTATGTGAACTGTTTGTTTATTTTAGAAATTAATCCTTTGTCAGTTGTTTCATTTGCTATTATTTTCTCCCATTCTGAGGGTTTTCTTTTTGTCTTGCTTATAGTTTCCTTTGCTGTGCAAGAGCTTTTAAGTTTAATCTGGTCTCACTTGTTTACTTTTGTTTTTATTTCTGTTACTCTAGGTGTTGGGCCTTAGAGGATCTTGCTTTGATTTATGTCATCAAGTGTTCTGCCTGTGTTTTCCTCTAAGAGTTTTATAGTTTCTGGTCTTACATTTAGGTCTTTAATTTTGACTTTATCTTTGTGTATGGTGTTAGAAAGTGTTCTAATTTCATTTTTTTTACATGTAGATGTCCAATTTTTCCAGCACCATTTATTGAAGAGTCTGTTTTTGACTCAGTGTATGTTCTTGCCTCCTTTGTCAAAAATAAGGTACCCATATGTGCATGGGTTTATTTCTGGGCTTTCTATCTTGTTCCATTGGTCTGTATTTCTGCCAGTTCCATACTGTCTTGATGACTGTAGCTTTGTAGTATAATCTGAAGTCAGGAAGGTTGATCCCCTCATTTCCAGTCTTCTTTCTCAAGACTGCTTTGGCTATTCAGGATCTTTTTTGTTTACATATGAATTGTGAAATTTTTTGTTCTAGTTCTGTGAAAAATGCCACTGGTAATTTGACAGGGATCACATTGAATCCATAGATTGCATTTGGTGGTATAGTCATTTTCACAATATTGATTCTTCCTACCCGGGAACATGGAATATCTCTCTATTTGTTTATGTTGCCTTTGATTCCTTTCTTTAGTCTTATATTTTCTGTGTACACTTCTTTTGTCACCTTAGGTAAATTTATTCCTAGATATTTAGTTCTTTTTGTTGCAGTGGTGAATGGGATTGATTCCTTAATTTCTCTTTCTGGTTTTTCATTGTTAGTATATAGAAATGCAAATGGTTTCTGTGTATTGATTTTGTGTCTTGCAACTTTGCCAAATTCACTGATTAGCTCTAGTAATTTTCTGATACTGTCTTTAGGATTTTCTATGTATAGTATCATGTCATCTGTAAACAATGAGAGCTTTACTTCTTTTCTCATCTGGATTCCTTTTATTTCTTTTTCTTCTCTGATTGCTGTAGCTAGGACTTCCAAAACTATGTTGAATAATAGTGGTGAAAGTGGACATCCTTGTCTTGTTCCTGATCTTTGGGGAAATGCTTTCATTTTTTCTCCATTGAAAATAATGTTTGCTGTAGGCTTATCATGTGGTCTTTACTATGTTGAGGTAGGTTCCTTCTGTGCCCAGTTTTTTAAGCGTTTTAATCATAAATGGCTGCTGAATGTAGTCAAAGGCTTTTTCTGCATCTATTGAGATGATCATGTGATTTTTATCTTTCAGTTTGTTAATATGGTGTATCACATTGATTGATTTGCATATATTGAAAAATCCTTGCATTCCTGGAATAAACCCAACTTGATCAATGTGTTTGAGCTTTTTGGTGTATTGCTGAATTCTGTTTGCTAAAATTTTGTTGAGGATTTTTGCATCAATGTTCTTCAGTGATAGTTCTTCTCGGCCTATAGTTTTCTTTTTTTGTGTTGTCTTTGTCTGGTTTTGGTATCAGGGTGATGGTGGCCTCGTAGAATGAGTTTGGAAGTGTTCCTTCCTCTGCAGTTTTTTGAAAGGCTTTTAGAAGGATATGCATTAGCTCTTCTCTAAATGTTTGATAGAATTCTCCTATGAAGCCATCTGGTCCGGGGCTGTTGTTTTTGGGGAGAATTTTGCTCACAGCTTCAATGTCAGTGCTTATAATTGGGTTGTTCATAATTTCTATTTCTCTTGGTTCCGTCTTGGAAGATTGAACTTTTCTAAGAATCTGTCCACTTCTTCCATGTTATTCATTTTATTACCATATAATGTTTCATAATAGTCTCTTATAATCCTTTGTATTTCTGCATTGTCTGTTGTAACCTCATCCTTTTTTCATTTATAATTTTGTTGATTTGAGTCTTCTCTTTTTCTTGATGAGTCTGGCTAAAGGTTTGTCAATTTTGTTTATCTTTTCAAAGAACCAGCTTTTAGTTTCATTTCTTTTTCATTTGTTTCTGCTTATGCCTTTATGATTTCTTTCCTTCTAGTAATTTTGAGAGGTTTTATTGTTGTTGTAGTTGTTTTTTTTGCAGTTGTTTTAGGTGTAAAGTTAGGTTGTCTATTCAGTGTTTTTCTTGTTTCTTGAGTAGGATTGTATTGCTATAAACTTCCCTCTTAAGAACTGCTTTTGCTGTATCCTGTAGGTTTTGAATTGTTGTGTTTTCATTGTCATTTGTTTCTAGAAATTTTTTTTATTTCCCTTTGATTTCTTCTGTAACCTGTTGGTTATTTAGAAACATATTTAATCTCCATTTGTTTGTGTTTCTTACAGTGTTTTTGTTGTAATTGATATCTAGTTTCATAGCATTGTGGTCAGAGAAGATGCTTGATACAACTTCAGTTTCCTTAAATTTAAGTAAGTAAGTAAGTAAAGTCAGTCAGTCGTGTCTGACTCTTTGTGATCCCATGGACTGCAGCCCACCAGGCTCCTCAGGCCATGAGATTCTCCAAGCAAGAATACTGGAGTGGGTTGCCGTTTTACTGAGGTTTTATTTGTGACCCAAGATGTGGTCTATCCTGGAGAATGTTCCATGTGCACTTGAGAAGAAGGTATATTCTTCTTCATTTGGATGGAATGTCCTGAAGATATCAATGAGATCCATCTCATCTAATGTATCATTTAAGACTTGTGTTTTCTTATTAATTTTCTGTTTTGATGATCTGTCCATTGGTATGAGTGGGTTGTTAAAGTCTCCTACAATTATTTTGTACTGTTAATTTCTCCTTTTATGTCTGTTAGTGTTTGTTTTATGTATTGAGGTACTCCTATGTTGGGTGCATAGATATTTACAATTGTTATGTCTTCCTGTTGGGTTGATCCCTTGATCAGTATATAGTGTCCCCTCTAATCTCTTGTAATATTCTTTATCTTAAGGTCTATTTTGTCTGATATGAGGATTGCTACTTCAACTTTCTTTTGCTTCCCATTTGCACGGAGTATATTTTTCCATCATCTCATTTTCGGTCTATATGTGTCTTTAGTTCTGAAGTGGGTTTCTTGTAGACAGCATATACATGGTTCTTGTTTTTGATTCCATTTAGCCAGTCTGTGTCTTTTGGTTGGAGCATTTAATCCATTTACATTTAAAGTAATTATTGATATGTATGTTCCTATTGCCATTTTCTTAATTGTTTGTGGTTGATTTGTAGATCTTTGTTCTTCTCTTGTATTTCTTGACTATATAAGTCCCTTTAACATTTGTTGTAAAGCTGGTTTGGTGGTACTGAATTCTCTTAACTTTTGCTTTTCTGAAAAGCTTTTTTTTCTCCATCAATTTTGAATGAGATCCTTGCTGAGTACAGTAATCTTCATTGTAGATGTTCCCCTTTCAGTATGTTAAATATACCCTACCATTCCCTTCTGGCCTGCAGAGTTTCTGCTGAAAGATCATCTGTTAAGCATATGGGGTTTCCCTTGTCTGTTACTTGTCACTTGTCCCTTGCTGCTTTAAATATTCTTTCCTTGTGTTTAGTCTTTGTTAGTTTGACTTGTATGTGTTTTGGCATGTTTCTACTTGGGTTTATCCTGTATGGGACTCTTTGTGCCTCTTGGACTTATTTGACTATTTCCTTTTCCATGGTGGGAAAATTTTCAACTATAATCTCTTCAAAAATTTTCTCATACCCTTTCTTTTTCTCTTCTTCTGGGACCCCTATAATATTCAAATGTTGGTGCATTTGATATTGTCCCAGAGGTCTCAGACTATCCTCAGTTCTTTTCATTCTTTTTATTTATTCTGCTCTTCAGAAGTGATTTCCACCATTTTATCTTCCAGCTCACTAATTCGTTCTGCTTCATATATTCTGCTTTTGAAAGATTTTTTAATTTTAGTAATTTTGTTGTTTGTATGTTCATTCTTTAATTCTTCTAGGTCTTTGTTAATTGATTCTTGCATTTTCTCCATTTTGTTTTCAAGGTTTTTTTTTAATCATCTTTATTATCATTATTTTGAATTCTTTTTCAGGTAGTTTGCCTATTTCCTTTTCATTTATTTGGACTTCTGCATTTCTGCTTTCTTCCTTCATTTGTGTAGTATTTCTCTGCCTTTTCATTATTTTCTTTGTTTAACTTATTGTGTTTGAGGTCTCCTTATCCCAGGCTTTGAAGATTGAATTATTTCTTCCTTTTGGTTTCTGCCCTCCTAAGGTTGGTCCCATGGTTTGTGTAAGCTTTGTGAGATTTGTGCTGAGTTTTTGATTGTTTTTCCTCTGATGGGCAAGGCTGAGTGAGGTGTTAATCCTGTCTGCTGATGATTTGGTTTGTATTTTTGTTTTGTTTGTTGTTAAGATGAGGCATTCTGCACAGGGTGCTACTGGTAGTTGGGTGATGCTGGGTCTTGTATTCAAGTGGTTCCCTTTTTGTGAGTTTTCACTATTTGATACTCCCCAGGGTTAGTTCTCTGGTAGTCTGTGGTCTTGGAGTCAGTGCTCCCACTCCAAAGGCTCAGGGCTTGATCTCTACTAAAAAGCAGAGACTCTCAGATTGGCTTAAAATTCTGCCATATACTGCTTATAAGATACATGCCTGTAGAATTTCAGATGAGACTAAAGTACCATCTGACATGTTTTGCTTTCCATATTCCATGCTTTAATTATAAGATTTGCTATGAACTACAGTTGGGACACCTGGTGGGCTGGCTCCACCCCAGCCATGCTCCAGGAGAGGCCCTGAGGAGTAGGTTGTGACACCCTGCCCACCTCCTGCTCCCGTACTTCTTAAAATGGCTCATTAAAATTTTGTTTCAGCAATTTTAACATTTTTGAGTTAGTGGAATTGGTTTTGGTGTCAAAACAATTTGTGGATTCCCATATGATTGCAGTTAAATTTTCTCAATGTAATTGAAAAAATGTTTTCTGGGAAAATGGTACTGAAAACTGTGTAACACTTATTTCTTTCTTGTGTTTTTGTAATCACAACATATTTACATGTATTTGAAAAAACAATAGCAAAATATGCGCTAGTCCTATTATTTCTTCATTTTTAGATAATGCTTGGTATTCATTAGGGTCTTTAAGTACAAGAGTTTGCAACCCATGGACTATAAACCACACTTTAGACTATTAGTGAATAATAGTAACAAAAGTAAAATTTGCATTTTTTTCCTAGGATGCTAGAGTTGAATAGATTCAAATTTAGGGGGAAAATATATACACATACAGATCAAAGAACTCTAATTTTTATCAAACACAAACCTTACCATTAAAATGGAAATATTCTTCATATTATCCACCTAAAAGATTCCTGTTACTTGTGAAGTGTTAACTGGTATAATTTTTGGAATTTTTAATAGCTATCTTTTTCTCTTTCAGCTTTGATTATAGTATATAGTCTTCTCAAATGGAAATAGAAATTTTTCTTGTGTAAAATATTAAGACAACCAAAAACTTGGTGTGTATGAAACAGATTATTTCAAAGAATATGAAGTTAATGGATCTGAATATGCTTTGAATTTGACTGCTTTCTTTTTCTTTCTTCTTTAGTAATCATTATATTTTCCTAAAGAATTAGTACTCAGGGTCATTTAAAAAGATCCATTAAAGCCATCAATGCAATTGTTCTGAACAGAGTTCTTTTAAGCAGCCTCTATTTTTGTTTTTTAGCCTTGGGCACAATAATCTTTTCTTCTTTCTGCAATCAAATGAGTTTTAAAGATTTGAGAAAATCAACACTAATGTTTCGAGGTTAAAATGGATCCATTCAACAGACTTCTGATTCAGAAAAGCTAGAAGTAAAAATATAAGTTCTAGTTTTACAAATATAGTAATGAAGATTATATTTAGTAGTAACTTAATCTCCATATTAGAAAATTAAAATCAATGAATTTCAAAAGATCTGATTGATAAAGTAACATCTGGATTAATGTACTTTGTTTAAAACCATTATGAAGGAATGACTAATCATATAAACTGAACTTTTATTTTTCATTTAAGTAAAAATATATGTTGTATTTTATGTTCCATAAAAGTTGACACATGAGTATACTGCTTGTATAGTGTAAATAGCAATTTGGGGACAACTTTGTGAATGATTACT
The DNA here is from genome assembly GCA_006408695.1 of Aepyceros melampus. Classification (NCBI taxonomy): domain Eukaryota; kingdom Metazoa; phylum Chordata; class Mammalia; order Artiodactyla; family Bovidae; genus Aepyceros; species Aepyceros melampus. The sequence goes on from SJXQ01012142.1 coordinate 469,581, forward strand.
AATTTTATAAATCATTTAGTTTATACCTTCTTTTAAATTTTTGCTTATTAGTTAGAATGAACTTTTTCCTGTTTTCAAATCAAGATCCATTCCTCTTCAGCCAAAGCAAATGAATAGATTTCCAGGATAATACAGTTTAAAATACTATCCTCACAAAGAGATAAAGTTCCTATAGCTAAAGTTGAAGAACTCACTTTCTTCCTTCTTTTTAAGACACACAAAGCGTAAAACACAGTGATTTATCCTGTTCATTGCCACCAAGATTTGCGTGTTATAATAGCCCCAACTCTGTCATCTCTGTGTTGACTACTCTCCAGAATACTGTGGTAAATCACAGGTGGATTAAAAAGATGCGCGAAGAGCCCTCAGGAATAGGCAAACAATCAACTGACAGGTCATTGCTGAATCAAGGAATTATACCCTTTTCTTTGGCATATCACAGCTCATGAAGGCTAACATTCTGGTGACTGTTTCAGGAAAAGAAATCCTGTACTGTATTTCCTCTCTTCCCTTCAGTGTCTGTTATACAAAGCAAACAAACTTGTTTACAGAACAGCCAGCCTTTGGTTGAGTAAATGACAGATAGGAAATTAAGCTGTTAATACAGGAGGATGACTAAGTGAGGAAATCCGTCTTTTGTCAACCACTCTTATATTTTTATTATTTTCAGATAGAACCTGCTTTCCGTTTCAGTGGGAGTGTTAAATGTATATGGCTTAATGGATTTTGTACTTGAAATTCTGGCTTCCCTCTTTTGCTTACATCCAACATCACAGTAGAAAATAATGCAAATAGTCTTCTAAACGATTGATATCCAGTGATGATTTAGGCTTATTTATTGAGTCAGAGCTCCACACCTGTTCTGTGTCATAGTAACTTCCTCCAAGAATGAGTTGTTTTTTTTTAAGCCATCCTTTCTTGCAATGCCCAAGGCATTAAAAATCTCTAAATTAAATAATACTGAATTAAATTTGCTTCTCATTTAAATCTATTTAAAAGCAACCCTTTGCATACTTTCTGGTTTTTTTAGTATGGATTGTTGATTATCACATTGTATGTATATATGTTTATACATATATTTATACACACATATATGTATGTATATGTATTTCTTTTTTATAAATTTTGGTAAGGTATTAATCTTGTCATTTATCATAACATGAAGAATAATCCTAACATTATTTACAACGTTCTTCCCCTAAATGAAGTTTATTGAAAGCAACTGTAAATTTTTACATTTAAGTTCATCAAAGTAAACACATATAAGATGAACAAGACCTTACTTATTTGGTGGTAAATGGAAATTCAAGCTCACATTTAATATGTCAGTATTGTCATGAACCTACTAAAAAATGCTTATGTCATTTTAGGCTTCATTAATGACAGTTTCTAGATCACATAAACTACTGTTTTGAGGTGTTCTGTCCTGGTCAGGTCACAACTAGAATATAATATACAATTTTGAGATCTCATGGTTTGTGAATAATTTTAGATATAATAAGTATGGATCAGAGCATGATTTTACCTTGGAGAATAGAAAAATACATGCAGATACAGTTATTGCCTTCAGATGTTTAAAAGTTTATAGAAGAGACAGAGTTAAAAGGTTCTGGTGAAACAGAACAAATTCTCAATGAACTAAAATTGTTCACTTATTACCCTCTTATTGCAAGTGTTTTAAAAAAGGGTTAATTATGCTAAATATCTGCTATGTTGATTCAAAATTGGAAAAGATCATTTCTTACCTCGGTAGTCAATTTTGATTGAAGTTGATTAGGAAGCTGGAAAGATAAGTCTGATCTGTTTTCAATTTTGAATTGAATTGGCAAGCATAAAATGATTTTATTATTCAATCACTTAGCATATATGTGAATATTTACAAATTTAAAATTTAAATTTTGGGACTAATCTTTGAAAATTACCTTTGGTTCCATGAATGTTCCATGTATTGTTACTCTGTTATGTTTTTTCTTCTTTTAAAATGATAATTCCAAATATTTACAAAAAAGGAACCATCAAAATTTGGCCCAGGTCATTTAAATCCAGTCTGAAGCTAGAGGTAGGAATGAAAATGAATAATACAGGTCCCCTGTTTAACATGTGAATCCCACTTTTCCCATCATAGATGAAAGTTGAACATTAAGAATTTAAATGGACAGTCTAATAACTTACTGCTTTCTTTGAAGCAAGCATGGTTCTACCTCAAAAGAGGGGATATGTATTTGAATTTCATTATTTGACAGTATTGTCCTTTGAACTCTAGGCTGACTGAATAGATAAGCTTTTTGGTTCATCTCATCTTCTAAAACTTCCTGATCTTATTCTCCTTTCTTTAATGTTTTAAATATTTTAGAGAGTGGATAGTAAATATAGCTTATATGTTTGTGTAGAATTCAGCAAGAGATTGGGTGCCTTGCATTAAGTATTAATATCTATATTGCTATAAATCTTAATTGCTTTTAAATACTAGTTGACATTGAGTAGCACACAGAAAGTACCTATTACATATACTGTGGAATGTAAAAGTGAAAGAATGAATATGCATATGCATGCATCCTTTATAGGTACAAGATCAGTGATCATGTTTTATTGATGGCCTAGTCTTAGGGTCTTTTTTGATACTCTCAAGTCCTGATTAACATTTATCATATAATAAATATATCAATTTAGGTAGCAGCAGATAGATGTTAGCATTTGAAAAGAGCTGATAATTGTCATTTAAATGATTAGCTTATTTCTTTGTTGAATTATGAATTTTCTAGGGACTCTATACATATGTTGATTTCATATCACTCTAAAACAATGCATGAATAAAGGTATTAACTTCAGTAGTCTGCCATAACGTCACTCTATTCTTGTGGCCATTAATTTAGGAGAATGGTAGTTCTTGATGCCCTGTCAGTATTAATCTCTGGAAAACAGCACAAAGGTTTCTGAGATCTCAAGGAATCTGGAATGGTTGTATATGTATGATCCTCATCCATTGTTAGAAATCCAGCTACTTAGGAGCTTTTAGTTTTTTGGCACATATGTAAATGGAATTTTCTGATTTCCTCAACTCGGTGACTAAACTTTTTGTATTTTTAAATTGATCTGGATTGATATCAGTCTATTTGGAGAAGGGTAGGCTGGAAAGTGTTAAGCCAGAGACAGGAAGACTGAAGATTGAAGCACCTTGTCATTCATTGTACACATAATACCTTATTTTCTCCAAGGTTCTTGTTGAGCCTATGTGATTTGCCTTACAGACTTGCCAATACAGTCTACAACATATACTGAATAAACTACACCATCTGTATCTTTCTGTCTATTTTAATCTTAGTCAGCATCTGCATAGCACTTCTAGTAGAATTACATACAATTTATGAGCTCAAAATAAACACAATGAAGATTTAAGCTTTTCATCTTTATTCTAGGAACATTCCCCATGTCCAAAATATTTATATTATTGTGATTCTACTGTGAAATCATAAGACAAAAATTGTACCATCCCTTCAAATCAGAATTTTATTCAGTTTATGACTCTGCTTGGAATAAGAAAAAGTTTAAAGAACACATTCTTTAAAAGTGTTATGTTAATAAATTTGTGTTGTATGCACATTGTCGGTCTCCCAATCTATAGAAACATGAATAGAATTCATGTTTTTCATTTCTCAGAGACCAATAGGATTTTAACATGAAAGCTTTTGTCACTCAGTCGTGTCCAACTCTTTGTGACTCCACAGATTGTACCCACCAGGCTCCTCTGTCCATGAAATTCTCCAGGCAAGAATACCAGAGTGGGTAGCCATTTCCTTCTCGAAGGGATTTTCCTGACCTAGGGATCGATCCGGGTCTCTTGCATTGAAGGTAGATTCTTGACCATCTGAGCTATCAGGGAAGCCTCAATAGGATTTTAACAAATTTGTAAATAGAGCAGAAAAGAAAAAAACTGTTGAACCTAAAGCTTGGCTTCATCCAGAAATAAATATAAATTTTTCTTTTTCTGTCTTTAACCTGAAAGTATATTCAGAAAGTCAGACCTCACAAGAAACATCACTGATGTTCTGTAGGACAGTACTTTTTTCAGTTTATGTCCTTTAGTTCAGACTTTCTGTTTAGTACTAGGAAATATTCCCACCAATATTGAATAAATGAATTTATGCAAAAATTTATGTCTGAGCAAAAACCACACTAGAGGCTTTTGATACCTGGTTCCAGGTGGTTTGATACAGTAAATGTTACAGTTCAGAGAACAGAGAGATTATGGAAAGTCAGAATACTTAGGAAAACATAAACACACATTACTTATTTTTAATTAAAAAATTCTTTTTCTATGTGATGGACTAAGTTGTTTGCATATGCTATATCATTTCAGTCTGCACAATAAATTAAGGTATATATTTTTCATATACTTTGTAGGTAAAGAAATAGTATCACAGAGGTTAAGAAATTTGGTCCATGAACCTAATAGGTAATAAATTATAATGAATACTACATTTGTTCATTTGGATTTTCTTTCCAGAAATCAGTGACTTTTGATGGCCTTTAAAGAATCTGAACTGGTTAACAGGGTTGCTACAGTCCTTGGGAGTTGCTGGGAATGGATTTAAAGGCATTGAGAAAATCTGACAACGGCTAATGAGTGGGAAGTTGAGTAATCCATCTAATTCTCTTTACAAAAAGTAAAGTCAGTTGCATTATATTCCTCTATCATTGACCTGAAAATTTTCCGAATGTGTAATCTTGTGGTGAGTGATGTGGGTCATCCAACCTTGTTTTACTTTTGGCAGATCCCAACTGAATCAGAGAAGTACCTGCTGCTTATTTACAAGATTTTAATTTGCTTAAGAGACAAAACTGTTTGCAGTTGAGGCACCTTTCATGGATGGTGGTATTCAGAAATACCTTTCTTACAAGCATGCCATGATATCTTATTTACAGTAACATGAGGTAGAAGTCAAAATCATTTCAAAATAGACACTGTTCACTATACTATTATTGGCATCTTATTTTAGCATACCAGTAATTATTACTAGGGAGCTAATTTTAAAATGGCAGTTTAACATTGTTTAGTTTATTGATGCTAAGCTGCTATAGCATGATACTCAAGCCTTGGGTTTGAATCCCACTTATATCTCATACCATATGTATGACCTTTGGCAAATTAGTGAATCTGTGTGACTCTTGGAAATTACAGTAGTACCTATTACAGAGAATTGTTGTATTAAATGAATAATAAATTTTAAATAACTTAAAGCAACACTTAATAAATGTTGTTTGTTATCCTTCTTTTTAAAAGTTTGCCACCATTTATATTTGATTAAACTAGGAGCCAGTGAAACATTCTTCATGGATTTTTCGCTCATTGTGGTATTGAAATACATTATGAAATGTGGTTGATTTCTATGTAATAGATCACGTATATATTCATTTTAATACGCTATTTATATATTAATCTGGTAGGCTAATACACATGTATTCTTTTTGAAAATAATTTGTGCTTTTGGAAATCTGAGATCCTTCCCAACATTTAGGTATAATGGATTTCAAAAAAAGAAAATGAATGTCACATTTATGAGATACACGGGAAGATTCTATTCCCATTCAGTGAATAATTATTATTAAATTCCTAGTTATACTTGGCCTTTATTAAAATATTTTCAGCATTTTGTTTGTTTTCTAGTGTGTTTTGTTCATTTGTTTTTAAACCTACCAAAAATATTTATTTAGATCCTTAGTATGTATAGTGTTAGGTGCTAGGAATACAAAAATGAATAAATAGATGGAATTTCTTCTCATGGGGCATACAGTTTGGTGGTGGTTACAGACAAATTAACAGTGAACTACAATAAAGTATGCTAAATTCTGTGAATGCAGAAGTGCAGAGAACTCACAGGGAATGGGATAAGACAAAGAGAACACTAAAACCAGATTTAGGGAAAAAAGAAGAGTTTCTTAGAATGAGCCTGGTAAGGGGGCTAGAAATAATGAACTGGAAGTGATGAGATGTTTCAGAAAGAACATAACATTACGTGGAAAAGCCTAAAGTAGAGAGAGCACGTGATACATTTGTAGTTTAGTATGGCTTTGCTGTGAAGAGAAAGGTGAGAATGGCAGGAGGAATCACACTGTTACAGCTTAACCATAACAGTTTTTGAATGCCATGACACAGAATGTTTCTTTTGTCTTGGAAGCAAGAGTAAGCATTAAGGCAGTTAAGCAGGAGGTGACATAATTAGATATGTGTTTTAGAATTATCTGATTATAGGAGGATGGGCAGTGAGGGTCTGCTGGTAGGAATGACTTTTCGGAAATCTAGGAGGAGAATCAGTGGTCTGAATTAGGAAATGATGAAGGTGGGATGAAAGGAAGTAGCTGGTTTCAAGAGATCCTTAATAGTGAGTGGCTTCCCTGGTAGCTCAGAGGTTAAAGCATCTGCCTGGAATGCAGGAGACTTGGGTTCGATCCCTGGGTTGGGAAGATCCCCTGGAGAAGGAAATGGCAACCCACTCCAGTACTCTTGCCTGGAGAATCCCGTGGAGGGAGGAGCCTGGTGGGCTACAGTCCATGGAGTCGCAAAGAGTCGGACACGACTGAGTGACTTCTCTTTCACTTTAACAGTGAGTAGAATGCACAGGACATGATGGCTGATTAGATGATGACCTTGATTCTACTTTGACAGGATCAGCTTCATGAGTATGCATGATCAGCTTCTATAGATATGCACAGGATCCTGTGCCCAGAAGGGCCTCACTGTTGGTTTAATGCCGTAGTTGTTCTCTTTAAATTCTTAATAGTTTTTGAACAGAGAACCCAAAGTTTCCTTTTAAACTCCACCTTGTAAATTATGTAGTTGGTTCTGGTCTCAAAAAGTGGTTGGATAGTGGTATGTTTCACAGGAAAAGAGATAACATTTGGGAGAAAGTTAAAGAGCTATCTGTATGGGATATTTTGAGTTGAAGGTACTTAAAATATGTAATAGCCTTTGGACCTTAGTTCAGCTGGTTGATGATACAGATTTAAGACTTACCATTTTAGTGATAAGTGAAGCCATTGGAATGGATAGTATCTCCCAAGGTAAGTTTATAGTAGCTGAAGAAAAGGTTGAAAGGAAGAAACGCAGGTGCATTCTAATATTCAAGCATGGGCAGAAGAGGAGAAGTCCAAAATGAGGACAGAAAACTATAGTTAATCCTTTCTAACCTCTTAAGAAAAGAACATTAAGATGCTGGACATTAAGACATTAATTGCATTCCTTATATTTAATTTCCACTTTTCACATTTGTTACCTGTAATTTCACCAAGATCTATTTCACCTACCCTTTATAAAACATTCTACTTTGTAATAATTATATAATCATTCATTTACTTTTTAAATGTTCTAACAGATAAATTTCTGTCTTGCTCAGCAAAGTTCAATTTAAAGATAAGCTGTATAAGTGAACTAATTCATTTTCTTTACATGCTTCAAGTAATATAGTCATGCTAATTATGCTTTCCCTTTTGTTCTGTTATCATCTGAAGCCAGATTATAGTTTTATATACTATGTTCTGCACTGGGAGCCAGATGCAAGGGAAGCCAGTAAATAACTTATAATATCCAGAAAGATCCCAGCTTTAGTTGAAAAAAACGGATGTCTTGTAAGTAGGACCGTTGTAAACTACACAGTAATTATAAATCTCTGTAATTATAAAGGGGCATTTTCTCTTCTTTCTTTAACCTGTCTTAAGTATTAGATATGATTGAAAGAAGTGTTTCTCTCAATAACAAGAAAAATATTACTTATTTTTACAGTCAGTTTTTGAAACAAAAGGAAAAACTCCACAGGGATAAAAATATGTCCACACAGTGCCTGCCATGCAAAGTTTTCCAGACTCATAGAGACGTGAACCCTGCTTTTTAGTTGTTTGATGAAATTGCTCATACTAGTTTATAAGTAGTTCTGAATGTTCTTGTATTCTTTTTCATATAAAATATTTTGTGTGTCAGTTTTGGTTTCTCCATTAGTAGGTGTACCTGTGGAAAAATGGGGTTTGCTTACAAAACACTTTGAAAGCAAGAGTTTTCCCAGCCTTAAATAATTTCTCCTTCTTCAAATCTCTTGTGGAACATATTATCTACAGTATCCACTAAACATTTAATATATATGGCTTTAAATTGCTATTTATCTCTGTTTATTCCCACATTGCGAGCTTCTGAAAGGCAGAGATTCACTCTCTTGGATGTGATTCACCTAGTACCTGTGTCTTAGACAGAATTAGTTTATAACAAATCATTATTTATTCTGACTAAAATCATGGCATCTGATCCCATCATTTCATGGAAAATGGACAGGAAAACAGTGGAAACAGTAGCTGACTTTGTTTTTCTGGGCTCTAAAGTCACTGCAGATGGTGATTGCAGCCATGAAATTAAAAGACGCTTACTCCTTGGAAGAAAGTTATGACCAACCCAGACAGCATATTAAAAAGCAGAGACATCACTTTGTCAACAAAGGTCTATCTAGTCAAGGCTATGGTTTTCCAGTGGTCATGTATGGATGTGAGAGTTGGACTATAAAGAAAGCTGTTCAGTTCAGTTCAGTCGCTCAGTCGTGTCTTTGCGACCCCATGAATTGCAGTACGCCAGGCCTCCCTGTCCATCACCAACTCCTGGAGTTCACTCAGACTCACGTCCACTGAGTCCGTGATGCCATNTGCAGTCACCATCTGCAGTGATTTTGGAGCCCCCAAAAATAAAGTCTGACAGTGTTTCTACTGTTTCCCCATCTATTTCCCATGAAGTGATGGGACCGGATGCCATGATCTTCATTTTCTGAATGTTGAGCTTTAAGCCAACTTTTTCACTCTCCACTTTCAACAAGAGGCTTTTTAGCTCCTCTTCACAGAGGGTAACAATTCAAACTTAAGAAAAAAAAAACACACAAAACACAAACCAACTACTGTTTTTTCTTATAAGAGTGTAGCAATAAATCAGTAAGTATTTATTAATTTGATAATTTGCAGAGTAGTATGTAAAAAAAGGATAATTGTGGTTTGTCTCTTATCTGAAGGAATTTTTTCCCTGTTTATGAGAAATGCTAGTACTCATGTTTTCATAATAAGACCATAACTTGGAAAGACGTACATTTGTTAGCCACAAAACTAAGAGTAAATATAAAGACACATAAGAGACAAAATCAAATTTCAGAAAAGGACAAATCATTTGTTCCACATAGGTATTTACTTTGGCTTTTACATGTTATGTTACCTTAACTTTAAGGCAATACTCAGAAATGACTAGCAATAACTCTTGAGAATTTGATTATGTTACAAGTTACTCTGCTTTACCACAATGTTTAGAAGAAGCTGCTAGTCATTCTAGAGACTTTGGTCTATTGCTAGCCTAAAACCTCACTGCTCAAAGTATGAGGATATTCCTTGATTGTACATGCAGTACTGACCAATTGTTTCCAGACACTTGGTATACGATAGGGCTCGAATGATTAGATTCTGAAAACAAGTGAATAAAATGAATACTTTAGACCCAGATGAATACAATACTAAAATTTAAAGGTTATAAGCTAAAAAGGAAAACCAACAAATGTGACTACATACAAATGAAAAATTTCCACATATAAGAAAGCACCAAAAAATAAAGTGAAAAGACAAGCTGTGAGAAATATTTACAAGTCAGGAATTTATTAGGTATTATTTCCCTAATAAACAAAGCAGGGGGGGATAAACACAGTAGTAAAAATTGAATCATTCAAAAGCAAGCTGAGCAAAGAATTTGAGAGATGAGAGATTAAAATAGAAATGGCTCTCAAACTTATGAACTTCAACAATAACTCCAGAAATGCAAATTAAAACAATGAGATGTCACTTTTAGTTGTCATTTTGGCCACTCTTAAAAACACACTTAAATTTGGAATATGATTTGGTAGAAACTCTCAGGAGGGCAACTGGAAAAATTTAACAAAACTAAAAATCATTGGCAATTCTACTTCTAGAGATTGATCCTAAAGAAAAATGCACACTTAAGTACACAGACATATATTCACTACAGCACTATTTGTAACAATAAAAAATAGGAGACACCCCAATAGCCTTCAATAGGAGAACAAACTACAGTGTATGCATACAATATGACTACTATTAAAAAAATACCAAAGAGAAATCTGTACTAACAGGAAAAGAGGTCTATGTATTTTGTTAGGCAAAAAGCTTTAAAGCAGAATTACAGTACAACCTCATTAAAATGAACATTTAAAATACTGTTCATGATAAAATGTGAAGGTATTTGGAACGGATACCTAAAAGTAACAACAGAGATTATCTCACTATCAGATGTGGTGGGATTATGAAAGAGTTTCCTTTTGGCATTATCTAGTTTTGTAAAGCTCAATTTCTAAACAATGACTAAGAAAAAAGAAAGTTCAATATAACCATGACATCCTGTCATTTGTTTTACCTTGTTGTATACTATTTGGGTAGAGAAGTATCTGATACTGTGAAGTTTGTGGAATACTAAATCAGGTTTTTTAAATTACAAGGGGGATGAAAGGGCAAATGCAAATATACCCTCAACATGTATCTCATCAGTAATAGGTAGTCAAATATTGATATATATGCCTATTTAGCTTTTTTAATTAACTAATTTGTGTTTGAAGATCTATGATTCACCTCCTACAAACTTTAGTCAATAATAACTTCCTCTATTATTTATGTGCTGTGTTCAGTCGCTTTAGTCATGTCCTACCCTCTGCAATCCCATGGACCGTAGCCTGCCAGGCTCCTCTGTCTACCTGATTCTCCAGGCAAGAATAATGGAGTAGGTTGCCATACCTTCCCCTAGGGGATCTTCCCAACCCAGGGATTGAACCTGCATCTCCTGTGTCTCCTGATTCTTTACCTCTGAGCCAACAGGGGAGCCTCTACTATCTATAGTACAGCTATTTCTAGTAGTTTCAATAAAGAACTTAAAAATTTTTAAATTCATACTTCCTGTGAAATAGGTGCAATGCAGCTGCCAGCTCATGTAGAAATTCATTTTCTTATTTTATACGTGTTAGAGGTTGTTACAGAGCAGCACCATTCTCTAATGTGTCATAGTTCTTGGGACTGTTGAAAATAAATATCTGGTAAGATCCATAGAAACAGGGGTGTGCTCCTATTTTTTTTCCTGAGGTCTGACAGCCTTCCACATACTCTAAAGAATGAGAGAGTAGGGGAGAAGTGGGGACCTGACAGCATCAATCACAGAAATCTGAAGTCCTTTTTTTAACAGATACGCTGCTGTGTAACCTACACTTAAATCTCACAGAGCAATTAATGGTCCTGAAAGAGAACTAACTGCATGCCTCCAGCTGTGCCTGGCATCCTTCTCTTCTCAAATTCTAAAACAGACTCCATTTTTTTTAAACTTAATACATAAAAAGAAGACAGTAGGAGAAAAGCTAAGATTGGATAAGGACTGGTCAATAAGACTGAAAAATGTTTCCATGAATGCTATATATATATGTATATGCCCCTCCGGTCAACTTCTGAGTAGTAGCGACGCTCCATAGAAGATACTTGGTTAAATATACAATAGCAGAGTCCCTGCTGGTCAAAGCTAGTGAAGCTGTTCTTTTAGCTCAGTGGCAAAGAATACAAACTATATAGTACAAGAGAGGCTGGAGACTTGAAATACACTCCTGCCAACTGCTTTTTACTTTGAAAGGTTTCTAAATCAGTGATAAGCTATCTGCACTGAGAAGGGAACGGAATATCCTCTAGTTGCATAGGCAGTCCTTATGTACAAAATAAGCATGGCTCATACGGCATATTGCTGTTCTCTATTTTAGAACTAGCACAGGAACCATGTGATGTGTTCATTGCTATGGTAACTACATTTCAGTGGCGAACAGAGCAAACAGGCATGTAAAACATGTATAGTTGTCAATATATAAGTAATTGCTGCCCCGGAGCTGCAATAACTTAAATTCCCTTGTTACATGACTTATCAGAATAAAACTCTACACCTTCTTTTTTTTTAAATCACATTTAATAAGTGTTCACTATCTCTAATGCCTGCTCCGTTCAAGAAAACAAATGAATATTGTCTTTCATCCTAGGGTTTCAGTTGCTTCACAAAGAACTACTGATATAACTATTACTACCATTATTACAGATCTACGCTGCTAAAAAAGAAGTGTAATGTCCTATGTGATTTAAGAATGGATGAAGTCTCAGTCTTGGTCAACAGGAAAAATGCTCTTACTATCTTCTCTAGGGTTTTGAGTCTACTGTTAGGACCAACTAGGTCAGGTTTTTAGTTGATTATAGGGGAAGAAATCTCTGATTTGGCACCAGTGTTATTTAAATCTTCCAAGTGCTTTCTTACCAGAGCAACCTAGAAAAAAAGATCATCCAAAGATTTTGACTACTTTTAGAACAGTCTTATTGTCTTGTATTTTAATGAGATATTTATAATATTGTATACTTAATTTTAAACTTTCTGTATGATGTCACTTAGGAATGTAAACCTTAACAAGTTTCTCTGACAATTCTCTCTCCCTCACCCCTTCCCTTCCTCCCTTCCTCTTTCAATCCATCATTCTGACTTTGTGGTGTTTTTGCTAAGTCCCTAAGTCATGTCTGATTCTTTGTGACCCCATGAACTGCAGCACGCCAGGCTTTCCTGTCCTTCACTATCTCTCGGAGTTTGCTCAAATTCATGTCCATTGAGTCAGTGACGTTATCTAAGCATCTTATCCTCTGCTGCCCTCTTCTTTTGCCTTCAATCTTTCCTAGCATCAGGATCTTTTCCAATGAGCCGGCTCTTTGCATCTAGCAGCCCAAGTACTGTAGTTTCAGCTTCAGTTCTATCAATAAATATTCAGGGTTGATTTCCTTTAGGATTGACTGATTTGATCTCCTTACACTCCAAGGGACTCTCAAGAGTCTTCCTCAGCACACAGTTCAAACGCATCAATTCTTCAGCACTCAGCCTTCTTTATGGTCCAACTCTCACATCCATACATGACTAAAGGAAAAAACCATAGCTTTAACTATACGGACCTTTGTCGGCAAAATGAGGTCTTTGATTTTTAACATTTTGTCTATATTTGTCATAGCTTTTCTTTCAAGGAGCAAGTGTCTTTTAATTTCATGGTTGCAGTCATCGTCCACAGTGATTCTGGAACTCAAGAAAATAAAATCTGTCACTGTTTCTACTTTTCCCCTTTCTATTTGCCATGAAGCGATGGGACTAGATGCCACGATCTTAGTTTGTTGAATGTTGAGTTTTAAGCCACCTTTTTCTTTCTTCTCTTTCACCTTAATCCAGAGTCTCTTTAGTTTCTCTTCACTTTCTGTCATTCAAGTGGTATCATGTGTATATCTAAGGTTGTTGATATTTCTCCCAGCAATCTTGATTCCAATTTGTGATTCATCCAGCCCAGCATTTTGCATGATATACTTTGCACAATTATACAGCCTTGTCATATTCCTTTTCCAATTGTGAACAAGTTGTTCCATTCAAGGTTCTAACTGTTGCTTCTTGACCTGCATACAGGTTTCTGAGGAGATAGGTAAGGTGGTCTTGTATTCCCAATTTATCAGCTTGCTGTGATCCACACAAAGGCTTTCACATAGTCAATGAAGCAGAAGTAGGTGTTTTTCTGGAATTCCCTTGCTTTCTCTATGATCCAATCAATGTTGGCAATTTGATCTCTAGTTCTTTTGCCTTTGCTAAACCCAGCTTGTACATCTAGAATTTCTCAGTTAACATACTGCTGAAGCCTCACCTGAAGGATTTTGAGCATAACCTTACTAGCACAAGAAATGAGTGCAATTGTCCAGTAGTTTGAACATTCTTTGGCATTGCCCTTTTGAGGACTGGAATGAAAACTGATCTTTTCTAGTCCTATGACCATTGCTGAGTTTTCTAAATTTGCTGGCACATTAAGTGCAGCAGTTTAATAGCATCAACTTTTAGATTTTAAGTAGCTCAGCTTGAATTCTATCACGTCCCCGAGCTTTCTTTGTAGTAAAGCTTCCTAAGTCCCACTTGACTTCACACTCCAAGATGTCTGATTCCAGGTGAGTGACCATACCATCATGGTTATCTGGGGTCATTAAGACAATTTTTGTATAGTTCTTCTGTGTATTCTTGCCTCCTCTTCTTAATCTCTTCTGCCTCTAAGATTAAGAAGTTTCTGTCCTTACAGTTTCTGTCCTTTATCATATCTATTCTTACATGATATATTCCCTTAGTCTCTCAATTTTCCTGAAGAGATCTCTAGTCTTTCCCACTCTATTATTTTCTTCTACTTCTTTGCATTATTCATTGAAGAAGGCCTTCTTATCTCTCCTTCCTATTCTCGAACTCTGCATTCAGTTGAGTATATATTTCCCTTTCTCCATTGTTTTTTGCTTCTCTTCTTTCCCCAGCTATTTGTAAAGCCTTCTCAGATAACCACTTTGACTTTTTGCCTTTTTCTTTAGAATGGTTTTGGTCACTGCCTCCTGTACAATGTTACAAACCTCCATCCAAAGTTCTTCAGATACTCCATCTACCAGATTTAATCCCTTAAATCTATTTGTCACTTCCACTGTACAATCATAAAGGCTTTGACTTAGATCATATCTGGAGAGCCTAGTGGTTTTCCCTACTTTCTTCAACTTAAGTCAAAATAAGGAGCTCATGATCTGAGCCATAGTCAGCTCCAGGTCTTATTTTTTCCTGACTGTATACAGCTTCTCCATTTTTAGCTACAAAGAATACAATCAATCTGATTTTGGTATTGACCATTTTGTGATGTCCATGTGTACAGCCATCTGTTGTGTAGTTGGAAAAGGATGTTTGCTATGACCAATGTGTTCTCTTGGCAAAACCCGGTTAGCCTTTGCCCTGCTTCATTTTGGACTCCAAGGCCAAAATGGTCTATTGTTTCAGGTAAATTCCTACTCTTGCAGTCCTATCCCCTGTGATGAAAAAGATGTCTTTCTTTGGTTTAGAGACAGCTAAAGGGATCTCACACCAATGACTTAAATTATGTTTTTATATAATACACACTTTGGGGTTCTTCTATAAAGAATTATATTCTATGGGAAATAACACACTGCTAAATACAACAAATACTAATAACAAGATGGACTCCTGAAAAAAACCATCAGAACTGCTTACTATTCATAGTAAATGACAATGTTATAAACTTAACCATATCTTATAACTTGCCATTAACTTAGACCTGGAGGTTGTTTTTTTTTTTTTTTTTTTAATTGTAATAAACTTAGAAAATATAGTATAATTTTATTGGAACTTGGAGAAAAAATACAGGTTAAATAAAGCAGGTTATATTTATAATCAATATACTTTATACATACTACTAACATACATAAAGTAAGCTGGAAAGACAATAAACTTGTGCATAAAGAATAATCCACTTTCTGCTATTTCAGCAATAGGGACATTTTCTTCAAACTCATTGGTTCAGTTGCACGATATGGAGCAAATTGATATTCAGACACCAAGAAACGTCTTGAAGATACACATCATTCTAGTGTGTTAAAACTTTCTACTCTGCAGCTATTGGTAGAAGTATATAATTCATATTCTACTATAAAAATGCAAATCATATAGATTACTATACTTACAGAAATAGAAAGGATTTCTAATGGTATCTATATTCCAAGTCATAATTTCAACTTTGTTAGAAGTTTTACATATATGTGAAGTCACTCATGATTTTGCTGATTTAACTACCACTACAGATGTAGTTCAGTCTCTCGGTCATGTCCAACTCTTTGCGACCCCATGAATCGCAGCACGCCAGGCCTCCCTGTCTATCACCAACTCCTGGAGTTCACCCAAACTCACGTCCATCGAGTCGGTGATGCCTTCCAGCCATCTTATCCTTTGTTGTCCCCTTCTCTTCCTGCTCCCAGTCCCTCCCCAAATCAGAGTCTTTTCCAATAAGTCAACTCTTCGCATGAGGTGGCCAAAGTACTGGAGTTTCAGCTTCAGCATCATTCCTTTAAAGAAATCCCAGGGTTGATCTCCTTCAGAATGGACTGGTTGGATCTCCTTGCGGTCCAAGGGACTCTCAAGAGTCTTCTCCAACACCACAGTTCAAAAGCATCAATTCTTTGGCACTCAGCCTTCTTCACAGTCCAACTCTCACATCCATACATGACCAGTGGAAAAACCATTGCCTTGACTAGACAGATCTTAGTCTGCAAAGTAATGTCTCTGCTTTTGAATATGCTATCTAGGTTGGTCATAACTTTTCTTCCAAGGAGTAAGTGTCTTTTAATTTCATGGCTGCAGTCACCATCTGCAGTGATTTTGGAGCCCAGAAAAATAAAATCTGACACTGTTTCCATTGTTTCCCCATCTATTTCCCATGAAGTGATGGGACCAGATGCCATGATCTTCGTTTTCTGAATGTTGAGCTTTAAGCCAACTTTTTCACTCTCCACTTTCACTTTCATCAAGAGGCTTTTTAGTTTCTCTTCACTTTCTGCCATAAGGGTGGTGTCATCTGCATATCTGAGGTGATTGATATTTCTCTCGGCAATCTTGATTCCAGCTTGTGCTTCTTCCAGCCCAGCGTTTCTCATGATGTACTCTGCATGGAAGTTAAATAAGCAGGGTGACAATATACAATCTTGATGTACTTCTTTCCAGATTTGGAACCAGTCTGTTGTTCCATGTCCAGTTCTAACTGTTGCTTCTTGACCTGCATACAAATTTCTCCGGAGGCAGGTCAGATGGTCTGGTATTTCCATCTCTTTCAGAATTTCCCACAGTTTGTTGTAATCCACACAGTCTAAGGCTTTGGGATACTCAATAAAGCAGAAGTAGATGTTTTTCTGGAATGCTCTTGCATGATCCAGAGGATGTAGGCAATTTGATCTCTGGTTCCTCTGCCTTTTCTAAATCCACTTTGAACATCTGGAAGTTCATGGTTCACATGAAGCCTGGCTTGGAGAATTTTGTACACCCTAAACTTATATAATAAGTTGTACACCCTAAACTCATGTAATTCTGTATGTCAATCTATCTCAATAAAAATAGAAATGTTTACTTAAAAGGCAATTCAATTACGTTTGAGCATAACACATTATAAACTAGGGTTCAAATGTATATTAATAAGCAGCAAGATGCAAATTAAAAAAACTAATATTGCTATTGAAAGTGAAAAGTGAAAGTCGCTCAGCTGTGTCCAACTCCTGTGTCCCCATGGACTGTAGCGCACCAAGCTCCTTGTTCCATGGGATTCTCCAGGCAAGCATACTGGAGCAGTAACTTTTCTCTTCCCTAGGGGATCTTCCTGACCCAAAGACTGAACTCGTGCCTCCTGCATTGCATGCAGAATCTTTTAACATCTGAGCCACGAAGGAAGCCCAACGTTGCTGTTAGTATTTTCCACATCAATCCACATTGACTCTATCCCTATACCAATCTATTAAACACAACATGCTTCTGTCAAAGCATGATCTAATAATGTTACTATCACTGTCTTAAAACCTCTAATATTTTTCTGTTGTTGATGCAAGGTGGTAAGACCTGGGGAGTGGGGAGCAGTTACTGAGTCTATTGCAATAATCCAGGAAGTGATAAGAGCATCATGAATTAGGAAGAAGTTAGAAGAGGTGGTATGAGGTAGTTAGATTTTCAATACAGACTGACTGTAGATTAAAACACAACTATTTTGATTAATGTGACAATGGACACAAAGCTCCTTGACTGCAAACCACTGGATGGATATCTCTGACCTAAAATTGCCACTTCAGATTTATAAACTAAGAATGACTAGACATAAACGTCTTCCAAGAATCCAGAAATAGTCTCAATCTTAATGTACATGGCATATCTCTGGCTATTAAAAGCTTCATTATAACTTCAATGAGTTAACATACAAATATACCTATTATAGGTATAAATTATACCTCTTTGTGACAGCCCAAAGAGAGTTCTATAAACTCAAGGGGAAAATTAATGAATGAATGAAAACATAGAATAAATTACATCTATCCTTCGAGACACAACATGTCCCTCAAGATACAATGTAGACACACTCTATATTCATCATGGTCAGGTATTTAAGAATACACCCTTATTTTATATGAATTCAGAACAAAGTACCTTCTCTTCATAATATTTAAGTCTATACTTATAAATTAAGAAGTACCTTAATAATGTCACTCCCACTAGACTATAAAATCCTTATGGGTAGGGACCATATCTCTTCTTATTCAACTAAGTATCCCTAATATTGGATGTAGTGGACACTTAATAAATCACTATAAAATAAATGAATAAAAAAAGGGAGGAAGTTAAAAATTTTTTCCAAATTTTTCCAGGATCATGAAAATTTGATTCTCATCCACTTAGTCATAACAGGTAACTCTTGTTTAAAAAAGAAAAAAAAAAGTCCCAGTTGCATTCACAGTGCAAATTCACTTATTCATTCAGAAAATACTGAGTGTCTACAGTGTGCAGATACTGTTTAAAGGTTTGGGAATACAGCAATGATTGAGACACAACGTTTTTATCCTTGTGGAGGATACTCCATTCTTGTATTCAGTGGTTTTCTGAAGCCATTTTTTCTGTGTAAAACATCTTTACTCCCTACCATGAAGGTTTCCTGAACATTCAATCTTCTGGTATACTTGCCAGGTAAAATACTAGATTACCAGTTAAATTTGAATTTCACATATGCAATTAATTATTTTTTAGTTTAATTATATCTCTAACATTGTGAATTCCATCTGAAATTCAAATTTAAACGGACATCTTGCATTTTCTAAGCTGTTTCTGGCAATCTTGTTAATTGGTAATGTTCCCCCTTTCCAAATTTCCATTCTAACTATATTCAGGATCACAGAGTTTAATACTTAATCGTTCTCTTCTGTAGGAATTTTGTTTTGTTGCTATATGTTATAAGCACTTAACAAATACTTGATAGATGAAGACAGAAACGAAAATTACACTGAATATTTATTTACAGAGATGTTCTTCCGAATGGTACTTGCAATACTGAAAAAATCAGAAACAGTAAAAACGTTCAGCAATACAAGACTAATGAAAATAAATGACTTATACAGCAACCTAAAATGATAAGTGAAATAATAATTAATGACGCTGGAAAACTTTAATGCTAAGCAGAAAAGGAGAAATAAAGTTACAATAATGGAAATAATTTCAATTTGTTAAAACTTTGCATGTGCCCAACAGTTTGTGACATTCTTTAAAAATGCCAATGTCATGACAGAGAAACACCAAGGAACTGTTTCAGATTAAAGGAAAACAAAGACATATGACAAATAAAGGTAATGCACAATCTTGAACTGGATCTTGGAGTAGGGAAACAAAATTACTAGAAAGAACATTCCTGGAAGACAGGAAAAATCTGAATATGCACCAAGTTATCATATGCAAAAAGAGGAGACTCTCAAAGCTTACGGGAAAAATTTATTTGTATTCTTCTTAGAATTTTTCTTAAATTCGAAAATAATTTCAAAATAAAAACTTTAGGGACTTCCATGTGGTCCAGTGGTTAAGACTCCGTGTTGACAATGCAGTGGATCTGGGCTAGATCCCTGGTCAGAATACTACATCATACATACCTCAACTAAGAGTTTGCATACCATAACTAAAGATCCTGAATGTTGCAATTAAAAGATGCCACATGCCAAAACGAACACTGAAGATCCTGAGTGCCACAACGAAGATCCAGTGCAGGCAAATAAAAAGTAAAAAAAAAATTAAGCTAAAAAAACACTGAAAAAAACAACATAAAAAAAAAAACACTGAGGAAACACACAAACATTTTTTAGAATAAGTAATGCTGAAATGAAAGTTAATTTTAATTTTATCTTTGACTGTTTCTATATTTTATTCTCTATATGAGCATGCATTATTATTATAGTTGGAAAAGTATTAAAAATCACTTATAGGTGGTCTGATAAAATATATAGTCCGTGACTTGTTAATTTGTCTTATTTATAGACTTTCAGGATAAAAATTTATTTTTAACATTAAAAAAGGATCATTACAAAATAAATAAGAAGACTGAACACAATCTCAATTCTAGAGGCTTCCTTGGTAGCTCAGAGGGTAAGCGTCTGTCTGCAATGCAGGAGACCTGGGTTCAATTCCTGGGTCGGGAAGATCCCCTGGAGAAGGAAATGGCAATCCACTCCAGCACTCTTGCCTGGAAAATCCCATGGACGGAAGAGCCTGATAGGCTTCAGTCCATGGGGTCACAAAGAGTCAGACATGACTGAGCGACTTCACTTTCACTTTTTCACTTCTATTTCTACTCTTATCTCTACTATCCAAGATGTTCTATTTTCTTACGACACAGCTTTTCTTAATTTTTAAAAGCTCTACTGTAAAACTAATCTAGGCATGAGCAATCTTTTTAGAAATGTTCCCTGGACTTGTTACCTATTATACAAAGAGATAAAGGGACTATGATAACTAAATCAATGACATTGTGGGAGTAATGTTCTGATTGTTTATAATAAAGAAAAGGAAAACACAGAACTCAGTACAAATCTGAGAATAGTTAGACAAATAGAGATAAAAATATTTCTAGGAAAGGCCTCTTTTAAAAATTTATTTGGAGTAATAGTTACTTTAAAATTTGGCTAAGTTCTACAGTACAGCAAAATGGATCAGCTATACTTATACATATATTCCCTCTTTTTTTGTATTTCCTTCCCATTTGGGTCACCAAAGGGCAACTATACAGTAGGTCATCATTAGTTATCTACTTTATACATAGTATCAACAGTGTGTATATGTCAACCCTAATCTCCCAGTTCACCCACACCCTATTTCCTCCTTGGTGTGGGGTGAATTGAGATCCTCTACAGTTCCCTAGGGCTTCCCTTGTGGCTCACCTGGTAAAGAAACCACCTGCAATGTGGGAGACCTGGGTTCGATCCCTGGGTTGGGAAGAACTCCTGGAGAAGGGAAAGGCTACCCACTCCAGTATTCTGGTCTGGAGAATTTCATGGACTGTATACGCCATGGGGTCGCAAAGAGTCAGATTCCACTGAGCAAACTTCACTTTCACAGTTCCCTACTTCTGTGTCACTATCTCTTCCTATGCTCTTGCCATACGGAAATTAATTATCAAAATCACAATTTAAAAGGCCCTTTCTAAATCTTCCCCTCTCCTAAAGTTTCCACTTCTTTCATTTGTTATTTGAAAACTAGTGCTAAGTACCATTCAGTTGTGACAACATTGCTTTGTAGGTTTGTATCTTTTCACCTATTTTGTAGCTGGTCTACATTTTCCTGAGCAACAAACAAAAGTTCTACTGATTTATTTTCTGGTATTCCTTGTAGTGCATTTTGTGGTTCTATATATTAAGAAAGGTAGACCCTGACTTTACATAACAAATGTGAAATTTGATTAGGAAGGAGTAAACTGAATTTACCTCCAAGCCAGAATTGCCCCCTTGAAAGAGGCAGATACTGAAGAGGTCATTTTTAAACGAATACCATGCTGAGAGAAAGAAAACTTAAGTTTCCCTGTGCTATAAAAAATTAATTTTGTACAAATTACCAATCTTAGTTGGCTTGATGTTGTAATAAAAGAACTTTACTTGTCAAATTAAATATTCTGCCTTAATATGACTAATTAGTACTAATATGAATAAATTAGTACTCATATCCACTCTATTAACAAATGTCTCCACACTTAATATTTAGTTTCATTCAGGTTAATTACTGAAAACACACACTGCTTCTTAAAAGGCATTTTTCATTATAGTTCAAAAGGAACAGTAACATTTATAACAACAGTCATGGGGGATACCATATCTATTTGGCTTAAAAAATATCTCACATCAATCCTGTGAGCATCATATTTTTGAAAAAACATTAGGACACTCTTCCAAAGAAAAAGAATTAAATATTGGAGGAGCCAATCATTTCCTGAGTGTACAAAAAGATGATAGGTTTAAATCTTGTTTCTTAGGGAGCAAAATTTGACAAGAGGGAGCCAAAGTCTCAGTTCCCTTGTCTCCCTTCTCTACACTATGAACTGAAACCAGAGAGTTACCAATAGGGCTGACAAAATACTTCTGGTGGAGACTATAGTTCCCTGGGCTTGTGAAGTTAGTACAGGGTTACCACAAAATTGAGGCTTTAAAACTATTCATATGAGCTGGGACCCCTAAACCAGACCTGAATTTCATATTGTGAAAACATACTGCAGATTATTATTTTCAAAAAGTTGAGAGAAAAGGGATGATGATAAGCAAGTGACTGTGTAATAGCACTGTTGACATTTAAAAGGATTTTAGAATACAGATGTATAACACAGTGCCTGATACAGAATATTCTCTTAATAAATAGTGGTCAAATTGAAGGACAATATTTAATCACCTAAAAATATTTTAAATGTGTCAAATATAGCCTAAAATAGCTAAAATTTTAGTTTAGGGGATTCATATTTATGACCATTTCTTAAATCCTAAATCTTCTTAGGATCAAAAGTTTTGATTAAAACGAAACAAAACAAAAAAACAGCAGTGACTAAGCAGGAAAATCGTATTTAAAAAGACAACCATTCTACACAGTTTGCAAAGATTCAAACTCCCAGCAATGGGGAAAAAAAAACCTCACTCATTCATTTATTAAATGTTTAGTAAGCACATATTATTTGTTAGGCAGTAGGACTAAATAATGAACAGAAGTCTACTGTGAAAAATATATTAGTGTAAATGAAAATACATAAAAATGTAATTACTAAACTATGCAAGCGTTAAGAAAAACGTGTTATAATTACTCACAAAATATCACTAAATCAAATTTTAAAAATGACTAAGTGAATGGGGATGGAGGAGAAGGAAAGGAGAAGGTGAGGGAAGTAATGCAAGTTTTAATGGATAATTAGAAGTTTGCCAGAAATAATTAGGGACATTAAAGATAAAGATAGAAGGACTGAAAGATGAAAAAACATGAAGGCAAAAATTAAATGGTGCAGTCTGGAAAACCTGAGTAGTTAGGAAGTTTAGGAGAAAGAGGGACTTGCAGGAGAAAAGAAAATAAAGATAAAACTATTAATATATAATAAGGATTCATTCATATTCATTGAATGATTTTAGACAAGCAAAAATGAGATATAAGTCTTTAAAGTCCATATCTCAAGAAATGATCATTTTTTATTTACTAGATTATTTTTATTGTGCTCAAATGATAGGCTGATAGGTGCTGAGTCAATTATAGTCTTCAGTTCAGTTCAGTTCAGTCGCGCAGTCGTGTCCGACTCTTTGTGACCCCATGAATCGCGTTCAGTTTAATTCTCATAGCAACCACTTTTTGAAATAAGGCTAGACTCTGACCCTTCTAATGAATTCTATTTTTTAAAGCAGTGCCTTAAAAATAGTCAATAACCAAACATTAAAATAACTCCATTAGAAACAACATTCATGTATACAGCTGTTGTGAGTGAAAAGTATTCCAAATATGGACATTTAACATAACCGTTTTAGAAACATCAAAGGTAGGAAATTACTGTTGTAACATACTATAGAACCTCTTAAAAATTCCCCAATTATCCTCCTAATGTCAAACAAGAAAGCTACAGAAAAAATTCAAGCTGAGTCAAAAAACAGACATTTAAAAAATTCTAAATATAGTCGTAGGCTCCTCTATATGTCATATAAATTTAGCTTTCATTTACAAGTAAGTCAGCTTCATTATAATTTTAGTAATAATAAAATTCATTAAGCAAAAGTTTAAATATTAAGTCATTGCTTTTATATCATGGCATACCAGACAAATAATACTATAATAGTGACACGTTTATAGAACAGTAACTAAAAGATTCTTTGGCATTGCCTTTCTTCCAAGCCAGGCTTTAGCAATACATGAACCGTGAACTTCCAGATGTTCAAGTTCGTTTTAGGCAGAGGAACCAGAGATCAAATAGCCAACATCCGCTGGATCATTGAAAAA
This sequence comes from Aepyceros melampus, assembly GCA_006408695.1. Classification (NCBI taxonomy): domain Eukaryota; kingdom Metazoa; phylum Chordata; class Mammalia; order Artiodactyla; family Bovidae; genus Aepyceros; species Aepyceros melampus. Next base: position 493,516 of record SJXQ01012142.1, read on the forward strand.
GCAAGACAGTTCTAAAAAAACATCTACTTCTGCTTTATTGACTATGCCAAAGCCTTTGACTGTGTGGATCACAACAAACTGTGGAAAATTCTTCAAGAGATGGGAATACCAGACCACCTGACTGCCTCTTGAGAAACCTATATGCAGGTCAGGAAGCAACAGTTAGAACTGGACATGGAACAAGAGACTGGTTCCAAATAGGAAAAGGAGACGTTAAGGCTGTGTATTGCACCCTGCTTATTCAATTTATATGCAGAGTACATCATAAGAAACGCTGGGCTGGAAGAAGCACAAGCTGGAATCAAGATTGCTGGGAGAAATATCAATAACCTCAGATATGCAAGTGAAAAGTTGGCTTAAAGCTCAACATTCGGAAAACTAAGATCATGGCATCCGGTCCCATCAATTCATGGCAAATAGATGGGGAAACAGTGGAAACAGTGTCAGACTTTATTTTGGGGGGCTCCAAAATCACTGCAGATGGCGACTGCAGCCATGAAATTAAAAGACGCTTACTCCTTGGAAGGAAAGTTATGACCAATCTAGATAGCATATGGAAAAGCAGAGACATTACTCTGACAACAAAGGTCCATCTAGTCAAGACTATGGTTTTTCAAGTGGTCATGTATGGATGTGAGAGTTGGACTGTGAAGAAAGCTGAGTGCCAAAGAATTGATGTTTTTGAACTGTGGTGTTGGAGAAGACTCTTGAGAGTCCCTTGGAGTGCAAGGAGATCCAACCAGTCCATTCTGAAGGAGATCAGCCCTGGGATTTCTTTGGAAGGAATGATGCTGAGGCTGAAACTCCAATACTTTGGCTACCTCATGCGAAGAGTTGACTCATTGGAAAAGACCCTGATCCTGGGAGGGATTGGGGGCAGGAGGAGAAGGGGACGACAGAGGATGAGATGGCTGGAAGGCATCACCGACTTGATGGACATGAGTTTGGGTGAACGCCGGGAGTTGGTGATGGACAGGGAGGCCTGGTGTGTTGTAATTCATGGGGTCACAAAGAGTTGGACATGATGAGAGACTGAACTGAACTAAAACATTCAAATAAAAAGTAACTGAAATTCTGAATAACACAGAAAAGCATTACTGCATAAAATATGATCATCTCCATAACAATTCAAACCATTTCAAATCACAGGATTTTTTTTTTTAACAAACTATGAGTTTACGAATGATTAAAAGACCTTTCATCCTTACACAGGCAATGTAGTTTGGTGATGAGAGGGAAATGAAGGCAGCAGTATGTTGGTGGGGATAAGAAAAAAAGAGCAAAGGAGGAAAGGAAGGAAAAGATGCACAGAGCTTACAGTTAAATAGCTTTTGGCTCTTTCCAAATCCTTCCCACAGCCCATCTTTACAACATGCCACTGACATTAGAAGACTCCCTTGTGCTACAGTAAATCTCATTTTTTTCCAAGTGAGTAAAATATATCAGAAAGACCCTAAGGAGAAAGTTACATCTAGGAGCTAAGCAGCATTACAATGCCACAGCATCATCTTAATTGAAATTTCATTATCCTTAACAGAAAATAAATCAGAATCTTATAAGAACACCATATGTTTTAATTTTTATGAAGGGGTTATATATCTTCTCTGAAACATCATTTCCTACTTTCCTGGACTGACCTTATAATAACCTTAGATTTTGTCTGTATCATAGGCTCCTCTCACTTTCTTTGCTTACACTGATAGAAAAGAGACAGGAATGGAAAAACCTATACGAACAGTCAGAGGAAGGTGACTTCCATCTTTCGTTGGGAGAAACTAGGCACTTTTGTATACCTAAAAGGGTAGGATTACCATTTTAGATACAGCCTTATTTCCCACATTCATGTTGGAAATACCTTAAGATGAGGAAAGGGAAGACCATCTCTTACGTTGTCAGAATATGGATCTGGTGACAACCTGGCTCTGTGAAAGTGTTTGGAAATCGTGTTATCTTACAGAATTAGATTTTATAAAAAGACACAAGAACTCAAAAAGGAATTCTTTGAGGATAAAATGTGCACAGACTTGAGAGAGAAAGGAAAATTTCCCCCCAATTAAAAATAATACCTTTATAAAGAAAGTCTTCTAACCAAACAGAGACTACGTGGGTGAAGATGTATGCATGCTGCTGCTGCTGCCGAGTCGCTTCAGTCGTGTCCGACTCTGTGCGACCCCAGAGACGGCAGCCCACCAGGCTCCCTCGTCCCTGGGATTCTCCAGGCAAGAACACTGGAGTGGGTTGCCATTTCCTTCTCCAATGCATGAAAGTGAAAATGAAAGTGAACTTTCTCAGTCGTATCTGACTCTTAGCGACCCCATGGACTGCAGTCCACCAGGCTCCTCCGTCCATGGGATTTTCCAGGCAAGAGTACTGGAGTGGGGTTCCACTGCCTTCTCTGATGTATGCATATATAGCAGTTATTATATTTGGTGCATATGATTTAAAGATTTACACAGATTTTCATATTGAAATAGCAAATGACCTCTTTGCATAGACACTGACAGAACAGTTGAAACTATTCCTGTTTTCCAATTCTTAATTTTTATAATGTAATTTAAGAAAGAATAAAAAAATAAAAAAGAATCAATGGCTATTAGAAAAATTGTTGTTGTTTAGTCGCTAAGTCATGTCTGACCTTTTGTGGCCTCATGGACTATGCCTTCAAGGCTCCTCTTGTCCATGGGATTTCCCAGGCAAGATTACTGGAGTGGGTAGCCATTTCCTTCTCCAGGGCATCTTCCTGATCCAGGGATCAAACCTGTGTCTCCTATATTGGCAGGTGGATTTTTTTTTTAACCAGTGAGCCACCAGGGAAACCCATTAGAAAGATTAAGAAGAATTTAACGGTGTAAACAATAAATGTCAATAAAGACCCCTTCCTTTCCCAGAAAAATATATAAAAGAAGAAAGTTAGCCTATTCAACCTAGTTTAGTAAAAAAATGATCAGGATTTCCTTCTACGGTGCTATAGCCATTATTCAAGCTTAGAAAACATAGATTCAAATAATGAAAGCCAGTTTTACATTTCTTTCAGTGCCCTGATGCCTCAAGTAGCATTCCTGTTTTTGGCTGCTATCACTGACGTAATATGATTTAAGAGCTAGTAAGCCACAACAAAAACAACTACAACAAAAAAGTGCAGAGCTGTGTTTATTGTTTTATAATTCATTGATTGATAAAATATTTTTTAAGTTAAATCATCACTTACAAAAGACAGTCATTTCAATTTTCTAGTCTGCACTAGAGATTTTTAATATACTGAATCCGCTGTAGGATCAATAGGTTTAAAATGGATCCCCTGCAAGAAAATGTACAGTGTGGGAATATTGCCAGCAAAAGGATGGATAAAACAGAGTAACACATAATCTTTATAAATAGAAATCATCTGTAAGATTCAAAACACTAGGTCTATGAGGAGGAGTTTTATCTAAAATGTAGCATTCGTAATATCTATGAAATAATTAAACTGAATTCTTCTGCCCAATTTTCTACCTGTATTTCATTATTCAAACTCTATCTTAAAGCACACTGTACCGGTAATGTGACGTTTCACTGTGGAATTAAGTGGTAACTCTTGACAAAGCAGTTATTATCATGATATAATTGACCTTATTTGAGAGTTAAGTATCCTGAAGCAAAGTTGAGGGTACTTAATCCTGGCAGGTTAATTATCCAGTGATTACAGAGACTTGAAAGGTATTATTCTTAAGAACACTTTGCAAGATGACACTATTCAAATAAAAAAAAAAAGCCCTTAATTTAATAAAAATGAAAACAAGAAGAAAAATCAAGTTCTTTAGTCATGTACTGCTAGATAATGACTACAAAGCAGACTACATTAGCAGGCATCCATGAATATAAGTACCTGCATGCAGAATGTCCTTCATTAAGCTGATTACATGTGACTCTAGGTAACAAATGGTTGTGGCTGAAGGGAAATGCTTTAAACTTTGAAGATGTCAGAAACAAATTAAAATAGAAACATTTAAATAATTTATATATTAAAACTATCTTAACAAGAACAACCAATAAATTCAGGTGTGTAGTTTAAAAGTACAAAATGCAATTTAACAGATTATCAATATTTTTAATTAAGGTATCATAGAAATTTATCACTATCAATTTCCAAAAGTAAATCACACAAATCAAAATTACAATGAGATACTGAGATGCTACATTACACCAATAGGATGCTACTGGAAAAAAAAAAAAAGGAAAATAACAAGTGCTGGCAAGGTTGTAGACAAACAATAACCCTTGTGCATTGCTGGTGGGTATGTAAAACAGTGTATCTGCAGGGAAAAACAATTTGGTGGTCCTCAAAAACTTAAAAGGAGAATTATTAGCATATGACATAGAAATTCAACTTCCACATATCCAAAAAACCTGAAAGCAGGGACTTGAACAGATACTTGTATACCAGCATTCATAGCAGTATTATTAACAAAAGTCAAAAGATGAATAAATAGACAAAGGGGAAGCTCTGATACAACACTGATGAACTTTGAAAATATTATGTTAAATGAAATAAGCTGGACAGACAACTATGGTATGATCCGACTTTCTGAGATACCTAGAGCAGTCAAATTCATAGAGAAAGACAGTAGAAGTGTGATAACCCAGCACTGGCAGAAAAGAGGAAGTAGCAGTTACTGTTTAATGAGTACAAAGCTACTGTATTTGAAAGATGAAAAAGTTCTGTGACTGGATAGTGAGGATGATTGCACACCACTGTCAGTGTACTTAAAATCAATGAATTATACACTCAAAGGCAGTAAATTTGTTATGCATTTTTACCATAATAGAAGAAAGAAAAAAAGTCACATCAGTTAATACTTTCTTTTTATCACATTAATGGAGCACCGGTATTTCTGTGATCACTTTTACTTTGTTTCAGAATGAGCTCAACCCAATATTTTCAAATATCCCTTAGAGAAGAATATTCTTTTCCCAGGGCATATCAAACACAGGAAAGAAATAGTAGAGGTAAAAGAAGGGGGAAAATCTAGCTTATAAAGCATTATAGTCGAGCCTATTAACAATGAAAAAGACTACTGAAAGTTAATGTTTGGGATTGTAATATTCTAGATTTCAGAACAAGGACTTGCTGATTTATAGCAAAACTGGTCAGTGTTACTAAATATCAGAATGTTAGATTCATTAGAAAATGAATAAATGGTTTTTGAAAAAACCTTCTTAGGTTATAAGAAAAAATTTAAAAGACCATCTAGTATTTTCATATAAATCCCTCACTTTACCTATCAGGAGAGGAAAGAACAGTGGTTGGCTAATCAGCAAATTGATTAAATTTAAAACTTTTAATTGAAAAAATCTATAAAATTTTCTTAATATATAAAGATACATCATTTGTTAATATTTAAAGTAGGGTCAAGGATTTCAGTGTATATAGGCTTCCCTGGTGGCTCAGAGGTTAAAGCGTCTGCCTCCAATGCGGGAGACCCGGGTTCGATCCCTGGGTTGGGAAGATCCTCTGGAGAAGGAAATGGCAATCCACTCCAGTATTCTTGTCTGGAGAATCCCATGGACTGAGAAGCCTAGTAGGTTACAGTCCACGGGGTCGCAAAGAGTCGGACACGACTGAGCGATTTCACCTCTTCACCTCATAGGCTGACTGATACTCCAGAGTCTACCTTACAGAATCAGATCCACAATTCTTAGTTCATGAATTCCACTTTCAGTTTCTTAAAGCAGAATCAAAACTTGAAGACTTCTATGAAACACCCCTGAATGCAGATATTTATGGGTTCTTCGTCCTTTGCTCTTTCAAACTTTGCATGCTCACACCTAATTCAAGAAGCTTTTTAAAAATTATTAATTTAGTTTTGGCGCCACAGGCTCTGTTCCTGTGTGCAAGCTTTCTCTAGATCTGGTATGGGCTTCTCTTGTTTCAGAGCAAAGGCTAGAAGTATATGAGCTTCAGTAGTTGCACCAAGTGAGAGCTCAGTACTTGTGGTATATGGGCTTAGTTGCCCCGTGACTTATGGAATCTTCCTGGACCAGCAATCAAACATTGGCAGGTGGATTAACTATTGGACCACCAGGGAAGTCCTCAAGAACAATTTTTTAAAGCAATTTGTCTTTATTGAGTTTTGTACCTGAACTTAATTCATTAAACTAATTCACATTCAAATCATAAACTCCTTATTGCCAAATTCAGACTTAAACTGAAGAAAGTGGGGAAAACCACTAGACCATTCAGGTATGACCTAAATCAAATCCCTTATGACTATACAGTGGAAGTGAGAAATAGATTTAGGGACTAGATCTGATAGACAGAGTGCCTGATGAACTATGGATGGAGGTTCATAGGAGACAGGAATCAAGACCATCCCCAAGAAAATAAATGCAAACAAGCAACATGGCTGTCTGAGGAGGCCTTACAAATAGCTGTGAAAAGAAGAGAAGCGAAAAGCAAAGGAGAAAAGGAAAGATATGCCCATTTGAATGCAGAGTTCCAAAGAATAGCAAAGAGAGGTAAGAAAGCCTTCCTCAGCAATCAATGCAAGAAATAGAGGAAAACAATAGAATGGGAAAGACTAGAGATCTTAGCAGCAGCAAGATGCGCTCAATAATATTTAACTTATATGCAGAGTACATCATGAGAAATGCTGGGCTTGAGGAAGCACAGTGGCTGACTTTATTTTGGGGGCTCCAAAATCACTGCAGATGGTAATTGCAGCCATGAAATTAAAAGATGCTTACTCCTTGGAAGGAAAGTTATGACCAACTTAGATAGCATATTGAAAAGCAGAGACATTACTTTGCCAACAAAGATCCGTCTAGTCAAGGCTATGGTTTTTCCAGTATTCACGTACTGATGTGAGAGTTGGACTGTGAAGAAAGCTGAGCACCAAAAAATTGATGCTTTTGAATTGTGATGTTGGAGAAGACTCTTGAGAGTCCCTTGGACTGCAAGGAGATCCAACCAGTCCATCCTAAAGGAGATCGGTCCTAGGTGTTCTTTGGAAGGACTGATGTTGAAGCTGAAACTCCAATACTTTGGGCACCTCATGCGAAGAGTTGACTCATTGGAAAAGACTCTGATGCTGGGAGGGATTGGGGGCAGGAGGGGAAGGGGATGACAGAGGATGCTGGATGGCATCACCAACTCAATGGACATGAGTTTGAGTAGACTCCGGGAATTGGTGATGGACAGGGAGGCCTGGCGTGCTGCGATTCATGAGGTCACAAAGACTCAGACACGACTGAGCAACTGAACTGAACTGAACTATATTTTATAACTGCATAAAAATAAAATTATTCAAGCAAGTCAATTGAATAATTGCAATAAAAGGGCTTAGGGACAAATAAATTGACTCTTGATCAGAAAAAAAAAAACTGTAGGAAAAAAAGGCTGGTCAATCAGAAAATAGTCTAATAGCTTAACATGTTTTCCTTATTCACCTGGCACTACGTATGATGTTTTAACAGTGGAATGGAGAGTGCACGTTTTTCAAGAAAGTTAGTTAAGTGAAACTTGAGAGGCAGAGTAGCAGTACTCCTAAGGACACCTTCAACAGTACAGAACAAAACCTCAGTACAGCTGACCCTTGAATAAGACTGCTTGAACTGTGCAGGGTTCCACTCAGGGGCAGATTCTTTTCAATAGTAAATACTGGACCACTACTCGATATGCCTTTGCTTGCAACCTTGGGTACAGTAGAACCATTAGGGTGGGGAGCCAACCATAAATTATAAGCAGAATTTTTATTGCCTTTACAGTTGGCACCCCTATAACCCTTGTGTTTTTCAGAAGTCAAAGGTACTTAGTATGAATCCAGCCAAAACTTCATGTGCATTAGAAAACCAGCCACAGTACTGATGTGCAAATTAAATGATGATTATTGTGAATGCCCAATGTAATTTTAAAGTATTATTTAAAGTATGATAATTTAATAAGTATGATAAAATATGATAATTTAAAATAATCTGTCCAAATTAAAAGTCAGGACTATCAAAATACTCCTCCTCTGACTTGATACTGCCCTTGAAATACAAGGGATCTTTCATAGAAATAACAGAAATTTGGTATGTGGTGAACCAAACAAAAAATTGGCAATTCATTTTTGGGGGAGATACCTCACTTTCCTTCACCTATTTCATGTCTTCATTTTAACATTGATTCTTTAGAGCTTTTTATTTGAACAACTCAAGGTTAATTTTCTCCATTTTTAAACTTATGTAAACAGAATCACGAGTACATATATTTTCAAAACAGCTCTATAAGATATAATTCAAATATAATTATCTGCACAAATTAAAGTATCTAATGTTTTAAAACAAGCGTGAAGTCCTGAAACCACAACCACAATCAAGATAAGGAATAAATTTATCATGTCCATTTGTGATCACTGCCTTATAGCATAACTCCTTCCCAAGCAACCATGAATCTACAAATTTTGAATTTTCTAGAATGGACATCACCAGATGGTCAACACCGAAATCAGATTGATTATATTCTTTGCAGCCAAAGATGGACAAGCTCTATACAGTCANCAAAGACTAATAGAGTTTTGCCAAGAAAATGCACTGGTCATAGCAAACACCCTCTTCCAACAACACAAGAGAAGACTCTACACATGGACATCACCAGATGGTCAACACCGAAATCAGATTGATTATATTCTTTGCAGCCAAAGATGGAGAAGCTCTATACAGTCAACAAAGACAAGACCGGGAGCTGACTGTGGCTCAGATCATGAACTCCTGATTGCCAAATTCAGACTTAAATTGAAGAAAGTGGGCAACACCACTAGACCATTCAGGTATGACCTAAATCAAATCCCTTATGATTATACAGTGGAAGTGAGAAATAGATTTAAGGGCCTAGATCTGATAGATAAGAGTGCCTGATGAACTATGGAATGAGGTTCGTGACACTGTACAGGAGACATGGATCAAGACCATCCCCATGGCAAAGAAATGCAAAAATGCAAAATGGCTGTCTGAGGAGGCCCTACAAATAGCTGTGAAAAGAAGAGAGGCAAAAAAGCAAAGGAGAAAAGGAAAGATATAAGCATCTGAATGCAGAGTTCCAAAGAACAGCAAGAAAAGATCAGAAAGGCTTCTTCAGCGATCAATGCAAAGAAATAGAGGAAAAGAACAGAAGGGGAAAAACTAGAGATCTCTTCAAGAAAATTAGAGATACCAAGGGAACATTTCATGCAAAGATGGGCTCGATAAAGGACAGAAATGGAAAATGAGAAAAGACACATTTATATCTGCTTTAAGGAAAATAGATAATTTCATTTAAAAATTTAAGGGGTGACAATTCTGCCTTTCTCAAAGACATAAAAATTATCATTCTAAGCTCTAAGATACTTAAGTGTTATTATTATTTTTTTAGTTGCACCATGCAGCATTCAGCATCTCAGTTCCCCAACCAGTGATTGAACCCAGGCCCTTGGCAGTAAGAGTGCAGAATCCTAACCACTTTAAATACACTTTCAAATATGAAAATATATACTATATTAACCTAATAAGGAAGACTTGTTTATGGCAAAACAGCATGTGCTGGGAGAAACCTTCATACAAGGCCTTCACTTAACTTTAAGAAAACATGAAAAATTTTTTAAATCGCTAGAGAAAGTTTTAAATGCTGAAATAAGTTGAATAACATTTGATTCAAAATTTTAATAACTGATTCAATTAGGTTCTCTTAAAATATAAGTACATTCATCCAGTAATAGTTAACATGTATTTAATACTTATTATGAGCCAAATACTCATGATGATTAAACATTTAAGCAACCTAATGAAAAGTAAAATCATTATCTCCCTTATCCAGATTTTTTAAAAAATGCAATCATCTAAAGTAAACTGCCCAGGACTTCCCTGGTGGTCAAGTGGTTAAGAGACACCATTGAAGGAGGCATGGGTTTGACCCCTGGTCAGGGAACTAAGATCCCACATACCACAGACAAAAAAAAACTAAAAGCTGCCAAGACCACAGTGAAAAAAATGGGAGAGGTCAGGATCTGAATATTTGCAACTACTATATGTTATTAAGTATTAAACAATAGTATGCTACTACTAAGTCTCTTCAGTCGTGTCTGACTGTGCGACCCCACAGCACAACTCTTATTAATTAAGAAAAAAAAAAAGACCACACCATTCAATAAAAAAATAACCAAATCAGTATTGAAATATACAAGTATCAAAAGGAAGAAATATCAAGCCCAAAGTGCCAGGGTAAGATGAGATGTAACACAAATGGAACTGACTTGTAGTTAACATCTATCTGTCAGAAGGAAGGAAGGATCTTCATCAACCTAACAATTTTCAGAAGAATGTGGTGTAAATCCACTGAACTTAGGGAATGCAAAGGCTTTAAAAGCACGAGTTTTTTGGATCTTTTCTGTATTTCAGCATACCTAAAACAAGATGATAATTTCTGGGGCTTAAGACAGAACTGAATCCCCAGTGCCCTCTGGTGGCCATGAGGTATCCCCTCATGTCTCATCCCAGTTTAACTATGGGGAGAGAAGACTTCTCTTGCTGCACAGTTCTCATCTCCTCATTTCTCCTGACAGTGTAACTATGGGGAGAGAAGACTTCTCTTAATGCACAGTTCTGTGCAGTAATCCACGCTTCAAAACAGAGTAATTACTCAGCCATAACAGTTCTTTCCAAATCCTAGACTATAAATGTGTTCACTTCTATATGCCAGAGAGAATATGCTTCAACAACCACTCACCGAGCCCTATCTAATTCAAGTTGGTCACTTCTGCTTATCCAAATAAAATCTATTCCCTTCAGCCACTTTTCTATACTATATCAATTCTAATTATCTATTTAACACCAAGTAAATAATTTCACTATTCTGGGCTTCAATTTCCCCTAAAATAAATGGTATTTATTTTATGGTTTTTCTTAGAATTTAAAAAGATAACTGAAAATCAATTAACACATTGTTAACTCCTAAACAATCACCAGGCAATTTTGTCTGCACCTCAAGATTTCGGTTAAGTTTCTAATTCATTTTTAGGCTTCCTTGTGATGCTTCACTGTTATGGACCACATGCTTGTATTTCCCTTCAAATTCATGAGATGGTATAAGGAGGCGAGGCCTCTTATGAGGCGATTAAGTCAGGAAGGTGGGGCCCTCATGAGTGAGATGAGTGACTGTTTTATAGAAGACACCAGAAAGCTCCCTCTCCCACCCATGAAGACACAGCATGAAGACAGAAGCCTGTCTGAACAGGAAGCAAGCCCTCACCAGCACCTGGTCTGCAGAAGCCCCAACCATGGACTTTCCAGCCTCCAGAACTCTGAGACATGAAGGTCTATTGTCTCTGGTACTTCTGTTATACCAGCCCAAGTGGACTGAGACAATCATCATAAATTATAAATACTTTCACAGCTTTACTTGGTCTTTGATTCCATGAGAATCAATTAACCCCAATACTTGATGTTCTCATAAAAAAAAAAAAGAAAAGGTAGTTAAAAAATAAAATGTTTGGGACTTCCTTGATGGTCCAGTTGGTTAAGATTCTGTGTTTCCAATTCAGGGGACATCAGTTCTATCCCTGATCAGGGAACTAAGATCCCACATGCCACATGGCATGGCCAATAAATAAAATGTTGACATTCATTACAATAAAGTATTAGTAGTCGCTAAGAAAAGCTGGTGAACTTTCAATGAAAATCACAAAGAAAGCATTTCAAAATGATTCAAGAAAAATATTCATTCATCATTTTCTCACTGATGAGCCTGAGCTTTCTAGGTACCAAAGGAGGTGCAAAGAAAGCTAAGGCAAATTCGTCTCTACAGTAAAGGCTATTATTCAACATGTGTTTATGGCACCTATAATAGTTCCGAGGCAGTATGACAAATTAAACTTTTTAAAAATAAAAATCCCTGGGAATTCCCTGGTGGTCCAGTGGTTAGGACTTTACACCTAACCACTGCCACTATCTAACCCTGTGCTTCCAATGCAGGAGGCATGAGTTTAACCTCTGGTTAGGGAACTGAGATCCTGCAGGCCCTGTGGTGCAACCCCCAAAAAAGTAAACAAATAACTGGAGAGGGTGTGAACAAAAGGGAACCCTCCTACACTGTTGGTGGGAATATAGACTGGTGCTGCCACTATAGAGAACAGTACAGAGGTTCCTTTAAAAAAAACTAAAAATAGAGCTATTATATGATCCAGCAATCCTACTTCTGATTACATATCTGGAAAAGAGAAAACTCAAACTAGGAAAGATATATATACACTTCAATGCTCATAGTAGCACTATTCACAAGAGCCAAGATATGGAAGCAATCTAAGTGTCCACTGACAGGGAAATGGATACAGATATGGTGGATAAAGGACAGAAATTGTATGGACCTAACAGAAGCAGAAGATATTAAGAAGGGGTGGCAAGAATACACAGAAGAACTGTACAAAAAAGATCTTCATGACCTGGATAATCATGATGGTGTGATCACTCATCTAGAGCCAGACATCCTGGAATGTGAAGTCAAGCGGGCCTTAGAAAGCATCACTACGAACAAAGCTAGTGGAGGTGATGGAATTCCAGTGGAGCTATTCCAAATCCTGAAAGATGATGCTGTAAAAGTGCTGCACTCAATATGCCAGCAAATTTGGAAAACTCAGTGGCCACAGGACTGGAAAAGGTCAGTTTTTATTCCAATCCCAAAGAAAGGCAATGCCAAAGAATGCTCTAACTACCACACAATTGCACTCATCTCACAGGCTAGTAAAGTAATGCTCAAAATTCTCCAAGCCAGGCTTCGGCAATACGTGAACCGTGAACTTCCAGATGTTCAGGCTGGTTTTAGAAAAGGCAGAGGAACCAGAGATCAAATTGCCAACATCTCCTGGATCATGGAAAAAGCAAGAGTTCCAGAAAAACATCTACTTCTGCTTTATTGACTATGCCAAAGCCTTTGACTGTGTGGATTACAATAAACCGTGGAAAATTCTGAAAGAGATGGGAATACCAGACCACCTGTCCTGCCTCTTGAGAAATCTGTATGCAGGTCAGGAAGCAACAGTTAGAACTGGACATGGAACAACAGACTGGTTCCAAAAAGGAAAAGAAGTACATCAAGGCTGTATATTGTCACCCTGCTTATTTAACTTCTATGCAGAATACATCATGAGAAACTCCAGACTGGAAGAAACACAAGCTGGAATCAAGATTGCTGGGAGAAATATCAATCACCTCAGATATGCAGATGACCTGCCTCTTGAGAAATCTGTATGCAGGTCAGGAAGCAACAGTTAGAACTGGACATGGAACAACAGACTGGTTCCAAAAAGGAAAAGAAGTACATCAAGGCTGTATATTGTCACCCTGCTTATTTAACTTCTATGCAGAATACATCATGAGAAACTCCAGACTGGAAGAAACACAAGCTGGAATCAAGATTGCTGGGAGAAATATCAATCACCTCAGATATGCAGATGACACCACCCTTATGGCAGAAAGTGAAGAGGAGCTAAAAAGCCTCTTGATGAAAGTGAAAGAAGAGAGTGAAAAACTTGGCTTAAAGCTCAACACTCGGGAAACGAAGATCATGGCATCCAGTCCCATCACTTCACGGGAAATAGACGGGGAAACAGTGGAAACAGTATCAGACTTTATTTTTCTGGGCTCCAAAATCACTGCAGATGGTGACTGCAGCCATGAAATTAAAAGACGCTTTCTCCTTGAAAGAAAAGTTATGACCAATCTAGATAGTATATTCAAAACCAGATACATTACTTTGCCGACTAAGGTCCGTCTAGTCAAGGCTATGGTTTTTCCAGTAGTCATGTATGGATATGAGAGCTGGACTGTAAAGAAGGCTGAGCGCCAAAGAATTGATGCTTTTGAACTGTGGTGTTGGAGAAGACTCTTGAGAGTCCCTTGGACTGCAAGGAGATCCAACCAGTCCATTCTGAAGGAAATCGGCCCTGGGATTTCTTTGGAAGGAATGATGCTAAAGCTGAAGCTCCAGTACTTTGGCCACCTTGTGCAAAGAGTTGAGTCATTGGAAAAGACTCTTGATGCTGGGAGGGATTGAGGGCGGGAGGAGAAGGGGACGACAGAGGATGAGATGGTTGGATGGCGTCACTGACTCCACGGGCGTGGGTCTGGGTGAACTCCGGGAGTTGGTGATGGACAGGGAGGCCTGGTGTGCCGCGATTCATGGGGTCGCAAAGAGTCGGACACGACTGAGCGACTGAACTGAACTGATAGTGGATATATACACAGTAAATATTACTTGGTCAGAAGAAAGAATTCACATCAACATAGACGGACCTAGAGATTATCATACTAAATGAGGGAAGTCAGATAAAGACAAATGTCATATGACATCACTTGTAGAATCTAAAAAATGATACAAATTTAGACTCAGACCCAAGATAAAACTTATGGTTACCAAAAGGGAAAGGGGGGTGGGGGCAGATAAATTAGGAGTTTGGGATTAACAAATACACAGTATTAGGATTTCTCTGGCAGTTCAGTGGGGTTTAAGAGTTCAACTTCCAATGCAGTGGGTTCAATCCCTGGTTAGGAATCTAAGCAGCTAAGATCCCACACTGTCTCCTGGCCAAAAAACCAAAATATTAAAACCGAAGCAATACTGTAACAAATCTAGTAAAAACTTTAAAAATGGTCCACAGGAAAAAAAAAGTCTTAAATAAAAAAAAAGCCACATAGATACACACTACTATATATAATATAAACAAGGACCCACTGTAAAGCATGGGGAACTACAGTCAATATCTTACAATAACTTATAATAGAAAAGAATACAAATAAGAATATATATATATATAACTAAAATCACTTCACTGTATACCTGAAACTAACACAACACTGTAAATCAATTATACTTCAATTAAAAAAAAAATTAACCAAACAAAAGTCCTGGAGATGAAAAATTTAATAGCAGAAATGAAAAAAGTCACTAGAGGGGATTAACAGCAGATCTAAGCAACCAGAAGAAAGAATCAGTAAAATGAAAGGCAGAATAATTAAAATTATCCAGTTTGAAGAGCAAGAAAACAAGAATGAAGAAAAATGAATAGAGCCTAAGAATCTGTGAAACCACTATGTGAACCAATATATGTAACAAAAAGAGAAAAGAACAAAAAACATATTTGAAGAAATAATGGCTATAAACTACCCAAATATGATGAATATAATGGGGATAAACACATACACCCAAGAAGCTCAATTTCAAGATGGCCATACCAAGACAGTAATAATCAAACTGTGGACCCAACAGTAAAAAGAATTTTGAGGTAAGAGAGAAGTGACTCATCATATGTAATGGATCCTCATCACCAGATTTCTCATCCAAAATCATCGATGTGAAAAGCTATGGCATGACATTTAAAATGGTGAGGAAAAAAATCTGTCAACCAAAAATCCCAGTATTCAACAAAATATTCCTCCAACAAACATGAGAAGTTAGGACATTCCCCAGAAAAATAAACGTAAATTTATTACCTGCAGACCTACCCAATATGAAATGCTAAAGGGAATCCTTCAAGCAAAAATACAAACTAGAGTAAGTTGAAGCTGTAAGAAATATAGAACACAAATGAATACATTAAAAAAAAGGCAACAGGAAGCCAGTACTAATGTACTTTTGGTTTATAACTACTTACTACCCTATGATTTAAAAGGCAAAAGCATAACACAATAATTATCAATATGTTAATGAACACACACATATAAAGATGTTATTGGCAACAAACCTAATGTAAAGGGAAGGACAGAGATGTGTTAACAGGCAGAGCATTCACAGATTGTTCAAATGAAGAGTATCATTCCTAATAAGCTGTTGTAATACTGATTCTTATTTTAATCCTCAAAGTAACCATTATAAAAATAATTATAAACTATACAGGAAAGAAATGGTACACTAGAAAAAATTAAGCACAAGAGAAAGTGATAATAAAAGAAATGGGGGGGGCACTGTGGATTTAAGACAAACAGAAAACAAGTCACAAAACGGTGGAGGTAAACTTCTTACTCCTTACTAACAATTACTTTAAATGTAAATAGACTAAATTACTGAAAGAGCTTAGGCTGAATAAAAAGACACACATGATCCATCTATATTCTATCTAGAAGAGACTCATCATAGAATAAAAAAAATACAAGGAGGTTGAGAGTAAAATAGAAAAGATACCTCATGTATATAATACCCAAAAGAGAAATGCAGTGGATGTGTGGATATTGGACAAAATAAACTTTAAGTCAAAAAAGCTTACAAGAGGGCTTCCCTAGCGGCCCAATGGTTAAAATCCATCTGTAAATACAGGGGACACAGGTTCAATCCCTGATCCAAGAAGATCCCACATGACACAAAGCAACTAAGCAACTACTGAGCCTAGCTCTAGAGCCTGGGAACTGCAACTACTGAGGCCTGCACACCCAAAGGCTGTGCTTCACAAGAGAAGGCCCAAGCACCACACCTAGAGAGTAGCCCACGGAGCAACAAAGAGCCAGCACAGCCAAAAATAAATAAACAATTTTTAAAGCCCTGATTAAAAAGAGAAACTTGGGAAATAAGAAAATAATCGTGAGACAAAAGAAAACAAAAACACAACATACTGAAACTTAAGGGATGCAGTGAAAGGTTTACTCAGCAGAAAACTTCCTGCTATTAACACCTACATTAAAAATCTCAAACCGACAAACTCTATACCTCAAGAAATCAGAAAAAGAGCTAAATAAACTAAAACTAGCAGAAAGAATGCAGTAATAAAGATCAGTGCACAGATACACAAAACAAAGAACAGAAAAATGAAGGGCTTCCCAAGTGGCGCTAGTGGTAAAGAATCTGCCTGCCAATGCAGGAGACATGAGACATGGGTTTGATTGCTGGGTCCTGTAGATGCCTTGAAGGAAGGCATGGCAACCCACACCAATATTCTTGCCTGGAGAATCCCATGGACAGAGCCTGTACAGTCCATAGGGTCACAAAGAGTTGGACACGACTGAGGCAACTTCACACATACACACACACACAATCCAGTACAAAATAAAAAGGTGGGGGGAAAGAATGAAAAAAAAAATGTTTTAATAAAAGAAAAAATAGAGGAAACAGAAAATTACAAATATGTGGCTCCTTGAAAAAATTAAACCTTTAGCTAGACTGACAAGGAAAAAACTCCCTAGAGTTATTAAAATCAGAAACAGAATTCTCTGGTGGTCGGGTGGTTAAGACTTTGCCCTTTCACTGCCAGGGCCCATGTTTGATCCTTGGTCCAAAACTAAGATCGCACAAAGCAAGCAGTGCAACCAAAAGAGAAAGAAATTGACAGTGACTAGCAGAACAAATATAAAATTGTTTTAAGAAAATCAGAAATATTAATAAGGTATCACTACTGACTTTATAGAAATGAATGAATATAATTTTGCAATTATATGCCAAAAAAACGGACAACTCAAAATAAAAAATTTTTAAAAACGGGTAAATTTTTAACACAAACTACAAAAACTGACTCAAGAAGAAACACAAAATCTGAATTATAACATGCAAAGAGACTGAATAAGTAATCAAAAATCTCCCAATAAAGAAATCAGGATTAACCAGGTTCACAGGTGAAGTCTACCAGACATTTAAAGAAGAATTAACACTGTTCTTTCTCAAATTCTAATGATGTTCAACAAAATCAGTCATTAGGGATATGCAAATCAAACCAGGAAAGACATCATATCCATCAGGATGGCTACTATCAAAATAAACAAAAAGTAACAATACTACTGAAGGGAAATTGGTTAGCTGATTGAAGAAAGGGTGATTCCTTGTGCACTGCTACTGGGAATGTAAAAAGGCGCCACCATTATAGACAACAGAATGGAGGTTATTCAAAAAATTGAAAAATGGAATTATCATAAAATTCAGCAGTCCCACTCTAGGTATACTATATCCAAATATTTTCTCTGTAGTTAATCATTTGTTGTATGGTTCCATATGTATCTATCAATATTAAGGGATTTAGTCAGTATTTCATTGAATTTAGACATATTTGAAGACAAAAATTAATCTTTTACATTATTCAAGTCTTCCCATTCAGATACATGTAATCTGTCCATTCTGGTTTTCTTGCATGTCTTACTGTATTATTTTACAATTTCCTGCATAAAATTCTTGCATATTTGTTACAGTTGTTCCCATTGCTTGCAACAGTGAAATGGATTTTTCCCATCATAAAATGTTTACATAGCAAAGAAACACTATAAATAAGGTACAAAAATATGAAAAAAAAACCCTGCTATATAATGTGTATATACCTGTAATCAAAATAACAAGAACTGATCTCCATACTTTAGAAAGAAGACAACTAAACTGACAAAACTTTAACTACTTATTTGATAATATTCAGTGTTGGCAAGAACATGGAAAAACTAGTAGAAAGGGCAGTGAGTTTTGTGTTTTGTGGTCCAGTGGAAAGCAATCTGGCAGTGTTTATAAAAACATGTATGTAATATGCACATGTGCGTGCTCAGTCGCTAAGTTATGTCCAACTCTTTGGGACCACATGGACTATCGCCAATCAGGCTCAACTGTCCTGGGATTTTCCAGGCAAGAATACTGGAGTGGGTTGCTATTTCTTCCTCCGGGAGATCTTGCTGACCCAGGGATAGAACCCCTGTCTCCTCTGTCTCTTGCATTAGCAGGCAGGTTCTTTACCACGGAACCACATGCTGACTGGTTCTCCAGAATCTCCCCCAGAGAAAACACACATGAATCCAAAGAAAAGTGCTATATTTCATGCAGCACTGTAAATAACAAAAAAACCCAAATAGATTAAATGTCCACCAATAGAATATCTGAACTGCTAAAAAAGTGCATGTCATGAAGTGCCACACAGCATTTTAAAAAGAAATCCTTACATACTAACTCAGAAAAATGTCTAAGACATACTACTAAGTGAAAAAACCAAGATGCAGGAAGATGTATATAGTTGTTTATTGTTGTTCACTCACTAAGTCATGTCTGTGTCTGACTCTCTGAGGCACCATGGACAGTACCTGTGGTATACCAGGCTCCTCTGTCCTTCAGTATCTCCAGACTTTGCTCAGATTCATGTCCATTGAGTTGGTGATACTGTATCTAATCTCTGTTGCTCCCTTCTCCTTTTGCCCTCAGTCTTTCTCAACATCAGGGTCTTTCCCCCATGAGTTGGATCTTTCCATCAGGTGGCCAAAGTATGGCATACAGCATACATGTTTTCAACATGCACATAAAGTTTATTATTACAGGTACATGTTAACATATGACCAGGAAGGATTTAGAGTAATACACACTAAATTGGTACTACTACTCATCTCTGGGCAAGTGAGAAAAGGAAGAAGGAGATAATGATAGATGAACACAGATTACAACTTCATGTTGCTTACCATCTAGCCACAAAATCTCTTTTAAGAAAATCTCTTTTAATATCTTTATCAGATATGAGAGAATGCTACTCTGGTTTTAGAGGCTGATAGGAATCATTTAATTAACATACTAAAAATCCATTCAAGGGCTATGCCAGCATCTAAAAAATAATCTCTTTTGATCTAGTAAATAAATGAATAAATCAATTAATTGATTCAAGTTACCTCTAGAGTGTAGAATTTCCAAGTTAAGGAATAATCTCTTCTTTTCCATAGGGTCAAACTTTAACTGCAAGATAATTTCAAATAATTTTAACTTTCTCTGGGGATCTCATCCACTCCTGATTTTAAATAAAACCTCAATGCCCAGACTGATTAACTCGTCTCAGTTGAGGTGTCTCAAAGCCCCAAACCACCTACTCCCACATCCAAGTCATCTGAACTCCCTTTCACCATTTATCTACCCCTCCTCCAATCTTTGCCATTTGAGGGAAGTTAATGTATCTAGCTTCCCAGGTGGCTCAGTGGAAAAGAACCCGCCTGTCAAGCAGGAGACTTGGGTTCAGTCCCTGGGCTGGGAAGATCTCCGGGAGAAGGGCATGGCAACCCACTCTAGTATCTTGCAGGAGAATCCCTATGCATGGACAGAGGAGCCTGGCGGTTACAGTCCACGCAGTTGGCCAAGAGTCAGACAGGACTGAGGATGTGCGTACGTGCCCTGGCCCTGACACTCTAAGGCTCCTCCTGACCTCACCCTGCTAACAGACTCCTCTCGCTTTTGCTGAACTAGCACTACCACCACCACACAGAACTGAGACTTGTGGACCAGCCTAACATACTTGTCAGTACAACTCACACATTAATCTGCTGAAGACCCTGGCAACATAAGGAAAGGGATAATCAAAAATGTCAATTGCTTATTTATGTATTTATTTGGCTGCATTGGGTCTTAGTTGCAGCATGTGGGATCTAGTTCCCTGACCAGGGATCAAACTGAGCCCCTAATTAGGAGCTTGGAGTCTTAGCCACTGGACCACAAAAGAAGTTCCTAAAATGTCAATTGCTGATAATAGTATATATGCAAAATGACTAGTATGCTGAGATTGAAAAAAAAATCATAATGTTATTTTTTTTAATTAATTTTTATTTTTTAGTTTGTTTTGCTTTACAATACTGTATTCGTTTTGCTATACATTGACATGAATCAGCCACGAGTGTACATGAACTCCCAATAAAAATATGGAACGCTTCACGAATTTGCGTGTCATCCTTGCGCAGGGGCCATGCTAATCTTCTCTGTATCGTTCCAATTTTAGTATATGTGCTGTCGAAGTGAGCACCATAATGTTATTTTAAAAATACAAATCTTGAGGGACCTTATAAACTTTTTTCTGTCTGAAACCTCTAGCTGTGCATCACAATCTTACTTAGAATACTTAACTTAAAAACCTCAACACCTGCTTCTTTGACTACGCCAAAGCTTTGACTGTGTGGATCACAGTGTGAAAAAGTTCTTAGAGAGATGGGAATATCAGACCACCCTACCTGTCTCCTAAGAAACCCGTATGCAGGTCAAGAAGCAACAATTAGAACAGAACATGAAACAACTGACCAATTCCAAACTGGGAAAGGAGTATGACAAGGCTACATTCTGTTGCCTTGTTTATTTAACTTATATGCAGAGCATATCATGTGAAATGCTAGGCTGGATGAATCACATGCTAGAATCAAGACTGCTGGGAGAAATATCAACAACCTCAGATATTCAGATGATACCATTCTAATAGCAGAAAGTGAAAAGGAACTAGAAAGCCTCTTCATGAAATTAAGATGCTTGATGAAAGTGAAAGAAGAGAGTGAAAAAGCTGCCTAAAAATTCAACATTCAAAAAACTAACATCATGGCATCTGGTCCCATCACTTCATAGTACAACAGAAGGAAAAAGTGGAAGCTCAGATAGATTTTACTTTCTTGGCCTCCAAAATCGCTGTGGACAGTGACTGCAGCCATGAAATTAAGACGCTTCTCCTTGGAAGAAAAGCTATGACAAACCTAGACAGCATATTTAAAAGTGGAGGCATCACTTTGCCAACAAAGGTCCATACAGTCAATGTTATGGTTTTTCCAACAGTCATGTATGGATGTGAGAGCTGAACCACAAAGGCGGCTGAATGTCAAAGAACTACGGTGCTGGAAAAGTCTCCTGCGAGTCAAACCAGTCAACCCTAAAGGAAATCAACCCTGAGTATTCACTGGAAGGACTGATGCTGAACCTCCAATACTTTAGATACCTGATGTGAAGAGCTGACTTACTGAAAAAGACACTGACATTGTGAAAGACTGAAGCCAAAAGGAGAAGAGGGTGGCAGAGGACGAGATGATTAGATAGCGTTACCCACTCAATGCATATGAATTTGAGCAAAATCTGGGTGATGGTGGACGACAGAGGAGCCTAGCGTGCTGCCATCCATGGGGTCCCAAAGAGTCGGACATGACTTAAGAGACTGAACAACTGCTACACATTACAACTCTAGACTTCAATAAAGAAAGTGAAGTCGCTCGGTCGTGTCCGACTCTTTGTGACCCCATGGACTGTAGCCTACCAGCTTCTCCATCCATGGGATTTTCCAGGCAAGGGTACTGGAGTGTGGAGAAGGCAATGGTAACCCACTCCAGTACTCTTGCCTGGAAAATCCCATGGACAGAGGAGCCTGGTAGTCTGCAGTCCATGGGGTTGGCTAAGAGTTAGACATGACCGAGCAACTTCACTTTCACTTTTCACTTTCATGCATTGGAGAAGGAAATGGCAACCCACTCCAATGTTCTTGCCTGGAGAATCCCAGGGACAGGGGAGCCTGGTGGGCTGCCATCTATGGGGTCACACAGAGTCGGACACAACTGAAGCGACTTGGCAGCAGCAGCAGCAGTACTGGAGTGGGTTGCCATTTCCTTCTCCAGGGGAAGGATTTTCCAGGCAAGGGTACTGGAGTGTGGAGAAGGCAATGGTAACCCACTCCAGTACTCTTGCCTGGAAAATCCCATGGACAGAGGAGCCTGGTAGTCTGCAGTCCATGGGGTTGGCTAAGAGTTAGACATGACCGAGCAACTTCACTTTCACTTTTCACTTTCATGCATTGGAGAAGGAAATGGCAACCCACTCCAATGTTCTTGCCTGGAGAATCCCAGGGACAGGGGAGCCTGGTGGGCTGCCATCTATGGGGTCACACAGAGTCGGACACAACTGAAGCGACTTGGCAGCAGCAGCAGCAGTACTGGAGTGGGTTGCCATTTCCTTCTCCAGGGGATCCCCGCACCAGGAATCGAACCCAGGTCTCCTGCACTGCAGACAGACACTTTACCCTCTGAGCCACTAGGGAATCCCCTAGACTTCAATAGTACACAAAAATTTATTCTGCAGTTACAAAGTCTTTCAAGTGTTGTGTAAAACTTGATCCAAAAAATACATCTTAAAATAGGCAATAAAACAATAGATATGCTCAAATGTGTTGTAATCCAACTTTTAACACACTTTAAGATTACCAACTTATCTTGTTACCCCAAGTTAAGTGTTTGGTGCTGGACTTCAAAATTCTCTTCTCAGTACTATTTTAATAACAGAAACCTAAGGTTACAAATGGACTTGTTTAAAAAATAAGCTGCACATATAAAAATTTGCAATTCTGATTATGTAAAACATTTTTTTTTGCAGGTAAACAATCAAAATAAAAAATTAAAAACTACAATTGTTACCCAGAGCCTCATAGTTGAAAATTATTTACCCAACAGTAACTTTCTCAATGACAATTTATAGTTTTTACATATTGGAGCTGTCTATAAGAACTTTGAGATTTGAATATCTTAAACTGAAAGTCAAAGTGGCTTGGTCCTGTCTGATTCTTTGTGACCCCATGGACTGTATGTAGCCTGCCAGGCACCTCTGTCCATGGAATTCTCTAGGATAGACTACTGGAGTGGGTAGCCGTTCTCTTCTCCAGGGTATCTTCTCAAGCCAGGGAACAAACCCAGGTCCCCAGCATTTCAGGCGGGGATTATTTACCATCTCAGCCACCAGGGAATATCTTAAAAGTTTTATTCAATTCTAAACATCCCAATTTGTGCTCTGACAGGAATAGAAAAAAACCAACTGAAATAAAAAATGGAAAATACATGGAATCAAGACACTGTCTCAGCACACTTGCTTCCTATCTTAAAATGCCCTACATAAAATACTGTTAATCCAATGCGAGAAAGCATTTGGGTTTAGGCTCATCTTGCTTGCTTAAATAAAACATGCAAGGTGAATATGTCAACGTTCTCTTATAATAAGTGTTATTCAACATAATAATATATGTGTGAATAATATTACCAGTAGACAGATATGAATGCCTAGAAAAATGCCTTCTAATTACACCACACCTTTTGACAACAACAGAGCTCCAGCGTGCATACATATTCTTTTCATCACAGTTACAACACAGCATCTGACTAAAGGTAAGGATTCACTTTGCCTCAAATGCATTAGTAAGGCACTCTGTACCTCAAACAAGGGCAACATACAATAAAACTTCTAAAAATAGGAACATTGTTGTACAAAGATGGTATGTCAAGCTCCATACCCACACAAAGGTCTGAAATGTTCACCATCAGCATTGGTGTGACATCTGAATATTCAGAGTTGTCCCACCACATGGGGTACATGAGTCCAGCTCAAGAGAATCTAGAGAACTCGGAAAAGCAGGGTCACTCTCCCTTTCCCTCAACTGTTTGACAAAGGACAGCAGGAAGAACACATACTATTAAGGATGCACTAAAGAAGGTACCATAAACATGTGAAGTATTTTTAAATATCAAAATACTTCATAAGTACAACTAAAGGTACCTAACTCACATTAAGTGCATGATAAATTTACATGTAATAAAGAACTTTCTGATTTAATCAAAGTGAATTTAAATTGTCAGGTTATCTTTTTGCCTGGTGCATTAAAGCACCATTAGTTGATGCTTTTAAGTAAAAAGTAAAAGATTTTTAATTCTGAGCTAAATCGTTAAGGAAAACCACCACCACATCCCTTCAAAAACTGAGACTTCCCTGATGTGAGTGGTTAGGACTCTGAGCTTCCACCACAAGGGTCACAAGTTCAATACCTGGTTTGGGAACTAAGATCACACATGCTGCACAGCACAGTTGCTATATCCGAAAAAAGTATATCCGTGTATAAATTATAGTTGGGCCTCCCTTTTACTGAGTTCCTTCATATCAGCAGATCCCACTGCCTGCAGCACTATTAAAAAACATCAGGCATAAGTGGACCCACAATTCAAATCCATGTAGTTCAAGGGTCAACTGTATTTGAAAGAATCTCAGCTTTCATTAGTATACATATGTTGACATTACAGGGACATACATTTTGTATGTCCTCATCTCCAAATGTGTACTTAACATAACCAATTAACCTTCCTCCACCGACATCACAAATAAGTACAAAGAAAAATTTTAGAATGGTAAATCTTTTGGGAAAGTATGTGGTGATAATATAAGCTTTATCCATCTATTGATAGTTGGAAGATCTAATCCCTGACCCACTATATCTGAATGATTTAATGCCTGAAAAGATCTTTAAACTCATTACAGAAGTTATATTCATTCTAAGTTACAGTATTTAAGAAATAGACACTAAATTGCACACATACACACTGAAAAAAGAGAGTATATTATTTCTGATTCAAATAGACTCTATTAGTTTAAAAGCAGTCAAATAATTATCTAATAGTTACCTAATTGATAACTGTGGTACTACTTTTTTTTCTTAAAGGTATTCAGTAAGATTTAACATCCCATATTTGTTTACCCACTAGTCTCCAGGAAAAGAATACAGGCTGAAAAGGCTGTAACTTCCAGTTTTTTTCAATTTCTAAATTTGTGAAATAAGCATATTATATACTTTAAAACAGGGCAACACAAAGGACTTCCCTAGAAATCCAGTGGCTAGAACTCCACACTGCCAATGCAGGGGACACAGGTTTGATCCCTGATCAGGGAACTAAGATCCTACAGGCCTCAGTGTGGCCCAAAGATTAAAAAATAAATAAATAAAATAAGTGAAAATTTACAAATAAAACAGTACACCACAGCTGCTGAACTCAGTCCTGTAACCAAAACTGGTTAAGTTCAAATCCTGTTTAAACGAATACTACTACCTGGGTTATCTGCTTATGCTTGTTTCCTCTAAGAATTAGGAATAAAAACACTAAGTTTTTATAAAGATTAAACTATTTAATATGTTAAAAATTAGTCTGGACATGTGTTGATAATAATAGATGTAAATGATAGGTACACAGAGGTTCAATATACTATTCTCCCTCATAAAGTTGATAGTTGCCATAGTAACTTAAAAAAAAAAAAACTTATGTGGCATACAATACAGGCTCAATACACGCTATTTTTATGACCCTGCAGGCCATTTGCCAAGATTTCTTTAAAGGAAATAATATATGAAAGCACTGGGGACCTGCCTAAAGTGGTATTTGCTTAATACAAGTTGCCATCCTCACATCATCCTTCACAATCCGTACTCAGTTTGTGTTCATCGTCTTATTTTTTGACCCATTTGAGACTTAATATTTAAGTATAAGCGACCATACTCATGACTCACCTTTGACAGAGATCTGCAAGTTAACTACAGTGGGCTCCAGAGATATGTGTCCAGAACAGTAACTTCACTGATATTTTGTAACTCATTACAACGGATGGAAAATGACCTGTTATGTTATCTTACTGTCTAGCATATTACTAGGCTACTTTAAAACCGATAAATTGCAAGCATTAAACGATAACTCTCAGGTAACACGTCAGGAACAACTCAAGGGAACACTAAGCATCACAAAAGATTTGGGGCTAAGAGTAACCAGAGCAGGGAACTAGGTGATAAAGTAAGACAACAGGAGGAGGGGGCCTCACGCCCTTCCTAAGCAAACACGTCAAACACATCCACCAACTCATGAACCCTAAGAGTCAAAACTTGTGTTTTACATCACACACCCAGAGCTAAATCTGTCTTTTTGCTTCTCTAACCCTTTCAATCAATTCTCCATTGAAAAGGAAGAGAAAGTGTTAAAAATGGTTGCAGACCAGGCGTCAAACGAAATGACTTCAATTCCCACCCTGGAACTCTAGAGGGCGCCAGCAATATGCCCTCCTTCCTCCACCCCTCCTCCCGGGTAACGTGAGCAGCGGCAGGAGCCCGTCGTCTGGTTGCTGAGGTTGGTATTGCAGCAGGAGCGCTCTCTGCAGCGGTGCAAACAGCAGCGCCCACTCCCAGCTGCCTCACCAGCCATTATCCAGCTGCGCCCCGGGGGCAGTGCCACCCAGGGGGAAGCTCCTCCCCCTCAAAACAACGGGGACGCACCGGTCTCCAGGCCGAGGCCCTACATTAACCTGCCACCGTCTTCTAGGAGCATCAAATTAGGGGCAAAAGACTCACAATCAGGGTGTTGTCCTCCTCACGCTCAGCCAAAGATGCACCAGGTAGGGATGAATTCAACTCCTGGTCCTGAGATAAGAGAAAAAAATGAAAAAATGGATCAACAACATCTAACCAGGTGGGAGAACCAAGTCTTTTCCACCAGAAGGAGGCAGAGAACGGAATAAGAGGTCAAGGAGGTTCGGACCTTCGATTATTGCTCCCTAATCAGGCACCAACAATCCCCTCCAACGTAAAGTAGAGCAAAACGGCATAAAATTTTTATTTGGGACCAAAACCCACGTGAAATGTAAACCTTGAGGGGAGGAAGCGGAGGGCAGCAGGCCTGCTCGGGGAGGGGGAGGGGTAAGGGAAGGGCGAGCGCAGCCTCGACGCCAGCGGAGACTCCGATCCCCCGGATCGGCCCGCCCAGCGCCGTCTCCGCCGCGCCCGCACCCACGCCGGGCTCGGGGGAGCCCGCGTCGCCGCGGGGCGGAAACCCCCCGCCTGTGCCCCCGGCTCTTGCCCCGGGCCCGAGACTTGCCCCCCCGNCGCCCCCCCGCCCCCACCTCTTTAGGTCGTCGCAGAGAAACAGGCTGAGCTCCTTCTCACCAGCTTTGTGTTTTACACATGGTAGTGTATACATGTCAGCACTACTCTTTCAGTCCATCCCACCCTCTCTTTCCCCTGCTGGGTTCACAAGTCCATTCTCTATGTCTGCATCTCTATTCTTGCCTTGAAATAAATTCATCAGTACCATTTTTCTAGATTCCGTATATATGTGTTAATATACAATATTTGTTTTTCTCTTTCTGATTTACTTCACTCCGTATGACAGACTTTAGGTTCACTCTACTCATTACAACTGACTCAAATTCGTTCCTTTTTGTGGCTGAGCAATATTCTGTTGTATATATGTACAACAGTTTCTTTATCCATTCATCTGTCAATGGACATCTAGATTGTATCCTCTGTCTTTAAAAGAAGCCCTTTGTCACTCTTGAAAATCAGTCTGTTTTACACTCTGATATTTTTTCCATTGTCAATTTTTATATTACTTCTATTTGCGGTTTTGGCAATATTAGCTATTTCTTTCACTACCACTTGGTAACGGGATTAGAAATTTTAGTTTGTTCAAATTGGCGAAATATCTCAAATAAGCTCCCCACAGTGGTATTTCAAGTTTCTTACCTATGTTTGTCCTTCCTCTTCCAACATGAAAATTATTTTCTTTTTAATTGAGCTATAACTCACAATACAATCCACCTTTTGAAGAACATACCTTTCTTGATGAGGAGGGTAGAAAGAAAAGCAGACCTTTTGTGGCTCGCCAGCAGACATGCGATTGCTTCCCAGTAGTGGTCTCTTGCCTGGGAGGTGACATGAGTTCCAAAGTCAAGGTAAGGAGGAGGACAGTAGTGACCCTGACAGGGGGAGGAAGGAGAGTGCAAGCATAGGTTGTCTAGTTGGAAAGGAGTGACTCCTTTAAACAATCTCCTCTCATAACAAGTCATTCCTTATTTCACAGCAAATGGCCTTCTGTCAAATATCATAGGCAGAATTAGATACAAATTATTATATATATTGACTATTTTTGTATATAGTTTGGAGTTAATACTACATAGGTCTTTTGTTTTTCATGGTGGTTGTGCTGGGTCTTTGTTGTGGTGCACGGGATTAGTTGCCCTATGGCAGGTGGGATCTTACTTCCCCAACCAGGGATGGAACCCGTCTCACTTGCATTAGAGAGTGGATTCTTAACCACTGGACCATCAGAGAAGTACTCTCAGGTCCTTTGTAAGAACCTCTTGTACTCTAGACATTGTTACCTTTGGAGATCTTTTGTAGTATCGTGTAAACATTAAAATATCACATGCCAGGGAATTCCCTGGCAGTCCAATGGTTAGGACTCTATACTTCCACTGCAGGGAACACAGGTTCTATCCCTGGTCAGGGAACTAAGATCCTGAAAGCCACAAGGTCATAAATAAATAAATAAAATATCATATTCTAAATCAAATATGAAATTTTGCTATACAATTTTGACAAAATTTTGGATAATTTTTGTTTTGAAATTATTTAAACTACTATGAAAGCGAAAGAGGAGAGTGAAAAAGTTGGCTTAAAGCTCAACATTCAGAAAACTAAAATCATGGCATCTGGTCCCATCACTTAATGGGAAATACATGGGGAAATAGTGGAAACAGTGACAAACTTTATTTTTGGGGACTCCAAAATCACTGCAGATGGTGACTGCAGCCATGAAACTAAAAGACGCTTGCTCCGTGGAAGAAAAGTTATGACCAACCTAGATAGCATATTGAAAAGCAGAGACATTACTTTGCCAACAAAGGTCTGTCTAGTCAAAGCTATGGTTTTTCCAGTGGTCATGTATGGACGTGAAAGTTGGACTATAAAGAAAACTGAGAGCCAAAGAATTGATACTTTTGAACTGTGATGTTGGAGAAGACTCTTGAGAGTCCCTTGGACTGCAAGGAGATCAACCAATCCATCCTAAAGGAAATCAGTCCTGAATATTCATTGGAAGGACTGACGTTGAAGCCAAACGCCAATACTTTGGCCACCTGATGTGAAAAACCAACTCGTTTGAAAAGATTCTGTGCTGGGAAAGATTGAAGACAGGAGGAGAGGGGTACGACAGAGGATGAGATGGTTGGATGGCATCACCGACTCAATGGACATGGGTTTGAGTAAACTCCAGGAGTTACTGATGGACAGGGAGGCCTGGTATGCTGTTGTCCATGGGGTTGCAAAGAGTCGGACAAGACTGAGTGACTGAACTGAACTGAAACTATTAGTAAGTAATGTTTATGTTTGCTTATCATTCCTCAAAAATGATGCAATCTTATGAATTTATGTAGAATGAAATAAAATCTAGCCTTCACATGCCTTTCAAACATAATGCATTTATTTTGATTAATTTTATAATTGAAAAACTTCACATGATACATGTGTGGACATTTGTTTTATTCATTTCAAAAAATTGTGCAGAGATATACCTTTGTTTTAAATGTTAGTATTTTAAATACATTTAAATACACTATAAATACATTTCAAAATGCATTACATAAATTCACAGAAAACCAATTAACCCAGAAAAGTACAAATAAAAAAGTAAAATCCTTTGTCCTAGCTGGCATTCCCATTTTCTAGAGTCTAGAAGCCACCTCTGTTGATGGTGTCTTATATGTCCTTCCAGAAATTTTGCATGCATATCTCAGCATGACAATGAAAAAACTTATTAGTCGATTTAAGAAAGAAATGGAAAATTTTATTCAGGCCAACCTGCAGATTATTACCCAGGAGATAAAGGAAATGGCAAGCTGCTCCAATATTCTTGCCTGGAGAATCCCTTGGACAGGAGCCTGATGGGCTACAATCCATAGGGTCGCAGAGAGTCAGACACGACTGAAACGATTTAGCATACATGCAGTGTTCTGAGAGCTCTGAGGACTATTCTGCATCTTGAAGGTCAAAGCATATATAAATATATAAGTTTTTGAACAAAGGGTTATACATCAAAGTAATATATTGACAGTTTACATAGTCCAACAAGGTGAGTAGTGGCTTATTGTGACCCCTTACAGGATTGAGAAAGGAATGTTATCTCCTAAGGTGTTACCTGTTGGTGCCAGGAGGAAATTGCTGTTTTTTTGGTGAATAAGCATTCCTGTGTCTTCTGAGGGGATCTAGTTAATGTATAATGCAGGTGCACAAGGCACACTAAAGAGGAAGGGATAGTGGCTCAAACAAGCAGGGAGAGAATTTCATGTTTAAAATTTTTCTTGTCCTCTCTTAAAAATAACTTTATTTCATCAATTCTCTCTTCTGATAATTAATCAAAAGGTGATCAAATATTTAGTCCCTTGATGCTAGGATGGTCGCTTACCTCCTCTGGTATACCATGTCCCTCGATGCTGGTTCCTAATAGCCCAGTTCTTTCTTTTCTCTTAGGGGAGTTGTACTGGTAGGATGTCTGGCAAGGACTGATAGTTAATTTCAAGTGGTCCAATAGGACTTATGCCAATTTTACCTTGCATGTATACTGTGCATGTCCATTATTTTATAGAGAACTATTGATGTGATTTAATAGTTTCAAATTGTTTGGATATTTTCTAAATGGGAGTAGGTGATACACAACATAAAGGCAAGAAACTACTATTAATATTTTTTAAGTAACACGAACTGTTATTAAAATGTAGGAGTAACTATCATTAGCAAAGATTTAAACCAACACCCTCCTGAATCAAACCATCTTCCTAACATTTCACTTAAACTGGGAAGAGGATCATTCAGAGTGGAAGTCTGATTTTTCATATGTGTCATAAGGCAGGTTACATTAGAATACTCATCACGTATAAAAACACAACATTCACTGTGTATGATAGTGCAAGTTGCCCCTGTAGGACTGCTTTCCTCATCACAGAAACTTCTTAACTGAGCAAACTAATGACTTGGTTTCATGCGTGCATGCTCAGTTGCTAAGTTGTGTCGTTGCGACCCCATGAACTGTAGCCCACCAGGCCCTCTGTCCGTAGAGTTCCCAAGCAAGAATACCAGAGTGGGTTGTCATTTCCTTCTCCAGGGGATCTTCCCAACCCAGGGATCGAATCCACGTCACCTGCTTGGCAGGCCGGAAGCCATCTGAGAAGCCCAATGATGGTTCAGTTCAGTTCAGTTCAGTCGCTCAGTCGTGTCCAACTCTTTGTGACCCCATGAATCGCAGCATGCCAGGCCTCCCTGTCCATCACCAACTCCCGGAGTTCACTCAGACTCACGTCCATCGAGTCCATGATGCCATCCAGCCATCTCATCCTCTGTTGTCCCCTTCTCCTCCTGCTCCCAATCCCTTCCAGCATCAGAGTCTTTTCCAATGAGTCAACTCTTCACATGAGATGACCAAAGTACTGGAGCTTCAGCTTCAGCATCATTCCTTCCAAAGAAATCCCAGGACTGATCTCCTTCAGAATGGACAGGTTGGATCTCCTTGCAGTCCAAGTGACTCTCAAGAGTCTTCTCCAACACCACAGTTCAAAAACATCAATTCTTCTGCGCTCAGCCTTCTTTACAGTCCAACTCTCACATCCATACATGTTAGATGAACTATAATGTATTGAGCTAGTGCCCTGTAAACATATCTTCTTAAAAATGCTTGTCTTTTGGGGTATAGGGGCATTGTGGCTGACTTTTTCTGCCTTATATTTACAACAATATTAAAGCATCTATGCTATTTCTATAATTTGTTTTTTTGCCATGTCACTTGACTTGTGGGATCTTAGTTCCCAGAACAGGGACTGAACCAAGGCCCTCAACAGTTAACCACTGGACCACCAAGGGAATTCCCTATAATTAGCTATTTTAATTTTTTTTTAAAAAAAACATCTTTTAGGGTGTTGTTTGCAATAACAAAATTCAACAGGGGACTCTGGGATTCAGTAAAGACTGAGAAGGGGCATTTGAATCGACTCATTCAGGAATAGATAATGGCCCCTAATTACATTTTCAATAGAGGTCAAAACCAAATTATTGCAAGTTAAGAGGTGAATAAATTGCCAGGCAGATAATTTGTTAGAGGAATTTGCCAAAGAGTGGTAAAAACAGGACAGACTCTTTAAAGAGCAGCAAAGTTAGGCAAAGACTTTGTTCCAATTTGGAAAGGCACAGACCAAACAGGTGTAAGGCCTGCCTCCTTAGCTATTTTGATTATAAGCTTAAAGAAGACCTGATTAACAGTGGAGGGTTGATAGTGTTGCAGGAGGGGGGCCCCATCCAGGGCCCAAGAGTGGGCCCTTGTTTAACACTCAGAAATGAGTTGTCTGAGGAGACTCGCATGCTGACAAAGCAAGAAGCGGTATTGGGAAGGGCGCCGGGGGTGGGGAGAGTAGGAGGGTAAGGGGGACCCAGGAGGACTGCTCTGCCACATGGGTCAGTCTTGGGTTTTATGGTGATGGGATTAGTTTCCTTTCTGGGTTGCATCTTGCTAGTCATTCTGACTCAGGGTCCTTCCTGGTGGTGTGCACATCACTCAACCAAGATGGATTCCAGCGAGAAGGATTCTGGGAGGACATTTTGACTGGTGTCTAGTCTCTCTTTTTGAGCTTTCCCGAATTCTCATTGGTGCTGGCTAGTTCTGTGTCCTTACCAGGATCTCCTGTCCTACAATAGCTCATGCAAATGGTTACTGTGGTACCTGGCCAGGGTGTGCGGTTTCAATTTCTCCTATCACTAGCAGCCTAAGACAGTGTCCTCACCTTTTTCTTTTTGTTGTTTTATTTGGTAAAAAGGGAGTGGAGGTAAAAGGTCCTCATAAATTATGCTCTTGTGAGGTCGGTAACCAGGCACTCGGAAGGGGAAGGAAGGCCTTGATCATAAATCCCTCACGGTTCACCCATAAGCAAAATCTAGTTTGTGTCAAGCCGGCTTCTTGGAAAATGTGAGGAAATCTATTATATTTAAAATCCTAAACTCATATTTGCCTCACTGAAGGTCTTTTTGTTTTGTTTTTGACCATGCCATGCAGAATGTGGGACCTCAGGTCCCCCTACCAGGGATCAAACCCATACCCCCTGTTTGGAAACACAGAATCTTAATCTTTGAAGAAGAAAATGGAGAGAACAAAATAACCAGAGAATATGAATTAGGTTGATAAACAGGAATGACTTAGGCAAAATTATGTAGTTTGAGAGTACCCTATTCTTGTGTAGTTCTAGAAGTAATGTCCTCATCTTGCTTAACATGAGGATTAGCCCTCACTTGGGGGAATTTCCGGCTAGGTTAAAGGGGAAGGTGGTACCAGGCCAGTGGAGATATATTTTGGACAAAGCATTGGGCCTTAACCCACTCCTCAAATCACATCATTTTGAACAGGAAGTGTTTCCAGCCATCCCAGTTCCAGCCACTGCAGCAGTGAAGATGTGCCCTGAGGGGAATTCAGGATCAAAAAAAACAAGAAGCATTCTGTGCCTTGGATATTGGCCTTAGTTAAGATGCATATCTAAGGAGTACTTTCAATGAACCCAGATCCTTGCATCTTTCCAAAATAGAAGAGTGCTAAAATCATCAATTTGCAGTATCTGTTCTTTGTGATTAGCAGTAATCTTTTGATGTTTGACTACATGTTTCCAGCAAAAAACTCATATGCCCTGGGACTTCACTGGAGGTCCAATGACTAAGACTCCATACTCTCAGTGCAGGGTGCTGGGGTTCGATATCTGGTCAGGGAACTAGATCCCACATGCCACAACTAAAGATTCCACATGCTGGAGTGAAGATCAAAGATCTCATGTTCTACAACTAAGACCTGGTGCAGCCAAATAAGTATTAAAACAAAACAGAAAAACGGGGGCTTCCCTGGTAGTTCAGTGGTAAAGAATATGCCTGCAAATGCAGGAGAATATACAACTAAGCCGGTGTGTCACAACTCTTGAGTCTGGGCTCTAGAACCCAGGAACTGCAACTGCTGAAGCCCATGTGCCCTAGAGCCCTTGCTCCACAGCAAGAGACGCCACCTTGATGAGAAGCCTGAGCTCTGAAATTATACAGTAGCCCCCCTCCTCGCTGCAACTAGAATAATGCCTGCACGGCAATGAAGCCCAACACAGCCAAAAATAAACTTAAAAAAAAAAAAAAAATCTCATATACCCCGGCTCTCCCTTGACCTATTCGGAACACTTCCTCAGTTTTCTGAGAAGTTGTCTCCCGGGCTGTAGTACTCAGTTCAGTTCAGTTCAGTTGCTCAGTCATGTCTGACCCTTTGTGACCCCATGAACCGCACCACGCCAGGCCTCCTTGTCCATCACCAACTCCCAGAGTCCACCCAAACCCATGTCCATTGTGTCGGTGATGTCATCCAACCATCTCATCCTCTGTCACCCCCTTCTCCTCCTGCCCTCAATCTTTCCCAGCATCAGGGTCTTTTCAAATGAGCCAGCTCTTTGCATCAGGTGGCCAAAGTATTGGAGTTTCAGCTTCAACATCAGTCCCTCTAATGAACACACAGGACTGATCTCCTTTAGGATGGACTGGTTGGATCTCCTTGCAGTCTAAGGGACTCTCAAGAGTCTTCACCAACACCACAGTTTAAAAGCATCAATTCTTTGGTGCTCAGCTTTCTTTACAGTCCAGCTCTCACATCTAAACATGACTACCTGAAAAACTATAGCCTTGACTAGATGGACCTTTGTTGGCAAAGTAATGTCTCTGCTTTTTAATATGCTGTCTAGGTTGGTCATAACTTTCCTTCCAAGAAGTAAGCGTCTTTTAATTTCATGGCTGAAGTCACCATCTGCAGTCATTTTGGAGCCCCTCAAAATAAAGTCTGCCACTGTTTCCACTGTTTCCCCATCTATTTCCCATGAAGTGATGGGACCGGATGCCGTTATCTTAGTTTTCTGAATGTTGAGCTTTAAGCCAACTTTTTCACTCTCCTCTTTCACTCTCATCAAGAGGCTCTTTAGTTCTTCTTCACTTTCTGCCATAAGGGTGGTGTCATCTGCATATCTGAGGTTATTGATATTTCTCCGGGGAATCTTGATTCCAGCTGGTGCTTCCCCCAGCACAGCGTTCTCATGATATACTCTGCATAGAAGTGAAATAAGCAAAGTGACAGTATACGCCTTGATGTACTCCTTTTCCTATTTGGAACCAGTCTGTTGTTTCATGTTCCAAAGATCTAATAAGATCTTTGAAGCAAACAACTCAAAAATTTTAGGTTGTGCATTTTTCTGCAGTTGATACCCTGTAAAGAGCATTCTCTTCTAACACCTAGAATCCTCTGTGTTTAGGTTGAGTCAAGGTCTCTGAACTCTGTTGTGGTTAGACTAGCTGTGGAGAAAGGGGGAAGGGCGCGGTCAGGTGAAGGGCTCAGAGGAGGGAGGAAAAGTGACTTTTCCTGTTACTTTTTCATATTTGGCTCAGACGGTAAAGCATCTGCCTGCAATGCGGGAGACCCGGGTTCGATTCCTGGGTCGGGAAGATCCCCTGGAGAATGAAAAGGCAATCCACTCCAGCACACTTGCCTGGAAAATCCCGTGGACGGAGGAGCCTGATAGGCTACAGTCCATGGGGTCGCAAAGAGTCGGACACGACTGGGTGACTTGACTTGACTTTACTTTCACATTTTGAATCTCTTGATTTTTTAAATTATGGAAATATATCATTTCATTCAAAAATATAAGTTGTTTTAAAGAGTTGATTAAGGGAGGGGTGAGAGGAAGGCTCAAGAGGGAGGTGGTATGTGTATACATACAGCTGATTCATGATGTTGTACAGCAGAATATAACACAACATTGTAAAGCAATTATACTCCAATTAAAAAAAAAAAGACGATTAAGGCTGAGAAGAGAAATTTGGTTTTGTTTTCTGGTCAGCATGGGCTCCTGGATTTACTTCATTTCATTCCTACTTCTTCATTTGATCTGTAATTTCATAACGTGATGTTTTAGTTTAGGGCCCTCTCCCTGCAAACCACACCTCCAACCCAAATTAACTAATCTAAACAAGTCAGCTTATGTATTGGTCTCCTTTTCTTTCACCACATCTTTGTTTCCCATCAGCAAACAAGACATCTTGCTAAACACAGACTAACCACCTGAAGCCTGACAACTGAATTACAGGCAGACACCAGCTCTGCCTGCATTAGCTGCATGACCTTCAGCAGGGTGCTCATAAAACGCTCTGGAATTTGGTTGCTTCATGTGGGGCTGAGGAAGGTGCACTCACGAGATTAGAGGTCAAAGGGCCTAGACTTACTTTTTGGTTCTGCCACTTCATTGCTCTGTAAACCTGGGCATGCTGCTTGGCCTATGAGCTTCAGTTTAAAAAAAAAAAAAAAAATGACAATGAATCTTCTTTCCAGGGAGGTTGTGAAAGTGAGATAAGAAATGTCAATATACCTGCTGTCTAGGACAACTGGGCTCTCAAATCCTGTTAGTGTCTTTCCCTTCGTCTTTACCTTATTTCCAGTTTTGTTTTAAATTGGTAAAATGAGACTTGGTGAACTTTGTAAAGCCTGCCTATGACTCAGGCCTCCTGCCTTTCATAGTGCTTCACAAGCTGTGAAGCAGAATTTTGTGGTTGTTTTGGCACCAGGCAGACTTGGGCCCCAGGCTGTGAATTTCTCTGTCCTCTCTAAATTGTGTTTGAATTCCAGAGGAGAGCTCTGTTTTTCTAGGTGGAAATTAGGTAAACTTTTCCAGGAGCTTGCCCCAGGCATCACGCTGGGGGCTGGGAGCTCCCTCTGCTAGACCTTCCCAACATTATCTCTGGGCTCAGCAACACAAAGCCACCGGAGTTGTCGGGTAGGTATTGTTCTTAGAAGCCACCTGGATGCTGGCTCAGTCTCTCACTCAGGACAAGAGAAGCTGCTTAGACCTTTGAAACATATCATTGAAAACCTATTCACACTTACAGGAAAGCCAAACTGATGAGGATGATAAGGATGATGAGGATGATGACAATAATAATAAGCCCTTCCTGCTGTTCACTATGTATACATACTATGCTATGGGAGAAGCCAGGGTGCCTTAAGCCTAGTCACTTGAATTAACTTTTAAAGCTTTTATTGTATTTCTAGCTTTTCTGAAGTTTTCCTCCTACAGCACATAAAAGTGTAACATCATAGTTTTAAACTTAGCCATACTAAGATGAAGAAAGAGAGAGACAGTTAACCCAAAAATTAGTGAAGTGAAAGTCGCTCAGTCATGTAGTTTAGAAATGAGCCAGAGGTACACATGGAAGTTTAGAAGACTACATTAAGACACTTGACAGGCAAAAGATAAAGAAATAAAAAGAGACACTTGGGGGAGTTCCCTGGTGGCCTATTAGTTAGGATTTCCGGTTTTCATTGCTGTGGCCAGGGTTCAATCTCTGGCTGGCAAACAGATCCTGCAAACTGCTAGGTGCAGCCAAAAAAAAAAAAAGGAAGTAAGAAAAAGACACCTGGCATTGCCACTCAGAGGATTTGTAAACTTTATTAAACAGCAACTCTCCCTGGCCCTCAGCATTTTTGTCTTAAGATGAGGGGGATTGGTGAAATAATATCAAACCCTCCCTAGCTCTGACTTTCCTAGGCCAGATGCTTACAAAGTGAAGTTCTTTTGTTCCAACCATGTCCTCTTCCATGAGCAAGGGGGAAGAAAGAAAGGATCCCAATTTTTATATTTCATAGAGCAAATAGCCTATGCCAGGCACTGCATGAGCTATTTTATTTACATGAATGTATACATTAACTCCTAGAACAGCATTGTTCTGTTAATTTGACCAGTGGTCTTAAAATGGGGGTAGCAGTGGGAATGCATTGCCAGCAGTACCATCACAAGGTTCTCTTATTTCTATCTTATCAAGAAAACAAGAAAGTAGGGACTTCCCTAATGGTCTGTTGCAAGGATAAGCCAACTCTGACTCCATGTTGGAATTGTTTCTTTGACTTGCTTTTTGTTGCTTTTGTTATTATAATCATACATAATGGTCTGTCTCAGAGAATCTTGCCCTTCTGCCTGACTGGTAAACTAAAGTGCCTTTGTTCAGAACCCTGTCCTCCCTTTAGATGGCAAGAATGAAGAAATTAACACATTCCCTGCCTGAGGCTTGCCATTCTAGGAGATATTTGCAAGATTAATGATCACCTCCCCACACCATCTCCGATCTATAAAAGAACCTGACATCCAGCTCCAGATAAGAGGTTATTTTGAGAGTTTGTCTGCCCTTTTCTTGGTCAGCCACCTTTCTGAATAAAGTCGAATACCTTGCCTCGATGCCTCCTCTCCCGTTCATTGGCCAGTCCTGCAGTGAGCAGAGGGAGTTTGGAGTCAGTAACAGTTCAGTGGTTAAAAATTCTGTCTTCCAATGCTGAGGACATGGATTCAATCCCTGGTTGCCAAGATCCCACATATCTCGAGGAAACTAAGCCTGTGCACCACAAGAGACCATACATGCCGCAATAAGACCCAACACAACCAAATAAATATATTTTTTAAAAGAAAGTAATTAATAAACATAAATGGATAGAAGGACATATATGTATGTATTTATTATAAATAACATATTTTCATGTGGTACGTAATTTAAATTTTACATTGAGGTGCAAAATTAAAAAACAAAAGGAGTTGAAACTATATGTTAGACATTGGAAGTAAGATAATCACAGTTAATCTACCAAGCATATTTTATTGGGGTTAACTGAGAGTTCATAATATGTCCAAATGAAGTTTCATGTGTAAATCACAGGTGAACTGTTTCCCAATCCATCCTTTCTGTCCTTTTCCCTACTTAAAAAATTACACATGGGGAACTTATCTGATGGTTCAATGTTTGAGAACAAGGCCGGGGACACTTTGATCCCAGCTGGGAGAACTAAGATCCCACAGGCTTTGTGGCCTGAACAAAAAAAAAGAAAATGTAATTCACTAAATATTCTCATTGTAAAGTAATCAGAAAGCATAGAGAAAAGACTCCTGGGCTGTTCTCCCTTCTGCCCTCCTCCCCACCGCCAACTCTGAACTTACTCACCCACTTATCCAGTCCTCTCCTCAGAATGAGCCACAATTAATTTTTTTTGGAGTGGGGCTGCTATTCTAGGTCTTCATTCCTGCACAGGCTTTTCTCTAGTGGCGGCAATCAGCAGCTAATCTCTAGTTGCGCTGCTCAGGCTTCTCATTGTAGTGGCTCCTCTTGTTGTGGAACATGAGTCCTAGAGTGCTCAGTTTCAGTAATTGCTGCTCCTAGGCTCTAGGGTACAGGCTCAGTAGTTGTGGCTATTGGGCTTAGTTGGTCTGAGGCATGTGGGATCTTCTCAGAGGGATCGAACCTGAGTCTCCTGCATTGGGAGGAGGGTTCTTTACCACTGAGCCATCAGGGAAGTCCCACAATACTCTTTTAGATGTGTATTCCAGCTCTATAAAAAGTAAAGTTTCATCATGGATATCCTTAAGTCATTGCTTTAAGGAAAAAAAAAGAGAGAGACTGGAAAGGGGAAAATGGGACTCGGTAACCTACAAAACTTTTTAGGCAGGATGTTTTTAAAATGCAGGTTCAGAATGGGAACTTGAACTGTGCCTGGTTTCCAGCATGAGCATCTGGCTACCCCCACCTCGGTAAATACTGCTGATTGACTCTCTCTGGCACTGGCCCACCTGCCAGGGACGGTCAAACACAGGAAAGCTGACAAATTACCAGCATCTTTCACTTTTTCATTTTTATTCTTTATATTGAGCAGTCTCCTATATTCGGATGATGGCTGAGAATGGGATTTTCTCTTACACACAGTAGCAGAGACAGTTTCTCTTTTTCTCTTTTTTTTCTAAAGGACAATGTCAAGGATGTGTCAAAGCCAGGTCAGTAAATGTTACATCAGAGATACTGCTGCTATATTTACTCCCACTCGCCCTTCAAGCAGAGTAATTTATATGATGAAAAACAGCAGAGACGAACCGACCTGGATATCTTCAGAGAAAGAAAGCATTGAATTTTAAAACTGTGTGTGGTCTTGGCATTGCAGTTAATTTCTCTGTGGACTAAATTTCCTTTTTCTCTCTTTTCCCACCTTTTTAGAATTCTCTCCGAAGAAAGAGTTAAAGAGACATGGTACTTCATCCTAGGCCTGTAGACCAGCAGTTGCTATTCAGGATTCAATTCATTCCAGGCTGTCACCATAGCCTTGAGATGAGAGAGACTAAACAGACAGGAGAATGACAAGCAGAATTACCACCAGATTTCCTTCTGTTCCCTCCCACCCTGAAACCCTCTCTGGGAGTTTTCATTCTTCAAACCTCAGTTTTCTGCTTTTTAATCAATTCTGTTTGGGTGTTGTTTGGAGAATAAATATGAATAAGGTCTTGTGG
Organism: Aepyceros melampus; assembly: GCA_006408695.1. NCBI lineage: Eukaryota > Metazoa > Chordata > Mammalia > Artiodactyla > Bovidae > Aepyceros > Aepyceros melampus. Next base: position 534,197 of record SJXQ01012142.1, read on the forward strand.
GGAAAGAAAGGTTATTCGGCTTTGACTCCATTCAATAATCATTTCTTTCTTTAAAAATTGAAGTACAGTTGATGTTGGGCTTTCAGATGGCTAAGTGGTAAAGAATCCACTTGGCAGTGCAGGAGATAAGGATTCAATCCCTGGGTCAGGAAGATGCCCTGAGAAGTAAATGGTAACCCACTCAAGTATTCTTGCTTGGGAAATCCCATGCACAGAGGAGCCTGGCAGGCTACAGTCCATGGCTTAGCAAAAGAGTCAGTTACAATTTAGGGACTAAACAACAACAATAACTTGATTAGCAACTGTTCGAATCTGCCCTTTGCAACTCAGGGAAGATCGTGAGGCTGGGGTCTTGCCTACAAGAAATGGGAGACAGAAAGGCCTCTGTGCCTGCTCACTTTCAATCACAGACCAATCACAGACCAGAGTTCTCTGTGCCATATAGTAGGACGTAGTTTCTCCATCATATATATTAATACAATAGTTTGAATCTGCTAATCCCAAATTCCTGCTCCAGCCTCCCACACACTTGGCCACCATAAGTCTGTTCTCTATGTCTATGAGTCTGTTTACATTTCATAGATAAGTTCATTTGTGCTATATTTTAGATTCCACACATGATATCCTATGGTATTTGTTTTTCTTACTTCGCTTACTATGATAACCTCTAAGTCCATCCATGTTACTGCAAATGGCATTATTTCCTTCTTTTTTTATGGCTGAGTAATGTTCCATTTTATATATGTACCCCATCTTCTTTATCCATTCATCTGTCAATGGACACATAGGTTCTTTCCATGTCTTGACTGTTGTGAATACTGCTGCAATGAAAATAGTGGTTCATGTATCTTTTTCAATTATAGTTCTGTCCAGATATATGCCCAGGAGTGAGATTACTGGATCATATGGAACTCTGTTTTTAGCTTTTAAGGAACCTCCATACTGTTCTCCATAGTGGTAGCACCAACTTATATTCTGACCAACAGTGTAAGAGAATTCACTTTTTCCCACACCTTCTCCAGCATGTGTTATTTCAACAATCTTTTCTAAAGTACATATTAAGTGCTGGCAGGGAATACCATCCAGAGTAAAACATTACACCTACCCTTAAGGAGTTAACAATCTAAAAAACGAGGAAAAAAAAAAATTATAAAGAACCTTAACCTCAGGCAGCAAATGATAAATTTCAAATGAGGGAATGTTGAGGAAATAGGATTAGGGGAAGTCCCTCATAGCTCAGTTGGTAAAGAATCTACCTGCAATGCAGGAGACCCTGGTTCAATTCCTGGATTGGAAACATCCGCTGGAGAAGGAATAGGCTCACATCCTTGTCTAACTCAATGAAACTAAGCCATGCCCTATGGGGCCACCCAAGACGGACGGGTCATGGTGGAGAGGTCTGACAGGATGTGGTCCACTGGAGAAGGGAATGGCAAACCACTTCAGTATTCTTGCCTTGAGAACCCCATGAACAGCACAAAAAGGCAAAATGATAGGATACTGAAAGAGGAACTCCCCAGGTCAGTAGGTGCCCAATATGCTACTGGAGATCAGTGGAGAAATGACTCCAGAAAGAATGAAGGGATGGAGCCAAAGCAAAAACAATACCCAGCTGTGGATGTGACTGGTGATAGAAGCAAGGTCCGATGCTGCAATATATTTCTCTGTATTCCCATGCAATAAAGAGCAATATTACATAGGATCCTGGAATGTTAGGTCCATGAATCAAGGCAAATTGGAAGTAGTCAAACAAGAGATGGCAAGAGTGAACATCAACATTCTAGGAATCAGCGAACTAAAATGGATTGGAATGGGTGAATTTAACTCAGATGACCATTACATCTACTACGGTGGGCAGGAATCCCTTAGAAGAAATGGAGTAGCCATCATGGTCAACAAAAGAATCTGAAATGCAGTACTTGGATGCAATCTAAAAGCAACAGAATGATCTCTGTTCGTTTCCAAGGCAAACTATTTGATATCATAGTAATCCAAGTCTATGCCCCAACCAGTAATGCTGAAAAAGCTGAAGTTGAACGGTTCTATGAAGACCTACAAGACCTTTTAGAACTAACACCAAAAAAAGATGTCCTTTTCATTATAGGAGACNTCCAGTGAACACCCGGGACTGATCTCCTTTAGGATGGACTGGTTGGATCTCCTGGCAGTTCAAGGGACTCTCAAGAGTCTTCTCCAATACCACAGTTCAAAAGTATCAGTTCTTCAGCACTCACCTTTCTTTATATTCCAACTCTCACATCCATACATAACGATTGGAAAAACTATAGCCTTGACTAGATGGACCTTTGTTGGCAAAGTGATATAATATCTCTGCTTTTTAGTATGCTGTCTAGATTGCTCATAACTTTCCTTCCAAGGAGTAAGCGTCTTTTAATTTCATGACTGCAGTCACCATCTGCAGTGATTTTGAGGGCCCCCAAAATAAATTCAGCCACTGTTTCCCTACCTATTTCCCATGAAGTGATGGGACCTGATGCCATGATTTTTGTTTTCTGAATGTTGAGCTTTAAGCCAACTTTTTCACTCTCCTCTTTCACTTTCATCAAGAGGCTGTTTAGTTTTTCACTTTCTGCCATAAGGGTGGTGTCATCTGCATATCTGAGGTTATTGATATTTCTCCTGGTAATTTGATTCCAGCTTGTGCTTCTTCCAGCCCAGCATTTCTCATGATGTACTCTGCATAGAAGTTAAATAAGCAGGGTGACAATATACAGCCTTGACGTGCTCCTTTTCCTATTTGGAACCAGTCTGTTGTCCATGTCCAATTCTAACTGTTGCTTCCTGACCTGCATATAGGTTTCTCAAGAGGCAGGTCAGGTGGTCTGGTATTCCCATCTCTTTCAGAATTTTCCACAGCTTATTGTAATCCACACAGTAAAGGCTTTGGCATAGTCAATAAAGCAGAAATAGGTGTTTTTCTGGAACTCTTGCTGTTTTGATGATGCAGCGGATGTTGGCAATTTGATCTCTGGTTCCTCTGCCTTATCTAAAACCAGTTTGAACATCTGGAAGTTCACAGTTCACATATTGCTGCTTGGAGAATTTTGAGGATTACTTTACTAGCACGTGAGATGAGTGCAATTGTGCGGTAGTTTGAACATTCTTTGGCATTGCCTTTCTTTGGAATTGAAATGAAAACTGACCTTTTCCAGTCCTGTGGCCACTGCTGAGTTTTCCAAATTTGCTGGCATATTGAGTGTAGCACTTTCACAGCATCATCTTTCAGGATTTGAAATTTCTCAACTGGAATTCCATTACCTCCACTAGCTTTGTTCATAGTGATGCTTTCTAAGGCCCACTTGACTTCACATTCCAGGATGTCTGGCTCTAGTTGAGTGATCACACCATCATGATTATATGTGTCATGAAGATCTCTTTGGTACAATTCTTCTGTGTATTCTTGCCACCTCTTAATATCTTCTGCTTCTGTCAGATCCATACCATTTCTCTCCTCTATTGAGCCTATCTTTGCATGAAATGTTCCCTTGGTATCTCTAATTTTCTTGAAGAGATCTCTAGACCTTCCCATTCTGTTCTTTTCCTCTATTTCTTTGCATTGATAGCTGAAGAAGGCTTTCTTATCTCTCCTTGGTATTGTTTGGAACTCTGCATTCAAATGGTATATCTTTCTTTTTCTCCTTTGTTTTTTGCTTGTCTTTTAACGGCTATTTGTAAAGCCTCCACAGACAGCCATTTTGCTTTTTGGCATTTCTTTTTCTTGGAGATGATCTTGATCCCTGTTTATGTTTTATGTGGTCGTTTATTATAAGAGATTATTTTCTTTAATGTAACTTAGTTTATCGATCTTTTCCTTTTTGTGTTGTTTATGTCTTCTTGAAGAAGTCCTGCTGTGTACCCAAAATCATATTTTTTAATGAAATTCTCTCAAGTTTTACTTTTATATTTGGGCTTTTGATCAATCTGCCATTTTTGATGTAATAATCAGTGCTGCAATGAATATAGTCATCCATCCCCTCATGTAGATATACACTGTCCAACATAGAGACCACTAGTTACCTAACTATTTAAATTGTTTAAAATAAAAGAATATTTTTTAAGTTCAGTTCTTAATTCTCACATTAGCCATATCTCAAGTGCTCAGTAGTCCTTTGTGGTGATGACCACACTATTGGACAGGACACTTATACAGTACCTCAACACTGCAGAAAGTGGTTCTTCGTTCTTCAGGTCTTTACCAATACTCTCTTCTTAGTGGGTTTTAATTTTCTTTTTTGAATTCATTTTTGCTTGCACTGGGTCTTCATTGCTGCATGCAGGCTCTCTCTAGTTGTGTGCAGGAGCTACTCTTTGTTGCAGTATGTGAGCGTCTCATTGCAGTAACTTCTCTTGTTGTGAAGCACAGACTCTAGCATGCAGGCTCAGTAGTTGTGGCACATGGGCTTAGTTGCTGTGTGGCATTTGGGATCTTTCTAGACTAGGGATCGAACTAGTGTCCATTACATTAGCAGGCAGATGTCCACCTGGTACCATCAGGGAAGTCTTTGATGGGTTTTGATTCCAGTTTCTGGCCTCCTGAACATAAGCATGTTGAAAAGGCAGCTGGTTTTTTATCTATCAATAACTTCTTCCAGGAATTAAAACTGCTCCCAAGTGAAAAGTTACACTAAATACAGATTTTATCTCTATAGTCCTCCTTCCACATCTTGGCCTTGTTATTACTTGTTAGTTCTCTCATTGCTTCAGCTAGATATTTTTCTCCAATTTGTCTAGTTATTCTGAACAGAAGAGTTTCTTCAAATGACCTAGACTCCCGTTAGTAAGAATGCAACTACCCAGTGACTTCCCTGGTGGCTCAGACAGTAAAGCGTCTGTGTACAATGCGGGAGACCTGTGTTCAAGCCCTGGGTTGGGAAGATCCCCTGGAGAAGGAAATGGCAATCCACTCCAGGACTATTGCCTGAAAATCCCATAGACAGAAGAGCCTTGTAGGCTACATTCCATGGGGTCGCAAAGAGTTGGACACGACTGAGCGACTTCACTCACACAACTGAGCGACTTCACTCAGTGTTCAAGCTTACATTGTTCATTTATATATAAAGATTCGATTCTTTTAGCCTTAATTTTGAGCTCATGCTATTTAAATTAAATATATTTTCTTTTTAAGTCAATGTATTTCTCTTCCCAAATCCAGATTTAGTTTTCTACCTTTGATTAGGTCTGTTAAGTAAATAACCTAGTCCATTTAAAGATATACCATATTCGGTATTAACTTTAAACATAAGCATAAATTATAATAAATATTTGCTTAATATTTCTAAGGCATTCATGTGAATAAATAATAAGTTAGGCTTTATCTGAAAAAGTACATTGTTCATTTTTTAAAATATGTTTTGCTTGCTCATTGAATATATATTCTGAAGATACCAGCAAACTCTATGTAAAGACAAATAGTCTTGGAAACATAAAACTTTCTAGTAAAACTTTCCTGAAATACAATTTTGTGAGGAGACTTATGAACTTGCAGATTAACACAGTGACAACCCAACTTGAAGCATTAAAACCAAATTGCCTAATAACAAATGTCAATAAAGCTATCATGTGCATCTACACATTAACATACTTGGTGACATTAATGCAGTGCTGCCAACTGTGAAATACTGCAGGCTTTGGTACACTCAGCATATAGGAAATTGAAAACAGCATTCTTAATGTTTCTGGTTTTTTTAAATACTCTTTAATGTTATAAGATTTTAATATATTTACCCATAGGAAGTTTGACCTATAATACAATATGCAGACAATATAAGATTGAAGATAACTGTTAGTACTGATTATTCCTAATAGACTTTGTTGCTGAATGTTATAATAATAAATAACAATCTTCACTTTAAAGTACCACAGATGGAAGTAAAGCATAATACTTAACAGCTAATTAAGAGTCCATCTGCAATACAGGAGACCCCTGTTCCATTCCTGGGTTGAAAGATCCACTGCAGTATTCTTGGGCTATCCTTGTGGCTCAGCTGGTAAAGAATCCACCTGCAAGGTGGGAGACCTGGGTTCGATCCCTGGGTTGGAAAGATTCCCTGGAGAAGAGAAAGGCTACCCACTCCAGTATTCTGGCCTGGAGAATTCCATGGACTCTATAGTCCATGGGATCACAAAGAGTCAGACACAACAGAGCGACTTTCACTTTCACTTCACTTTCTTAATAAGTGATTTAGCATTTTAAAGCATTTAATAAGGCTGAAGTAGTCAATATACCTTTGTTTCTTAATAGAAATGTGGGAATTTTATTTTATTAACATTATTTCATTAACATTTAAACCAGACTTGACATGTTTAAAATATGCCTCAAAATTTAGAAGTATAGAAATATCATCACTTACACAAATAAGAGAAAACTAACGCATGTAGACTCCATCTCAGTCATTCCTGAAAACAGACTACACAACAAATTTACATTTTTAAGCCAAGAAGACTTTAAAATATAGGGGAGTAAAGGAAACTTAATGGCTTCAGAACTAATGTCTTCTGCGTATTAAAAGTTTTAGTGTAATAGGGCAAGTATTCTGTCAGTCTCTCAGTTTACTTTCCACTGATTTTTAGAGTGAGAAAGGTAATTCATTCTCTGTATTTTATTGAATCATAATCATATATTAAACAACTTGAAATGAATATAAAATGTCTTACGTGGACTTCAGTCTTTGAGGGACAAACTAATCATCAAATTTCTTTGTACAAGTTTACAGGATTGTACTTTTCCATATTAATAATGTAGCATTATGCTGCTTTACTTCATATTTTACCATGTTTTATAAGTGGCTCTTAGAAATTTTAAAGAATTTGTGCAATTAAGTATTTGTTCTTCACTAGCTCTGGGAGATGGAAGGCAGGATAATGCCAGAGGGAATCATCTACTTTTCTTCCAGAAGAATACGAGTATTTGCAGGGAACATACAAGTTCAGATATAAGGGCTAGAGAAAAATTCATTGAAACCTCGTCCCACTTTTTATAATAATGTTTCTTAGGGATACATTAAGACTGAGCCATTTTTTAAAAAGATATTTCCTCTATAAGAAATGACAAATCTGTCTTATTGAATAATGTAAAATCTAAGAGATTTGGAAAATTCAAAAAATTATTAAGAAAACATCAATATTTTGATTGCATTTCAATTACCAAGTGTATTTATGAATAATGTTTAAATTTTTAAATAATTAATTCAGAATTGATGATCAGTGCATGACTTTAAACATGAGATTTCCTAGCTTTGTGTTGATAACAGAATCAAAGTTCCTAGGCTTGTGGGAAAGACTGGTACTTATTAGCAATAGTAGAAGTAGTAATAAAAATAATGATTTCTTAGAATAATACTCCTTACTTAATTGCCATCTATTCACCAATTTTCTTGTAAGATGCTCCTCCTAATATTATTATTCTTAAATAGCAAATAGGGAAAATAAGACAAAAACAAGTCAAGTGGCTTTAAATCTTTGTTTTTCGGTTTATTCCCTCATTAGTTTATTCATTTCCCTCCTAGTTTCTAAAAGAATATTAAACTATTATAGCTTAATGATAGACATCATATGGTGATGCTTAAACAAGTGACATAGTAAAACAAAAGCATGAATATTTTACACACTTCTCTCATCACTGAGGCATTATGTCAGTTAGTCAAATACAAAATAAATAAGTCAAACCAATTTGTTTTATGTAAAGAGGGCATAATCCAAGTCATTCTCTTTTCTCACAGTTATTTGCTATCCTGAGAATTGAGTCTGAATCATGTTGAAGCTAATTTATAAGATACACATCAAAATTTATCATAAATATAAAGCTCCATGAGGTCAGTTTTATAAATTTCACATTGTAGTTTTTTGTAATACTTAAAATAGTTTAAAGCTTCAATTAAGAAACCTCAGATTCAGTTAAAAGTAATACTTTTGGATGAAAGAATACACAGAACATGTCAAGAGACAGAGTTTGAGTTTATGTATGTGCAGATATACAGTGATGTTTTTAAATCTAGATTAGAAAACATATAAAATTCAAGTTTAACAGCATATCTTATTAAGATAGGAATCTTAATCCTCTATGAAAAGAAAAACAAAACAAAGCCCGGATAAGAGGTTTCTTTTGGTGGTGATCTACGAGGTATTAGGGATATGATTTCCCTCTTGTTCTGCTGTCTCCATGTCCCTCAGTCATCATAGGTAGCCCATCACTCCAATAACTCTTCCTGTCAGTATTGGTGGCGACAGCCAGTCTGACCTGAAAAGAAACCAACACTCCTTCCCAACCTGGAAATGTTGGTAATTTATTTCACCAGCTCCTACCCCCTACAACTGCCCCCCTCCCCGCCCCCCAGCAGCAGGCTTTGTTTATTTAAAATACAGAATACCTCTCTCAAGTGTAAGCTGATTGGATTCTTCAAGTACTAATCAACTTAACATAGTTTTCCTGAACATTACACATAAAAAGAAAAAGCCTACAATTTTTTTTTCCCACATTAGACCATTACTTCTGAGCCATTCTACTTATTTAAAGAATTTCTTACAGTGGATGTTGTAATAGAAATTGTTTTATTTGCTATTTGTTGGTCAGGTGTAATAGATGCAGAGATTGGCTGAGGAAAAGTAAAGAGAAATTACAGAAGCGTACTTCTGAGGCTCTCGAAGTTCATTACTGTTTAATAGTATTAGAAACAAAATCACTGTAATTTCCTTTCCCAGCCCTATATATAGTGTTAATAATATGCTTGTCATGGTATCTTTACTATTCATAGATTTATAGGAGCCATTTTCCTGGCAATCCAAAACTTTTTCTTAGACATAAAACATTGAATAAAATAAAAGTTGAAAACATTATTAATACTATTAGGCAAAAATGCTGTTCATTAGCTTCAGAGAAGGTGATGTCAGTGGCACTTGCTTTAAAAGAATAAGTATCCTACTCCTGTTTCTCATTAGAATACAAGCAAGAGTACTAACAAAGTCTTGTTTGCAATAATCAATCATTTGAAAGACTTGTCTAAATCTATTAGTTTACACACTTTATATTGGCCATATTCAAGTTTATTTTGAGTAGTCAAATACAGTTAAAGTATATATTAAACCCACCAATTCAGCCAGTACAACGATTTAGGGGGGCACTGATTCTCTTATTTTAGACAATACTAGCCCAAACATTAGTGTTTGTTATAATTATATATTTTCCCTTACTCATCCCTAATTATTCATTTCTGTTACTTCTTAAATCTGCCTCTTGGTTAAGAAAACATAGACATTTCCATGTTACTGTAAAGACAAATAAGTAAAAAAAAAAAAAAAAGAAAATACATATTAAAGTCCCAATTAGGTTCCCTGACCATGCTCGCTAGTTTCACGCTAGGTTTCTTTTTTATAAGCATTTTGTACTTTACTTTCATGGATGTGTTCAAAGTGTTAATTAACTCTGTTAAGAGTTTTTGAATGCTGAATTGCAAATTCTATTTAAATAACATTAGCAATAGAAACTCTGGGATTTTGAAGCCCCCAACATAATGGTGCATTAAGAGGATAATAAAAACCAATTTGAAAGTATCTCACCTACAATTGCCCAAGCCTCTTTTCCCTATATCATGGGCCCATTTGCTTGGTATAATGATATGTGTGTCTGATTGTATATCTGTGTTTCTGTTACTTTCTAAAGCAAAATAAGAAAGAGATGGGAGGAGACAGATTAAGGAATGTGTTGACATTTGTGGGGATTAGATCCAGCAGATGAGGGGTAAACTGGAATTCTGGGACTTCTGGTGTTGGTATGACATAACATAGATGAAGGGCAACATGAAATTAGTGTCAGTAGATTCAAGCCATAAATTGTAGTGGTGTCACTGTGAAGGGTGGGAGAAGGGAAGATCGAGTATTGGGGGCTTCCTCTTGAGCCCGTTTATAAAGGTAAATGGTCTTAGTTGCTATTGCTAAGTCACTTCAGTCGTGTCCGACTCTGTGCGACCCTGTAGACGGCAGCCTACCAGGCTCCCCCATCCTTGGGATTCTCCAGGCAAGAACACTGGAGTGGGTTCCATTTCCTTCTCCAATGCATGAAAGTGAAAGGTGAAAGTGAAGTCGCTCAGTCAGGTCCAACTTAGCGACCCCATGGACTGAAGCCTACCAGGCTCCTCCATCCATGGGATTTTCCAGGCAAGAGTACTGGAGTGGGGTGCCATTGCCTTCTTAGTAAGTGAACCTAAATCCCAGTGTACAGAATTCATGCTTAACCTGGAGTGGGGAGGAAGACTCCATGTGAGAGCTTTTGCTCAGTCGTGAAGTCGTGTCCAACTCTTTGTCCACCTCTTTGAGACACAATGGACTATAGCCTGCAGGCTCTTCTGTCCATGGGGATTCTCCAGGCAAGAATACTGGAGTGGGTTGCCATGCCCTTCTCCAGGGGATCTTCCCAACCTAGGGATTGAACCCAGGTCTCCCGCATTGCAGGCGGATTCTTTACCATCTGAGCCACCAGGGAAGCCCCCCATGTCGGGGCTACTCTTTTTCTTATAGGTCAGGGCTATTCCCTGACATCTGTGAGTTATAAACATTCTGGATCAGTAAATAGATGGCAGGTATAAATACAGAGTCTGGTTAGGTATATAAAGATACAAATTTTGAGCTCTCCAAACATCAAATATAAAATAATGGTTTATTATACAAAAGTACTTTTAAACAAACTGAACTTGAGACGCTAATTTTCATTATGAGTAATAACATCATTGTTTTAATTTATGAAAGGACTTATAATTAGGGCCTCCCTGGTTGCTCACATGGTAAAGAATCTGCCTGCAATATGGGACACCCAGGTTTGATCCCTGGGATGGGAAGATCCCCGGGAATAGGGAATGGCAACCCACTCTGGTATTCTTGCCTGGAGAATCCCATGGACAGAGGAGCCTGGCAGGCTATAGTCCATGGGGTTGCACAGAGTTGGACATGACTTAGCGACTAACACACACTAAGAGACTAAAATGTAGCTCTACATAGATAATGTCACATTGTTTTCCACATTAAAATTTTAAATTTGTCATCTTATAACCACTAGATAAAATAATACAGAATTTTTTAAAATGATATACCCAGGTTTCTAATGTTTTATCTGTTGTCTTTCCTACAAATCTACTTATGGATCCACCAATCTGGCAGAATGTATAAAATAGCAACCTCTATGTGATCCTTATTTTGTATGAAATATTTACCTAAACCAGGCTTTGCTTTTCTTCTGCACTACATTATTTTTAAGTATTTCAACATATATACATTTAGCCTGGTTCACCCACTTCAGTATTCTTTCTTGGAAAACCCCATGGATAAAGGAACCTGGCTGTAATCCATGGGGTCGCACAGAGTGGAACACAACCTAGTGACCGAGCAACAACAAAAGAAATGAAAAATATCTTTAGTTTCCTTAAAATTACTTTTGTTAATTCTTTGTCTTTACATCTCTCTCTTTTTTATTGATATGTAGAGCAAGAAAGATTTTTCTCTTTTCCAGACTTTGAAATGAGAGATATGTAGCAATTCACATTATGATTATTTCTGAGATGAACTTAAATATACAGGATCTTAGTACATACTGATCTTCCCTGGTGGCTCAGCTGGTAAAGAATTCACCTGCAATGTTGGAGACCTGGGTTCAATCTCTGGATCAGGAAGATCCCCTGGAAAGGGGATCAGCTACCCTCTCCAGTATTCTTGCTTGGAGAATTCCATGGACTATCCACGGAGTTCAACTGAGCGACTCACTGTCTTTAGTACATACCAGCCCTAATTAAACGAATACGTGAAACACTTGCACCAATTATTGTGTTCCAGAGAAAGGTCCACATTCTGTGTGTTAATTGGTTTTCTACCATAGCCATTTCATATGGGACTCAGAATTATGAAAGGAAGTGCATTTATTTTCTCTACTCTAGTTGTACATCATCTTGAAAGCCCGAAGGTATGTCATGTTCAGAACAGCAGTTTGTGCTGTTGTTCCGTACATACCGATAACACTGTTAAAAAGCTGTGGGTACCTGAGGGGCTGATGCAGATGTCATGTTAAAACATTTATTTGAAGAGATAACTTGTGTTGCCCAGGGTTGCCCATTTGGGAATGCTCCTGTGCATATCATAAGCTTGGCTCTCAGTTTGTCCCTGCTCATAGTTTGGAGTGGCTGTTTTCATTGTTTGAATTTGGTTGCATTGAAAAAGCAAGCCTGTTACTTCATTGTAAAAAGAAAGTGCTTGTCCAAGCACGTTACATGTTGGCAGTTTAGAGTCTGCTCTTTTGCTGTCTGGAACTTGGACAACTTTTTAACCTCTCCCAGGCAAGGTAGCTGTGACAAGGTGTCAGTTACTTTAAAAAAGTAAATAAATCACGGGCTTTGAGTTTCGGTGTAATAATAAAGATCCAGTGTCCTCACATGAGTTTCTCATTCCATGATTTTGAATCATATTTTTTGTAGTGAATGCTCTTCCTTCAAAGTAAAACTTTAAATAAAAGAAAAAACACAGTTTGAAGAGCAGAGCATTCTGAGAAGATTTTTAAGAATTAACAATGAAAGAACAGTATGTTAACTTTAATAAAGTGAACTAAAGAACAAAAAAAAATTAAAGATGTATTTGAAATTTAATCTTTCCTTGCCTGTTTTCTGTACCAAATCAGGAAATACCAGGATAGCTACAGTGTGAACATCATGGTATTAGAGGCTGTGACTTTCAGTGTTTAAAATATTTTGTAAGCCAGTTAGTCACTTGCCGTAAATTCACCGAAGACAAATTTCCATGAATAATTCTAAACTTACTCTATAGAATAATACCTCAAAAACTGACAAATCCAGAGATAAAAGTGTTTATAACTTAACTCTATTGATCGGCTAATATCAAACAACAGTCTACATTTGCCAGATTCCCTCCAAAATCATAAACTGTACTTTTTAAAGAAAGAAAATAAAAACACTAATCATTAATGAAATAAAGAGAGATTGTTTGCCTGATAACAAAGTGGTCTGCAAATATATGAAGCTTGATTTTGCTAATCTTTACCAATTAATTTTCAGGCTATCCTGGGGGCTCAGCCTAAAGAATCTACCTACGATGCAGGAGATACCAGTCGATCTCTTGTCGGGAAGATCCCCTGGCGAAGGGCATGGCAATCCACTCCAGTATTTTTGCCTAGAGAATCCCCATGGGCAGAAGAGCCTGGCAGACTACAGTCCATGGAGTCGCAAAGAGTTAGACAGGGCTGAACACCCACATAACAATTAATTTGCAGAGTTTTTCAACTATGTGTAATAGAAGAATGATACCTTGCTGAGCAAAAATTATGTTTCACTTTTAGTTTCATTTGTTCTTATAACCTCAGCAAAATATTTCTACTTAGCAGTTTTCCAAACTTATTTCAGTATTTCTTGCTTTTACTGTTTAATGCTAGGGTAATATTCTGGACATAATATTGTGCCAGAATACTATATATATTACATTTTGTTTTTCACTGTTTTAAAAAAAATAGGCTAATAACACATGAAAGCATTGGTCTATCAACTTTTTTATTATATGTTCCTGTGATTACTTTTTAGCATGAACCACAAATATATGCTTACTTGCTAAGTTTCTTAGTCATGTCCAACTCTTTGTGACCCTCTGGACTGTAGTCTGCCAGGCTCCTCTGTCCATGGGGATTCTCCAGGCAAGAATACTGGAGTGAGTTGCCATACCCTTCTCCAGGGGATCTTCCCGACCCAGAGATCAAACGTGCATCTATTATGTCTCCTGCATTGGCAGGCAAATTCTTTACCATTAGCACTGCTTGGGAAGCCCAAATTACTGTAGTCTAATTAACATTATACCCATAACAGTATCCTGGTTTTAGTATTATTCTGCAGTCATATGAAACACCACCATTGGGGGAGTTGGTAAAAGGTTCATGGGAGTCTATGTACTGTTTCTTACAGTTGGCTGTAAGCCTGTAACTATGTTAAAATAAAAAGTTAAAAATAAGATGAAAGAGAAAAATGATCCACTGGGTATAAAATTAAGACAATTCAGTACAGTCAGTCAGTCGTGTCCGACTCTTTGTGACCCCATGGGCTATAGCATGCTAGGCTTCCCTGTCCATTGTCAACTCCTAGAGCTACTCAAACTCATGTCCATTGAGTCAGTGATGCCATCCAACCATCTCATTGTCTGTTGTCCCCTTCTGTTCCCACCTTCAGTCTTTCCGAGCATCAGGGTCTTTTCCAGTGAGTCAGTTCTTTGCATCAGGTAGCCAAAGTATTGGAGTTACAGATTTAGCATCAGGCCTTCTAATGCATATTCAGGATTGATTTCCTTTAGGATTAACTGTTTGGATCTCTTTGCAGTCCAAGAGACTGTGGAATCTTCTCCAACACCACAGTTCAATAGCATCAGTTCTTCAGCACTCACCTCTCTTCATAGTCCAACTCTCACATCCATACATGACACTGGAAAAACCATAGCTTTGACTAGATGGATTTTTGTTGACAAAGTAATGTCTCTGCTTTTTAATATACTGTCTAGGTTGGTCATAACTTCTCTTCCAAGGAGCAAGCGTCTTTTAATTTCATGGCTATAGTCACCATCTGAAGTGATTTTAGAGCCCAAGGAAATAAAGTCTCACTGTTTCCATTGTTTCCCCATGTATTTGCCTTGACGTGATGGGAGCAGATGCCATGATCTTAGTTTTCTGAATGTTGAGTTTTAAGCCAACTTTTTCACTCTCCTCTTTCCCTTTCATCAAGAGGCTCTTTAGTTCTTCTTCACTTTCTGCCATAAATGTGGTGTCACCTGTCTGAGGTTATTGATATTTCTCCTGGCAGTCTTGATTCCAGTTTGTACTTCATCTAGCCAGCATTTCGCATGATGTACTCTGCGTATACATTAAATAAGCAGGGTGACAATATACAGCCTTGACGTATTCCTTTCCTGATTTGCAGCCAGTCTGTTGTTCCATGTCCAGTTCTAACTGTTGCTTCTTGGCCTGCATACAGATTTCTCAGGAGACAGGCCAGGTGGTCTTGTATTCCCATCTCTTTAAGAATTTTCCACAGTTTTTTGTGATCCACACAGTCAAAGGCTTTGGCGTAGTCAATAAAGTAGAAGTAGATGTTTTTCTGGAACTCTGTTGCTTTTTTGATATCCAATGGATGTTGGCAGTTTGATCTCTGCCTTTTCTAAATCCGGCTTGAACATCTGAAAGCTCACAGTTCACGTACTGTTGAAGCCTGGCTTGGAGAATTTTGAGCATCACTACTAGTGTGTGAGATGAGTGCAATTGTGTGGTAGTTTCTACATTCTTTGGCATTGCCTTTCTTTGAGATTGGAGTGAAAACTGACCTTTTCCAGTTCTGTGGCCACAGTTGAGTTTTCCAAATTTGCTGGCATATTGAGTGCAGCAGTCACAGTATCATCTTTTAGGATTTGAAATAACTCAACTGGAATTGAGTTATCACCCCCACTAACTTTGTTCATGGCGATGCTTCCTAAGGCCCACTTGACTTCGCATTCCAGTCTGTCTGGCTCTAGGTGCGTGATCACACCATCGTGGTTCTTGTGTGTATTCTTGCCACCTCTTCTTAATATCTTCTGCTTCTGTTAGGTCCATACCATTTCTATAAGGCATGAAATCTCAGAACCTTTCACCAACTCCCCCAATTATGATGTTTCATATGACTGTAGAAGAATATTAAAATCAGGATATTGTCATTGGTATAATAGAGTTAATTAGACTATTTTAATTAATAGTTCAGAAATTAAAATTAGACTATTTTAATCTGTGGTTAATTCGACTACAGATCTTATTTAGCTTTCACCAGCTTTTGAATGCACTCGTTTGTGTTTGTGCCTTTGCCTCTGTGTACTTGAATGTATGTTTGTGTGTATGCTGCTTGACCCACATTTATAGATTCATGTAATCACTACTATAGTCAAGATATAGCATTGTATCTTGGATCACCACAAAGAATTCTTTTGTATACTCCTTTGTAATTGAATATCCCCCTATTCCTTTCATCTCTGTCTGTTACCTTTCCTGTTGTCCTTTCCTGATGGAGAATCGGGAAAGGCAGTCATAAGTTGGTATCCATCTCCACAGTTTTGTCATTTCAAAAATGTCATATAACTACAGTCATACAGCAAATATGTAATTATGGGAGATTGGTTTTATCAGTAAATATTATGTTGTTGATATCCCATCCAAATTGTATGTATTGATGCTTATAGCTTTGGTTTAATTGCTGAATAGTACTGCACTGTATAGATATATCTGAGTTTGTTTAACCACTTACCTGTTCAAGGACATTTAGGTTATTTCCAAATTTGGGCTCTCATAAATAAGTAAAGCTGCTTTAAACAACCATATAAAGATTTTTGTGTGAACAAAAGTGTTCAGTTCCTTGTGACTAAGTTTACAGTTGGTCAGTCACATGGTGTATTAGTTTTCTATTGTTGCTGTAAGAAATTATTACAAGACTAGCCACTGAAATAACAAATTTATCATCTTCCAGTTCTGTAGGTTAGAGGACTAATATGGATCTCACTGGCTAAAGTCAAGGTGAATGTCAGGGCTGCATTCCATTCTGGAGGCTTTAGGGGAGAATCTGTTTCCTTACCTTTTCCAGTTCCTCCTGATGTCCTTGCCTACTGGCCCCTGCCTCCATCTTCACAGTCAGCCAGGTTGTGTCTCACTGCCTTTCTTCCATAGCCACAGTTCTCTGACTGACTCTCCTTTACCTCTCTCTCCACTTTTAGTCCTTACCTAATGTTAATCTCCCATTTTTAATCAATTCATCAGGAACCCTAATTCCAACTATAACCTTAATTCCTTTTGCTAGGTAAGGTTCATATTCCCAGGTTCCAAGGATTAGGATATGGACATTGGTGGGGTAGTGGAGCAAGGTGTGTATTGTTCTGCCTACTTCATGTGATCTGTCTTTAAAAACTGCTAAACTATCACCCAGCAGGGCTATACCATTTTATGTTCCCACCAGGAAGTGTAGAATCCAAGTTTTCTATATCCTTACTAGCATTTGGTGTTGTGATAACTCTGTAGTGATATCACATTGTAGTTTTAATTTGGATTTCCATAATGGCTAATGATATTTAACTTTTTTATATGCTTATTTGTCCTTAATATCTCCTCTGTGGTGAAATGTCTGTTTATGTCTTTTGCCCATTTTATAGTGAACTCTTTGCTATTTTATTGTCATGTTTTGAGAGTTCTTTATGTATCCTAAATACAAGTTCTTTGTTGGATATGTGTCTTGAAAATGTTTTCTCTCTGTCTGTAACTTTTCTTTTTATCTTCTTTAAAATGTTCTTTTGCTTATGGGAAACTTCATAAAATCTCATTTCTTGCCTTAAGTGATGCCGTGTACGGCAACCTTGAATATCTCATGGGGTTTTAAAGAAATTCACATTACACAGTACTTGTTACTGAAAAGTGTTTTTAAGGTAATATTTTGTGTTGATCTGTATGTGTTTAGAGTTGGACTCAATGATAATGCTAGAACTAGCTCTTATGAGTTTACAAGAGCAGCTTTAAATTTTTTCACAAATGTTACAAATCAATTTTAAACAATCAGTACAATGTCTTTGCCATTGATGGGAAGTTAAGTAAGTAAAGGAAACAGATTATGACAGAGTTCATAATTATAATATGTGAAAATTTTAAATATAGCATTAACATTGGTCTTATTGAAATTATTTGTTTTGGCTGGATGTTAATTGATTATTTTTAAGATATATTTTTAAAAACAATATTATGTGGATATAAAAATTAGGTCAGATATTAGTGTCATTTTAATTAACTTTTGGAATAAATTAAAATTGAAAAATAATACTCATTCATTCCTGCTTGTTTTAGGTATTGAAATAAATATGTAATGACTTCATATATTAAATCCAGTCTAAAGCTAAACCAGTTAAGACAGAGTTGACATATCAGATTTGACCACTTTTCTATAAAGTATTTTAATGATTTAATCAGACCGTGAAGTTATCTTCGGGTCTTCCCCAATGGCTCAGACTTCCCTTGTGGCTCCGCTGCCAAAGAATCTGCCTGCAATGCGGGAGACCTGAGTTCGATCCCTGGGTTGCAAAGATCCCCTGGAGAAGGGAAAGGCTACCCACTCCAGTATTCTGGCCTAGAGAATTTCATGGACTGTATATAGTCCATGGGGTCGCAGTGGGACGTGACTGAGTGATTTCACTTTCACTTTCCCCAGTGGCTCAGTGGTAAAGAATCCACCCGAAATGAACGAGACACTGGAGATGCAGCTTCAATCCCTGGATCAGGAAGATCCCCTGGAGAAAGAAGTGGCAGCCCACTCCAGTACTCTTGTCTGGAGAATTACACGGACAGAGGAGCCTGGCGGGCTACAGTCTATGGGGTCGCAAACAGTCAGACACTGAGTGACTGAGCAAAATATCCCTTTTTTTTTTTTTAATGGCTTAAAACAGCATGAATTTATTATCTTGCAGCTCTGTAGATCAGAAACCTGACACCAATCTCACTAGGCAAAGATCACAGTATCAGTGAGACACATTATGTTCTGGAGGTTCCTGGAAGAATCCATTTCCTTATGTTTTCTGTCTTTTAAGTGTTGCTTGCTTTCCTTGGCTCATCCCCATTTTCCTTTATCTTCAAAACTACCAGAGGCAGGCTGAGTTCTCATGTTGCCGTCTCTCCAGTTCCCTCTTCTGATACTCTCTTCTACTTTTAAGGACTCTTAGAATTATATTGGGTTCACCAGGGTAATCCAGAGAAATCTCCTGTTTTAAAGGCGTCTGGGTAGCAGAATTATTTCCATTTGCCACCGTAACTCATCTTCACCATATTGCCTCACATATATTCATAAGTTAGATGGATTAGGATATGTACATTTTGAGGGGCCATTATTCTGCCAGCCACAACTTTCTATCTAATTATTTATACATACATCTTGGGAAATACAGTGAGTCATTTAAAAATTGTATTCATATCCCAACTCAGTTTTCCCAAACCCAACTCAGTTTTCCCAAACTCTAACCCCCCAAAAAAAGAGAAGAAAACTATCCAAAGAAACAAACCACAGAATGAAATAGTTGTAAAGCTAAAAAAGTTATATTCTGCTTTTGCTGTATGAGTTTAAGAAATCAAGATCTCCATAGTATCACCTGTGGGGGAGTTTATGTGTGAAAATCTAAGTGCTCATAAGTTATATCCAAGTCCCGCTCCCAGAATGAAAGATGTGATCTTGTTATAATCTGCCCACTGTTTGCCTGAAATTGTTTAAGCCCTTTTCTTTTCATTGAGATAAAACTGACATAAAACATTTTGTTTTAGGTGTACTATATAATGATTTGATATCTGTTCAGTTCAGTTCAGTCACTCAGTTGTGTCTGACTCTTTGCAACCCCATGAACCACAGCACGCCAGGCCTTCCTGTCCATTACCAACTCCCAGAGTCTATCCAAACTCATGTCCATCGAGTTGGTGATGCCATCCAACCATCTCATCCTCTGTTGTCCCCTTCTCCTCCTGCCCTCAATCTTTCCCACCATCAGGGTCTTTTCAAATGAGTCAGCTCTTCACATCAGGTGGCCAAAGTATTGGAGTTTCAGCTTCAACATTAGTCCTTCCAATGAACACGCAAGACTGATCTCCTTTAGGATGGACTGGTTGGCTCTCCTTGCAGCCCAAGGGACTCTCAAGAGTCTTCTCTAACACCACAGTTCAAAAGCATCAATTCTTTGGTGCTCAGCTTTCTTTATAGTCCAACTCTCACATCTGTACATGATTACTGGAAAAACCATAGCCTTGACTAGATGGACCTTTGTTGGCAAAGTAATGTCTCTGCTTTTTAATATGCTATCTAGGTTGGTCATAACTTTGCTTCCAAGGAGTAAATGTCTTTTAATTTCATGGCTGCCATCATCATCTGCAGTGATTTTGGAGCCCCAAAAAATAGTCACCCACTGTTTCCACATCTATTTGCCATGAAGTGACGGGACTGGATGCCATGATCTTAGTTTTCTGAATGTCTAGCTTTAAGCCAGCTTTTTCACTCTCCTCTTTCACTTTCATGAAGAGGCTCTTTAGTTCTTCTTCGCTCTCTGCCATAAGGGTGGTGTTATCTGCATATCTGAGGTTATTGATATTTCTCCCGGCAATCTTGATTTCAGCTTGTGCTTCCTCCAGCCCCGCATTTCTCATGATGTGATATCTGTATATATTTTGAAATGATTTCTTAGTCTATTTTGAAAGCCATATTTTTCCTACTACATACGTCACAGTGCCTCCCACTTTTTAACTTGCCACATTCCAGATATTACAGGTTTTCCTATTTTGCCTCAACACCCACCAAAGAAAAGTTCCTAATCCGCATTCTCTGCCTCCAGGGATATTTATTGCCTGAATGCATCTCTAATTAGGATGCTCAAATAGTGTAACAAGATGAAACAAGCGTTCTAATGTCAGAAGGGCTCTTTTGGGGGCCACTGGGGCTACTAATGTGGAGGCTCTTAGGTCTGCCCTAGTTCCAGTCTGGCTTATTATTCCTTGTTCTTTAGTTCACTCCTGAAATGCATACGGTCTCAGAAAACCCTAGGTGTGTCCCTTCACCCCTCTTTTTTTTTCTTTTAAACTGTGTGATATCCTAATAATGCAAGAATAAAGGAGAAAGACTTTTCAGCAAAATAGATTGTTTTTAATTTGGTAATTGTGTAGCAGACATTTAGGGCCCTGAATTTCATGTTCCAGGATAGCAGAAGACTATATGTAGGCAGTACAGTGTCATGACAGGTTTTTCTTGAACATTTCTAGATAGCATTCTATTTTTTTTTTCAGTATCATACATTTCCATATTATACTTTTGAAAATATATATAGATTAAATGCATGTGGGCATAAATTAGCATAAACTTTACAAAAGGTAGTTAATATATAACAAAAAAACTTCTAGTGTTCCCCTTTTTCCTACTAGGAATTTATCCTAGGATATAATAAGCAATCCATGCTGTTAGTATAAAACGTTCATTATAGGATTTTTATAGATTGAATCTCTAAATAAGACTAATGGTACCCCTCTATCTTAAGAGTAGTTTTGAGGATTGAATATTACTTATGTGTTGTATGTATGTAACAAAATAATGAGCAGCTATTAAAATGGTGATATATACTATATGTGTTGCAGTAAAAGAAATCCATACACTATAATTACTGGGAAATAAAAGTAGATTATAAAACAGTCATAAATAACACAACTTTATGTGAAACAGCATACATTACAGGGTCTGGAAAATTGCTCCCCAAAATATTGACAAGTATTACCAAATATTTAATTTGTTGTTGTTGTTGTTCAGTCGCTGGGTCATATCTGACTCTGTGACCCCATGGACTGCAGCATGCCAGGCTCCTCTGTCCTCCACTATCTCTCGGAGTTTGCTCAAATTCATGTTTATTTTCTAATTAATGTAAATCAGTGTTGTGTCATAATTGTTTACAATCTATGTGTAATTTTTATATTCACAGAAATCAGTCATCTTTATTTTTAAAATAAACTGAATGAGTATAACGTTGCTATTTACTAATAGTATGGCTTTTAATTTATTCTAAACTTCCTTCTGTATAAAAGGAGAGTCATAATAAACTTTCAGTTTAAATGCCAGTTATAATCCCCGTCCCATCTTCCTTCCGATTTATAAATCCTGAGCCATTCTTGGCTGCATAATAGCTGAAATGAATGAATGTCTTCTCAAAGGATGTGGGGTCAGATTTCTCATCAGCAACTTCCTTCGCACAAGTCACGCTGTCAGAGAAGTGGAGGAGGGTGAAGGGAAACCAAGATGTTGATAGAACCCAGGAGAGAAGTCAGCCTCATGATTGTAAGGAGTACTGGCAAAGTTGAGAATTAAGTTGCAGTGTTAAGACTATATTTAGTTTTGCTTATTGTTTAGAACTCAGTCATGTTTTAAACAGTATCTTGGTGAATTTCAGGAAGGAGAGACCATCTTTCATTTGGACTCAGCAATTTTATTTTTAGGTGTATACGTAGAGGAGAAATTCTCTTGGTTAAAAAAGAAAAAAAAAAGTTTTTTTGAGGAAAAACTTTATAGACAGCTGAAGTGAACGGTAATCTGAGTGTACGTGTGGAGGATGTACTAAATGACTGTGTGTCATACCCCTCCCACCCACACCAGAACTTTTACCTTGAAACGTGAATGCTTGTTCCTGGCTATTCTCAGACATAACACACTTTTAAAGAATACTGTATAATCAAATCTGAGGTGTTTAAAAATAAGTGAAACAAGGTTCCTGTGATACAGCATATGGCTCGTCAGCATTTACAAGTTATTTTTTCTTTCTTTCTTTACTCCCCCATTTGATTAATATTAGACAATAAACCCATTTCAGAATTATTCACTGAGAAGGAAATGGTTTAACAACTCCCAGCTGTGGCTGCATAGGTCATCAACAGCTCTCTGGGATTTAGGATCAAATCTGAGTTGATATTATCAGACTACTTCTGCCCAAGATAATAAAATTTGAAGTCCTGTGTTTTAAGAGGACTGACATGTGGGTGAGTACTTGAGGAAGTGTATTTCAAGTATTTTTGTTTCAGAAAACAGGAGAAGAAGGAGTGCAAAACCAGGATACTGTATTGGGGGTTTTAGTTTAAGATTCCTCTTACAGTTTCTTTCCCTAAGAAATTTTAGTTCTCTTTAGCAATCTGGTTGTCAAGTACTATAGTGAATCTTACAGAAAATATGAAACTGGAGAAATGAAGAAATTCACTTGCTATTTGTGCTGAGATTGGGTGCAGGTGTAATAAAAGTGGGCATCTGATACAAGAACAAAGAGAATTCTACTTCACTGAGCTGAAGTGAACCCCATATCTATATAGGTTGATAGGTTTAGAGGTTTTTGTTATGATTATTTTGTTTAGGAAAGTTATACAAGTTTTACCTTTAAGAACAAACTTTTTGAAACTAAGAGGTCTCATCATGAATTGAAACTTATGTGTTTACCTGTCATTTCCACTCTGTAAGCTTCTTTAAGGTATGGATAATATTGCTTATTTTTGATAAATCCAGTACCAGACATAAATATTTGGTTAGCTAATTGATTAACTTTGCCTTCTAACACAGAATATTTGCCTAATAGTAGTTTTATACACATAGGCCTACCTTTTATTTTCTGCTACTTCTAACTTTAGGAATTTGGGAATGGGAATAGTTTTGGTATAGCAATTTACAAAATTTTAGCATTAAGGGATGAAGTTAAAATAGATTGAGTGGGAATTGGAAGGAACAGTAATATTGGAAGTTGTTTTGTTTTTAATTTGTATGTGCTAGAGGATAGGAACTGGTCAGCTGTGGCCTTCACTGCATTCAAACATTAAAATCTGTGACAAAAATGAATTAACCACCCCTTCCCACATTGCCACTTAGTGTGATACGTCAATGCTAAGTGTGGGATAGTTAATTTACATAATTTCTTTCATATTTTAATTCCTATGGATAATATCTATATCCATAATTTGCACATATGTAAATATAAATAAACATCATAATATCTATTTCAGACAGTTAAAATGTAAATAAGACACAAAACTTTACTTCTTTGTGTGGTATTTGTGTGTATTTATTTAAACAAACATACATACATACACATATACATAATATTTCTAGTAGAACTTACCAAGAAGACTTTAGCTCCATTTCTTAAAATTAATATAAAATTCTAATTAATAGACATTTTTCATATCTCTGAACTCGAATGAGTTGAAATCGTGAATTTCTGCTAAAAGTCTATGACAAGAATTTGGGACCCAGTGT
This sequence comes from Aepyceros melampus, assembly GCA_006408695.1. Lineage (NCBI taxonomy): Eukaryota > Metazoa > Chordata > Mammalia > Artiodactyla > Bovidae > Aepyceros > Aepyceros melampus. The sequence continues at coordinate 558,037 of SJXQ01012142.1, forward strand.
CATTGGAACAGTACCATTCTACTACACCCTTCTCTTAACAAGTAAAATCTAAATGGTTTACAGGATTCTTTCACTTTCTAACAATTTGTACCTCTAGTAGGAATCTAAACAAAAGTTAAAACAGAGTTCAGCGTAACTGAACAACAAATTGAAATTTTACTTTGAAAACACCTCTATTGTCACAGGTTCTATTTTCTAGTGAGTTTTAGAAGTGATTCTTTCGTTGTTGTTATTAATGAGCTAAGTACTTTTCAGCAGATAATGGTTCATTTTTAAAATGAATTTACACATTTTTAAATTAAAAGTGTTTTGGAGAGAAAGATGCTCTTTTGTGATGGAAGTTGATGGGACTGATTAATGCTTCCTTAAGAGTAATTTATCCAGTGTTCTAACAGTTTAGTTTGTATTTGAGAATGGTTTCTTCAGTGAAGGTCTCCTCAAAGCCTAGAATTGCCTGGCAAATTTGGTAGCTACTGGCCATGTGTGGCTGTTAAGCACTTGAAATGTGGCTTATCCAAACAAGATGTACTTTAAGTATAAAATATACTTCAGATTTCAAAGGCTTTATATAAAAAAGTAAACTATTTCTTTAATAATTTTTACATTGACATTTAAATAACACTTTATATTGATATTTAAATAACCCTTTTGTATTGTATTAAATAAAATATATTATTAAAAGGAAGTTTACCTTTTTTGAAAACTAAAATGTAGCTACTAGAAAATTTTAAATTATATTGTATATGTGGCTCACACTTCATTTCCGTTGGGCAGCTCTGACCTCAAGTTTTAGTCTTATCATTGTCAGAGTTTAAATGGATGATGATCTTTGATGCTGAAGATATAATCAGAATGGAAATCTCATACTTCAGAACTAAAGGGTCCTGAGTCAGAGGTGGTTTCCAGCTTTTACTTACTTTTTACTAGTCTCAATTGTGTCCTACTTTTTGTAGAAAATAATTTTTCCTGAGCTAATAGGATATCAGAATATGTATTCATTTCTCTAGATCTGGTAAAATAAGTTAGAATACTATGACAGGAATAACTCTAACATATAACACTTTCTTGTGTGTCTGTTATTTTAAACTTAAAATTCTCTGTCATAGCTCCAGGATGGCTTTAGCACATGTTTCTCCTTGCTCTGAAAGCTGTTATTTTCAGGCAACAAAAGTTCGCAAGCACTAATATTCTGGTATGAAGTTGCTCTGTGTTTTATAATGTTACTGGCATAACAGCCATGCATGGTTTTAATCTTTCGATTAAAGGGGTATCTTTTCAAGAGGATGTTATTTTTATAGTGTTGTCAAGGGACTTGCCTCAAGTCACATCTGAATGTTTCTTCTGTGACAAAGGTTAGGGATTCATGCTGAGCAAAAAGCAAGCCCCCAAATTTTAGAGCTGTTTCAATTACTTCTTACAATCTCCTAATTTATTATGCTTATAGATTATTTAATCTTTCCTTGTAGCTCAGTTGGTAAAGAATCTGTCTGCAATGCAGGAGACCAGGTTTCAGTTCCTGGGTTGGGAAGATCTCCTGGAGAGGAAATAGCAACCCTCTCCAGTATTCTTGCCTGGAAAATCCCATGAATAGAGGAGCCTGGCAGGCTACCTACCATCCATGGGGTTCCAAGAGTCAGACATGGCTTAGCGACTAAACCACCATCATAGGTTATTTAATGTTGCTTTTTGTATGCAGATCACTGGGGAGAGGATTTATAAGAAAGAATAAGTTTCAATAAGTCTTTCCAATTAATTCTTTCATCACATGGCCAGGGTGAGGGGAGATGGGTAGAGAGAGAGAGGATGAAGCCAGATAGATCCATGAACTGAGGAGACTGGAGCCAAGAGAATGCTCTGCTTCAAGATAAAGGCCAAGTAGAGTGCATTTTTGTTACTGTTTATTTGGTACTTCTCCAAGTTATTTCCTTTTAAAGTTCTTGAAATTTCTAGTCAAGTTTGAATTAAAATCCAAACTGATGATGATTTGCTTCCTGGATTTGTAAAAGAAGGACTAGAGGTAATACCCTTTTAGCAGAGATCTGGCAGAAGTTTGATTAGGGGTCAGGGGATCATTAAAGGCCCTAAAACATTTTGTGAAACTAGAGTTCTTAGTCTGAGAGTCTAGGCCAACAGAGTTTCAATAAATTAAATCTTATCATGAAGATTATAAGAAGGCAGCCCCTATATTCTATTTGACTAGGCACCTAGAGATGTAATGGCGATACCATTTATATGCAGTGATCATACTTTCTTATATTTACTTTTGAGTTCTTTTGAGTTTCTTACTGAAAATTACTTAATTATAGAAATTACTTAAAATAATCAGATGCTTTATCTGTCATTTCAAAACCTCCTTCTCAAAAAAATCTAAACATTTCTTTGAAGCTCCTGAAAGTAAACTGTGGTTTCCTAGATCATATCATTTACTCCTAATCTGTATATTTTTTCACTCTCCCGGGCAATAGTCTGATATGTTCTCTCTCTTCAGGCTTTTAGTAGCATCTGCTCTATCATCAGTCTCACCTGATGTCTTTTTAATAAGAAAACTGAATAATCAGAAGGAAAGCATTCAAGAGAAGATACACCAAGCTAACAGGGATGATAAATTTAAGGAACTATAAAGCAGCTATTATAAATCTATTTAAAAGTTTAAAGGAAAACATAATTAAGAGGAGATACATGGAAGGTATGAAATAAATCAAATGAAAATTCTAAAGCTGGAATATGTAGTATCCAAAGTAAAGATTCACTGATTGGACTTATCAACAGATTAGATACTACATAGCAATAAAACTGTCCAAACTGAAACGCAAAAAGAAAAAAATACAGAGTAGGGGTCTGGTCATGGGAAAAAAATTTAGCCTCAGTAACCTGTGGGATATCACATAATCAGAGCACTTAAAAAGAAATCAGAGAGATTGAGGCAGAAAATTATTTTATAAAATAATAGTCACAAAAATTTCCAAATATGATAAGAAAATATATATTTTAATAAGCCCCAAGCAGAATATGCATAAAGAAAATTGCACAAGGCACACCATGATTAAATTGTATGAAATTCATGATAAAGAGAAAAATCTTAAAAGCAGCTAGAGAAAAAGTGATTTTATATACAGATTAACGTGATAATTCTGCTGATTACCTGTAGAAACCATGCAAAACAGAATGCAATGAAATGACAAAATCTTAAACAAATGAGTGCATGAAGCCAAACACTTCTTAATAATGATAACTTCCATTTCGGTTAGTACATGTTATACACCAAAATTATAATATTAGATTTAATATACATTATCTCATTTCACCCTTAGAACACCTCTGAGAGGTAATAAAATAACCATGTCTTAGAAATGAAGAAAATGTCTCAGATAATCCAAATAAGCATCTCTTATTAAATATTTCTATTTTAAAAATAATTTTAAAAATTTAAGAAAATAATTGTAGATATTTAGAGTGCTTTGAATAAATACCAAGTGCTGTGAAAGCATGCAGGAAAGGGATTCGAACTTAGTCTGGAAGGATAGGGAATGCTCCCCTGAGTTGCTGATTTCTAAGCTGAATCTAGTGCTCGCTTCCGCTGAGGAGTGCTGACCTGCTGTGGCAGCGAGTGTGGGGACAGCTGTAACGGCGGCTTCCCCTCTGGAGCCTGGAACTTCTGGACAGAGAAAGGCTTAGTGTCTGGGGGCCTCTATAACTCGCATGTAGGTTGCAGACTGTCCTCCATCCCTCCCTGTGAGCACCATGTGAACGGCTCCTGGCCGCCGTGCACCGGTGAGGGGGACACCCCCAAGTGCAGCAAGACCTGCGAGCCTGGCTACAGCCCGTCCTACAAAGAAGACAAGAATTTTGGATGCAGTTCCTACAGTGTCTCCAGCAACGAGAAGGAGATCATGGCAGAGATCTACAAAAACGGCCCAGTTGAGGGGGCCTTCTCTGTGTACTTGGACTTCCTGCTATATAAGTCTGGGGTGTACCAGCACATCTCCGGAGAGATGATGGGAGGCCACGCCATCGGCATCCTAGGCTGGGGAGTGGAGAACGGCACCCCCTACTGGCTGGTTGGCAACTCCTGGAACACTGATTGGGGTGACAATGGCTTTTTCAAAATCCTCAGAGGACAGGACCACTGTGGAATCGAGTCGGAAATCGTGGCTGGAATGCCGTGCACTCATCAGTTCTAGAAGATCTGATCTGCTTGAGGGTCTGTCTGCTGGCCCAGGGCCAGTTTTCCCCTAAATACAGCCACTTGGACTGGGGATGAGGTGGGGGTTCGGGGGGGCGGTTGGGATGTCTTTCATTTTTTGATTTATGATAAGATATAAGGGTTTTTAGGAGAAGGCAATGGCACCCCATTCCAGTACACTTGCCTGGCAAATCCCATGGACAGAGGAGCCTGGTAGGCTGCAGTCCATGGGGTTGCTGGGAGTTGGACACGACTGAGCGACTTCACTTTTACTTTTCACTTTCACGCATTGGAGGAAATGGCAACCCACTCCAGTGCTCTTGCCTGGAGAATCCCAGGGACGGGGGACTCTGGTGGGCTGCCATCTCTGGGGTCGCACAGAGTCGGACACGACTGAAGCGACTTAGCAGCAGTAGCAGCAGGACAAGCTGAATCTAAAGAATGAATAGGCTGTTAGCCAGAAAAAGGAAAACTGGGGTGCAGTGGATCATACTATTCAAAGGGCTCAGCATTTGAAAAGACATCAAGGCTGGAGAGAGGATAGTGTGTTCTTTATTTCAAGGACAGTGGGAAACAATTGATGGTGTTAAGAATGTGATTGCAGAATGGCTGACAGTCATCCCGTTTGCTGTGAAAAATCATCAATCCAGCACTCTGTTATGACCAATCTTTGAAATCCAAGAATAGGATGCAAGGATAAACATGAAAAGTCTCTCAAACACTGAGAATGGGCCAAAGTTAGAATCCACAGAATCTGGCGGGTTTGAAAGTGGGAAATGAGAAAGAAGAGACATAGTTCCTAGGTTTCTGGGTTGGTCGAAAGTCTTTTTACTGAGAATGGGAATCATGGAAATATTGTCAGCTTGGAAATGAAAATTATGAATTATGTTGGGTATGTTTGTATGGATATACCTTTGTATATACCTCTATCCAAGTAGAGATGTCAATTAGAAAGTTTGGCACAGAAGCCTGGAGCTCAGAGGAGAAATGTAGGCCTGCCATTTAGATTTGGGGAATCATTTGTTTATAGATGATAACTGAAGTCAAAGAATGAATGGAAAAGTGAAGAGAAGGAAGAGAAGATTAAGTGTAATTTCTGAGGAACTTCAGTTTAGGTAGAGGGAGAACCAGTCAGCAGGCATGGCTGAGTAAGAACATCCGGAGAAATGAGAGATATAGTGTGGAGTATCAAAACCCAGGAGAGAAGTGTTTTAAGAACAAAAGAGTAATTTAGCTTTTCACACCCTGCTGAAAGTTTAGGCAGGATATGGATAGATAAAAGTATTTGATTTTTAATTTAACATTAATGACATTTAGTCATTGATTATCTTAATCAGGGTCCTTTTGGTGGTGTGATAGGAACAGATTGGAGTCAACTCAGAAAAGAGTGACAGATGAGTAACTAGAGACAGCTGTTGCTTCACTCTAACCATGCATGGGGAAGAAGAGTTTGGGCAGTAGGTAGGATGAGGTAATGAACCAGGGTTTTTGGTAGATAAGACGTATGTGAGTGTGTTTAAACCATGACGGAAGAAAGAAAATAGTGTAAAACTTTAATTTTCCCAGAGTGAGGACAATTGCAATGCTATGTTCCATGTTGGCAGGATGATGTGGGTTTGAAGGGAGTGCTGCTTAATAAGAAGGCTAGTTGGCCTGATAAAAACATAGATAAAGTAGGTGAAAGCATACCATCTAGTCTAAATGTCAGTTCTTGCCATCACACTGAAACCAGGACATTGCTTGCTGTTTCTAAAGGAAATCTTTTTTGTTAGACCAAAAAGGAAAATTAACCCCAAAAAAACAGATGAAGATACTGAGCTGACATCAAGGAGCAATATCAAGTAATATAAAACAAAATTCATTCATTGTTTAAATCATTAAAGCAGAGTAGTCTATTTGAGAACTTCTGTATCTTCAGTCCTATTAATTTTAATATCCAAGTGTTAATTCATGATCTATATGATTTTTTAAAATTCTTTCTTAGAGAATGTGGTAGACTTTAGTTGCAACTTTCAAACTCTTTAACTGTTTGTAATATTTGCCTAGAATTCTATTTTTTCTTTTTTTCATACAGAGATCTCTGTCCTCCCCCACCTTCAGAGTAAGATTTGAAATGATACAGTCACATCTGTTAGAGCTATGCTAACCTTTGTTGTCCAGCTGTTCTGGTTCTATTTTCTTTCCCTTTCCTCTCCTCCTAGTCGCCCAAATCTTAAAAAAAAAAAAAAAAAGTTGGGATAGAAAACAAATTGTGTCTCTTTTATATTGATATTTAAGGTGGAATAAAGGTAGTTATAAAAGCATCTATCAACAAAGCACTATCTTGCCAAGCTAAGTATTTGGGTTGGAAATCATTATTTCCCAACTGCTTCAAAACAGGAAATATCTCTGTTAAATGATAGATAGCTCCCTGATGCTGCAAGGGAAGACCTCTTTCATTTCTCTGCATTTTTTAGCAGCACAGTGAGTCTGAAGTTTCATACATAGGAGCCAAATACATACATACCTAAATACATACATGTGTATATATATGCACACATATATATTAAAAAAATACATTTGCAGTATATGTTCATACACACACATCAGTAGAGGCATACCTCATTTTGTTGTGCTTTTTTTATGCTTTGCAAACATTGCATTTTTTACAAACAGGTTTGTTATCATCCTGTGAGTCTATAAGTACAATTTTTCCAACAGTATTTGCTCACTACATTTCTCTCTGTTATATTTTGGTAATTCTCACAATATTTTAAGCTTTTTCATTGTTATTAAACTTGTTATGATAATCTAAAATTTTTATTTAAAAATTGTATCTATTTTTTAACACCAAAAACATTTTGTATTGGGGTATAGCCAGTTAACAGGATTGTACGTTCTGATTGCTCCACCAATTGGCTTTTCCCATCTCTCTCCCTCTCCTTGGACTTTCCTGTTCCCTGAGACACAATATTGAAATTAGGGCAAATAATAACCCTACAGTGTCCAAGTGAAAGAATCAATTGATGTGGCAAACTTCATTGTCTTATTTTAAGAAATTGCCACAGCCACCCCAACCTTTAGCATCCACCCTGATAAGTCAGCAGTCATCAACATCAAGGCGGAACCCTCCACCAGGAAAAATATTGTGACTTGCTGAAGACTCAAATGATGTAACCTTTTTTTAAGGTTACAAATACAATAAAGTATTTTTAAATGAAGGTATGTACTTTGGTTTTTTAGACATAATGCTATAACTTTATATGCACTAGGAAACCTAAAAATCTGTGATTCACATTAATATTCACTTTATTGTGGTGGTCTGGAACCCAACCTGCAATATCTCTGAGGTATGCCTGTCTATATGTGTAAATATATGATAAAATACCTTCAAAGGTTTTAAACATAGAATTTCTTTTCATAAGCCAGCCCAGGCACATCCTATCCAACAATTCAGGCAAAGTTCTTGAATCTGTCAGAAACAGCCTATAGGTTTGCACTGGGTGATTAATGCCAGGAGATTCTGGTTCTATATTTCATTAGATATAATTGTTATCTTTTCTAAAGGTGTTCTTTTACTAAGCTCCTACCTTAAACAGGGGGAAACACATACACACATAACTTACATTCCTGATACTTAGCACTTCTTACAAAAAGAAAAAGGAAAAGTTTAGCTTAATCCAGTAACAAAGGCCTATTTGTCTTGGTTCACAGATGAGTTTTCGCCCAGTTTTTACTAAAACTTAAATAATGTTTTAAATTACCTAGAAATTTGTCTTGGGATAGCAGTGTGGAATAATGGAATATAGTTTAGTTATCATGATCTGAGGGTATGGAATTAAATCTTAGTTCAAATTCCAGCTTTGCTATTTAATGTTCCTCTGACCTCTGGCAGTTAAACTCTTAAGCCACCATTTTTTGTCTTATAAACTGCAAATTAGAATATCTCTTTTGGAGTGTTATTGTGAGGATTATACAGATTACCATAGTAAAGCATTTATCACAGTTGTGAATATATAGAAGGAGCTCAATAATGTTATCATTTTGAACATATTTAGAATGCTTCCTCTAAATCTACCACTTAATCATGTATGACTTTGTGGACTTATGTCTTCTTAGCAAATGTAAGAGTTTAGAAATGAGAGAAATCTATATGACACTGATACCCTGTAACTTTCTAATTATCTTAAGGTCAAATTAAGGAAATATATTTTTGCTTTAGATACAAATTATTCTTGCTTTCCCTCAAAACTGAGAAAAGCAACGAACCTAGCTTCTGTTTACAGGGTAATTTTTGCATTACTTTCAACTGTGAGTATTCAGTAGGATGTACTTTGGTGTAGTGACTGAATGTGAACTCTTAAGACTTCTAACATTTCCCCCAGCTCGCTTACCATATAACTGGGCAAGTTATTTCACCTCTCCCTACCTCAGTTTTGTTATCTGTAAAGTGGGATCAAATCCCTTATGATTATACAGTGGAAGTGAGAAATAGATTTAAGGGTCTAGATCTGATAGATAGAGTGCCTGATGAACTATGGAATGAGGTTCGTGACATTGTACAGGAGACAGGGATCAAGACCATCCCCATGGCAAAGAAATGCAAAAAAGCAAAATGGCTGTCTGGGGAGGCCTTACAAATAGCTGTGAAAAGAAGAGAGGAGAAAAGCAAAGGAGAAAAGGAAAGATATAAACATCTGAATGCAGAGTTCCAAAGAATAGCAAGAAAAGATAAGAAAGCCTTCTTCAGCGATCAATGCAAAGAAATAGAGGAAAAGAACAGAA
>SJXQ01012143.1:8897-23141 GCA_006408695.1 Aepyceros melampus
CAAGGATATATATATAAATGCTGCTGCTGCTAAGTCACTTCAGTCGTGTCCGACTCTGTGCGACCCAGTAGATGTCAGGCAGCCCACCAGGCTCCCCCGTCCCTGGGATTCTCCAGGCAAGAACACTGGAGTAGGTTGCCATTTCCGTCTCCAATGCATGAAAGTGAAAAGTAAAAGTGAATTCGCTCAGTCGTGTCCGACTCTTCGTGACCCCATGGACTGCAGCCCACCAGGCTTATCTGTCGATGGGATTTTTCAGGCAGGAGTACTGGAGTCGGGTGCCATTGCATTTTCCGATATATACACAGAGAGAGACACACACACACATACACACACAAATATATATATATGCACAAACATATACACAATGTTAAGATTGATTAATATTTTTAGATTTAGTTTCCCATCAGCTTTCCTCCCAAGAATTCTATCAGCCACTATAACCTAAATACATTATTTTATTAGGAATTATAAAATTATGACCTTCTATGGTTTTCCTTTATTTATCAGCTGACATTTTTATTAAACATTTCCCCTTGTCAATAATTTGATTTACTTTCAGGTGTTATTTTATAGGAGACAGAATAAATGCTTCCCTCTTTCCTTTTAATCACTGCTGATACTGCTGCTAAGTCGCTAGTTTTCAGAATAACAAATTAGTCTCCTAGCAGTTTCAAAGAGTAGCCAATCAGGGTTACTTTTAATGTCAACTTATGATAAAGATTTAATATTTTTCTGTTTTTCAACAAGCTGCAATTATTTCTATTTTTGTGCTCAAATTGTTCTATCTTTTGAACAGAGTTAGACACTTCAAATTAACTTCAACCTTTTTTTCTTTAGAAGAAAAAATATGTTCCATTTTTTAGTAACTATAGCAATGTTTTTCTTTTTATTTCTATCATTTTGAACATAAGTACATATTTTAATCTTTCACTGAGACTTGCAAATTAAGTAGCCAATCTTTCCCACTGTTATTTCATATCCCACATTCAACAGTTACAACTCTCAGTACACAGGAGGACGACAACAAATGAGAACCCATAAAGATACATGGCCTTTTTAGAACACTGGGGCTTCCATCTTTTTGGTAAAATTAGGAATTTTTGATAGTTTTCTCATTTTCAATGCAACAAGATGATCTGGTATCATCCTGAATGTTCATTGTCTTATACCAGGAACCAGCCATTTCCATAAATATTCTTATATCTTTGGGGAAAATGTTGAAGACCACAGTCTGGAACCTAGAATGTTTATGTTACTAGGTTGGTAGTTGCTTTTAAGTCTTTATATAAGAATACTTGTTGGCTCAGCAGTAAAAGAATCCACCTGCAATGCAGGTGATTCTTGATCCCTGGGTCAGGAAGATGCCTTGGAGGAGGAAATGGCAACCCACTCCAATATTCTTGCCTGGAAAATTCCATGGCCAGAGAAGCCTGGGGGCTACAATTCAAGGGATCATAAGGTTCAGACACAACTTAGTGACTAAACCAACATGGCCACCATTGATTTGAAGTAAAAGATACCCAGAGAAGACATGTAAAGTAATCATACTGGTTGCCAATTCAAATTTATAAATACCAAGTTTTACATAAAGTCTTGATTTTGGGTTGTTTTTTTTTTTTTTTTGTCATTGTTTTTAAAATTCTTGATTCCTGGTGACAACATAAATAATCACTTGCTCTATCATGGCATAACAGTTTCAGACTTATAGTAACTCTGTTATAACTTAAAATACAATTACTATATGCAGGTTAAGGTTTCTTTGGAGTCCCTTTTTGTTCCACTATGTAAGTCATTTAGAATCATTTCTCTCTGTGTGGTTAAACATCCTCAGAGAATTATTTTTAAGAAGGTTTGGTTTATTGTTCCACTGATTATTTATTTAACTACATTTACCATCTTCCTCCCCAAATAAGTGTGCATAATCTACAGAGTTCTGCCTTACTTATTTATTTTGTTTTACCAAGTTATATATCCCGGAATTCAGCTCATAGTGGTCTACACAAATGTTCCTTGTTCCCTTTACAGCTTTACCATCAAGTGGTGTACTATAGTTCTTTCAAACAATCCTATATTAATGGCCTTTCGGGTAAAACATTTATTTTCAATAAATGAAATATGTTCATAAAAGGTATTTTAATGTAATATGTCTCCTTCTCCTAACTGATTAGTCGCCATCAACTCAATTTACTGAAACTAATTTTTCATTCCTTGATATTTTCAAGTACCTCTTAGGTCTTCCTTCAACTTCCACAACATTCTATGTGTTAACCATTATATAATAATCACTGCACTGCACTGTGCTAACTACTTTTCTTTGTTGTTTATGTTAAAGGATTATGAAGACTTTGACGTCAGAGTCCTTACTTTTAATCCTCATTGCCAACATGGGTTTCTGGTCAAAACTGTTGAATGAATGAATTAAAAACAGAAGTGACAAGTCCACCTGAAAATACTTTTAAATAACTTCTACTCCTATGTTAAGATGATAAGTAAGAATATCCTTGAGATTAACATTTTACAAGTTCATGATAGAGGAAGTCATCATTATACTTTCAATGGAATCTTTGATAAAGATACTAAGGAATATTTATAAATTCTCACAATTCTTACTATTACATTAGACATTCTTAATATTGTATTCAGTTTTACCCATGCGAAAGAGAAAGCTCTTTTTTATTAATTAAAAGGGAACTACAGATGACGCATTAGCCAATAACATGTTAGCCCAAGGCTTTATCCTCTTGCTAGTATCAGAGAATATGTCAGATCCCTTCCAATCATGAATTTAAAAGAAGAAACAGAAAAGCTTTGCCCACCTCTCGTTACATTATTTTCTTGACCTCTTCTTTGCCCCTCCTTGCTCTTCAACTAAGATGGCAGACAAATCCATCTGTTACATAATCAGTTAGTGTGCTAGATATTTTCACTAGCCAGAGTCTTGGCAGAAAACAGATGACGTATTCTAAGTGGATAATACAGAGAAAGTTTAGTATAAAAGTTAAAAGACTATTACGAAGACATAGCTGGGATAAAAGAAGTGAATACGGTAACTGAGTGTCCACAGAGAAAGGAAGTCCTGTATATCCCTCCTGAACCTGAAGCTGCAAGGTAAGGGGTGCTTACCTGAGCCCCAAGAGGGGTTCACTGCTTGTGTTCCCAGCATCCAGATCTCTGCTTGGCTTATTATAGAGACTGAAACAGTTTTCGAATGAATGAATTGGAGAATATGTTAATAATACTATAACATGTTAGTGTTAATGCCACAATTTATAAATGTACAAAAACTGTAAAAGTAAATAAATTCAGGTATATACATAATTTACATACATCCAGGGGTTCCCTGTAACTCAGCTGGTAAGCAATCTGCCTGAATTGCAGGAGACCCCAGGTTGAATCCCAGTTCAATTCCTGTGTCAGGAAGATTCCTTGGAGAAGGGATAGGCTAACTACTCCAGTATTATTTGGCTTCCCTGGTGGCTCATATGGTAAAGAATCTGCCTGCAATACAGGAGAGCTGGGTTCGATCTCTGGATTGGGAAAATCTCCTGGAGGAGGACAAGGCAAGCCACTCCAATATTCTTGCCTGGAGAATCCTCATGGACGGAGGAGCCTGGCAGGCTACATTCCATGGGGTTGCAAAGAGTTGGACATGACTAAATGGCAAACCACATGGCACATACTTTACATATAAAAGATTGTTTAGGGTTCTTACTCATATTTACAAACTACTTTATAATAATAAACCACTTTATAATAATAAAAAACCTTTCCTTGGTTTGAAATACAAGAGATAATAATATGCTTTCTGGCTTGGATCAAGCTAGGACTCCTTTCCAGGGAGTTAAAGAGTACAAGCTTTATTTTGAAATCAAAGAGACCTGGAAGACAAATAAATAGGCATAGGAACCTCAAAACAAAGAAAATATCATAAGCACAGTAAGGTGAAATGTTTGACATGGCATCATCTGACTTTGCTTTTATCTTTTGTTATATAACTGGTATCTAGACGTGCTTATGAGGAGAGAAAAAGGAAGCAAAGATTGGAAGGTTTCATCTAAGATCTTAGGACTCAGAGCAGTTTAGTCTTTGCCAGGTATTTGACTTTGAGCTGTTTCAATGCCTTTAGACATCGGTTTCAGTGTCCATGCTGTTAGATTAAAAATATCTATTTTTCTGAGGTGTGCAGATTACAAGAGATGACCTATATAAATCATGCTTACCTCCCACTGTCATTATTCTGTTTTGAAAAGTATTTCCTGGGCCCAAAAAGCCTCTGAGACCCATTCTTTGTTTGGTAATCAAGAGTCAAAGAGCACAAATATTCAAATTCTTAAATAAATTGTTCCAAAACAACCAGTAAATTCTTGGTCACTGTACATGCAGTTTGTCATCTGTCCAAACATCTAGTTAGAATCAGTATAGTAGGAATTTATGTTATGTTATCTCCAACTGCAACTGCTAAGTCAAAACATTAAGTTAGACTGAGTTATATGAAGTAAATCAATTTGGACATACAGTTTTTACCTTTCCTTTCTTCAGTTTGGTAATGTGGTGTATCACACTGGTTGATCTGTGGACATTGAACTGCCCTTGCAAAATAGGACACACAGACACAAAGTGACCAAGTGCTCCTGGAAAAATGTTATGGAAAGACTTGTTCAACACAAGAATGACACAAAGCTTCAATCTGTAAAAACAACACCACCACCAACAACGAAAAAACAGGATCTGCGAAACACAATAAAATGAAGCGTAATAAAAAGAGGTACACCTGTATCGAAATGTGGCAAATCAAATCACTGCTATTTATAAACATATGCTCCTCCTGGGTATCATGAACTAGAACTTCTAAAGTCACACTCTTCATAAACTAAATGGTACCCATCTGTGCTATTTCCAAATATTTTCTCTTCTGACAGTAGTCAGAGCATTATGACTTTGAAAATATTCCTACATTTTTCTTGAAGATAAATGACCAAAATTGTGGACATCCACAAAACAAGGAAAATAAAATATGATGAAATAAACCCCTCTTATTACACCAAGTCCTTCCAGAAACCAAGAGGAACAAAACCACCATCACAGCACTGAAATAGTTTTAAATGAAGAAAATAGGACATTAATCTTACACCATAAAAACAAAGCTCTCCTTCTTTTTTTCATTGAAAACAATAGGACTTTGCATATTATGAATCTGAAGCTAAAAATGAGAGAACATGGCTAACCTTTCTAAAACAATTCTCTCTCCTAAGGGTTAGTTCTGCCTCTGTAATCACATAATTTCCATGTTGTTTTATGCATTCCCTATGGCTGAATCAACTATAATATCATTACATATTAAAATTTCAACACAGAAGTGCATATTTAAAGGCTGTGCTTGATATAAAAGTCATGAAGAGACTGGAGGCAAGTTGGAGAAACAGCTGAGCTTAATAAAGAGATCAATATAGCTGAACAGACACATTACAGCCTAATTTTCCAAGACTTCTCATACACACACAAAAGAAACTGAAAAACAAAACACTTTTTTCCAGAATGCTCTTAGTGGGAATGTAGCTCTCTTTATGGTGTAGTAAAAATATTACTTTTAGTGTCACACCATTTTGAAACAATTTTATTCTGGGTCACTTAGTTTTAGCAATCCAGTAACTCTTAAAGTAAAAATGTGCAATACATAAATTGATACCTAAGAATCCTTATCATTAATTTGTTCTTTTATGTAAGTTTCCAATAGAAAAATCAACTGATAATGAATCTTATTTGAAAATTATATTCTGGATAATGGATAAAGATCAACAACAAAAAAAGGTAGTCTTTCAAGATTATCTATTTCACCTATGTCTACATATTCACACCTATAAAAACTGTTACCCTTTACCTGAAATTATATAAAAAGTTCCTTTTTAAAACATACTGAACAAAACTAAATGTTTCCAAATTGTGACTCTGCTTCACTTCTTTAGCAACCAAATCATTCTAGAAAAATAGTTTTTATTTAAAGCAAACATTTTAGTTTAAATTCTAAGCTGATACCTCACCCATATTAATGGTGGAAATATTTTCATTTGGATCTTCTATTAGTTCGATTGACATAGATGTGCTAAGAGTGTGGAGTGAGTTTCACTTGCTAAGGTTTTGAAAATGTATGGTGTGAGTTACTGGTACTTACACGGGTTCCATTGATTCAAAATTACCTTATGAATAACGCTACTCATGTTCACATTACTGAAAGAGGCATTCTTTAACTGAGACAGTAGTAGCCTAATGCCATAAATACATTTAAACCATCCTGAGTACCATAAAATAAGAACAGGCAGAGGGGGAAGACAAACATGTTAAAATAAGTTCTTCTAAATAGTACTGAGACTATACAGAAATGGCTAAAGACAGTTAAACGTTTTACATTAAGATGCACTAAAATCTGTTCTTTTCAGAAATTCTCCATATCTGAAAAACATTTCTTTGAATCTCGGGAAAACATCTAAAATTTCTTTACAAATCAGCAATGTTGTTTTACAAAAAATGTACTCAAAGCAGTTATCACTGTATATTCATATATATCTGACCAAGTCTTCATGTTATGATTACATAGCATTATATTATTTTTCTTAATAAATAAGTGGAAAAACAATAAAATAAAAAAGAGCTATCTATAGACATATTCATTTGAAGCTTTATAATATAAAAAAATGAAAGCATATAAAAGAATGGGAATTAAAAAATCAATTGAATAGCTCATGGCCAGATTACTTATAAGGTACAAAAAAACTACGAGATGACTTTTACGAAGAATTTTTGATAACAAGATAAGTATGTGACCGTATGTTAAGAAAAGATCATATAATTACAAATAAAAGTATCTCAACTGTTCACATAAATGCACACACGCAAAGATATATACACAAGAGGTAGCCCAAAGTAATTAAAAATTTACACACTTTAAAACTGGCACTGAAACATGTATACTATCATGTAAGAAATGAATTGTCAATCGATGTTGGATACAGGATACAGGATATAGGATGCTTGGGGACTGGTGCACACAGATGATCCAAAGAGATGATATGGGGTGGGAGGTGGGAGGGGGTTCAGGATTGGGAACTCATCTACACCCGTGGCGGATTCATGTCAATGTATGGCAAAACCAATACGTAATGTAAAGTAAAATAAAGTAAAAATAAAAATTTTAAATTAAAAAAAAGAAAAAACAACTTCTCAACAATTTAGTAATGAATCTATATTATTAGAAAAACAAATAACTATCTTAAAAACAAAAAGGGGATATTTGATATTTTATCTCCCAAATGCCAAGAACTTATTTTTCTTAATCATGACACATATTTCTTTCAAAATACACCATAAAACAGAAACTTGGATATTTGGAAAATTTACTGATTAACAATAGAGTGACTATTTTAAATCTATCTCTTTCAGGCTTATTTATACCTTAAACCATACATATTTTTAAGTAATATTTTAAAAAGAAGAAAAATTTACTTAGCATGCTTTTCCTCAAATCAAAGAGTGCAAGTTCTTCTTTTAAAGTGAAAAAATATTCAATTCCTGAAAAAATTATTCAGATTCAAGTCTGGGAAACAGTGATTAAGAAACTTAAACATTTTTATGAATAGCTTTCAATTATGTTCCTTAAAATATATATTTTATCAACAATTAGTTCTTATATTAACCATCATAAAAATAAAAATGAAAAATGAAATATTCTTCCAGAACAATTGGACCTGGAGAATATACCCACAGATCATACTCTGGAAAACAGTGAAAAGCTAAAAGAATGTCAGTCAATACAAATCACCTCCTAAAAAGTCTTTAATATTGATAACAGCTTCCTGGAGATGTGATCAAAATGAGAATTTTAAACTTTAGAAATGTCCCAGAAATCTCAGTTTTCCAGAATATGTCTACAGTGCTTTAGACTATTTGATGATACTAATTGTGTTGGTAGCACTCCAACCTTATTTTAATAACAAAAAATATTTGAATAATTATAACTGTATTTGTATATGGACCATGGGGTTTTGCACCTACTTATATTTTCCAAAAATGCAGAATTTAAAGCATGCAAAATATCCCTCGTAAATAGCCAGATGTTTTTGACTATTTGCAATACTATCTAGTAGTTTCATTCTTATATGTAATTTTCACTTGCTTGAATATCTAGATAATTGAGGTCAAAGGTCATTTTTTATTTCAATATCCAGACAATTTATGCATAGATTCAACTGCTGTTAATTTATAGTACAGAAGTAAAATGCATTTTTTAAATGCATAATGACATATGAGATTCAATCCGTGGCTGTGCATGGATCTCAGTGTACCCCCAGTACTGTGACGTGAACCTTGATAAGCATTGATTGGTGACCTCACTTACCTGCCACATGTGCACTACATTTTGTTATATGAGGGGAAGAAAGAATTTGTTCAATACCACATGAAAACCACATATATGCAACCATTATGTACATGTAAAACTGTATTTGTTGAAATTTATATCTAAGCCTACCTTAATTGTCTCATTTCTGCTCTCCTCTGTTTAAATTACATGCAGATGATTTACTGTATAAAAACCTTTACATTGTATTTTTATTAGAAAATATGCTGAAAAAATATTCAACATAGCTTTAAGAAGTAGAATACTAATTCTTTTTTACAATGCATTGCTGTCAACAGCATTATCAGGGCAGAGCTATGCAGAAAATGATTCAAACTCCAGAAGCTGCCAGTGTGAATACTATACACCACATTCATAAATATGAAGACTGAAAGTATCATTATTCAATGTCTTGGAGAAAATGAAAACACGAGATTTTCCAGGATTCATCCTTTGTGTGGAATAATTTAATTTAATTTTATCATATACATTATTTTCTCTTAGCAAAATCCTGTTTTAACTCTTTTGATTTCATAGAACAATCAAATATTGAATCAGCATGTAAGCAAATATTCACACATGTCCTGTTTTTCTTTTTGGCATTCTCATGAAAGCATTTATGATATAGTGTACAAAAGAACTCTAACCTCAGCTAAAATTATAAAAATTTGATAATTACGTTTTCTAAAAAGTCTCAAATAATAATTATGACTATTCTACAAAATAAGTAATTGTTTCATGTGGCAAATTGGATAGTAAAGTTTTCTACAAAGCAACACTACATGTATATGTATATAATAGGAAGACAGGGCACACAGAAGTCAAAAGGTCATTATTTTTTCTGAAAATTACATATTCTCATGCAAAATCTGATAGTCTTTATTGATGGACAATGTCATAAAGCCATCACTGTGTTTATAGACATTTAATTGAAGACAGCATAAAACGATAAACTAAGAAACATGCATGGTTGACTCCTCCAATTCAAACCATAAATCATACTGATGTTCAGACAAGTCGCCCAGACACAAATTCTGATGATAGATGAACCATTTAACTTTGATTTTTGAAAGCAATGAGCTTGCTAGCAATACCTCACACTGACTAATACCACATATGGTCATATAAGAACTCATCAAAAATCCATTTTTCCCTTGTGTGGATGCTAAAATTATCTTCTAAATGATCATTATTAAAAGTATGCAGTGTGTAACATCTTTCTAATGTGCATAGCTGGATTCAATGTCTACTTGCTTCAGTAAGCAATGATTTTATCACTATTTCTGTCTTAAAAATTCTTAAAATGAGATAAGATAGTGTGTAAAATTAATAAATGAAAAGCAGTAAAAGCAAATTAATTGAAAAAATATAGAAAGAAAACATCTTTAATCTCTAAAGGCACTGCATATTTTTCTGTGGTCATACATATACCTGAATAAATATGAATCACATATCTAATAATCTCATCTAACATCTCATCATAATAACCAATAAGTCTTGAGAAAAATAAAATTAACCTCTTATAGTCATTTTCCAATTTTTAAAGTTCAAGTAAAGAAAATGCAAATATATGAGATGTCCTTAATAATTTCAGCTATCAATATTTTTTAAATAGTTTAATTTTGGTGCAACTTAAATATATTATTTTTCTTAAGTACAAGCCAAAAGAGTTATCCCACGTTGGAAAAGTTGACAGTATCCAATGTTAAATTGATCTTTTATGACTTTTAAATGTGTTTTCAACTATGGTTCTATGAAAAAATATGAGTATACAGTTTATGATAAAACATTTGAGACTGTTTCAATATACAAGTAATCTCTCTTTAAACTGGTTAGGCATGTAGTTAAGTAAGCATCTTAGAACAAAATAATCTTATGCATCTGTGTTAAAAAAAACAAAGTCAAATAGTGAATGAAGGAAATATACATGAACCTTTTTAATATAATCTCCTCTTGCTAAATAATAAGAATTAACCTCATTTTATTTGAATTGCACACTTCAATCCACATGGCACATGATTAAAAATCTATGTAACATGGATAAACACCTTTGTAGAACTACATAATTATTTTTAATGCCACTGAAGTATTAATTTGTTAATAATATACACACAACATTTTAAATTATTATAAAGTTTCTTGGAGATTGGGAGATATAGAATACAATTTTATCTTACGATTTACAAAGATGAGAGGATATTTTGTCATGTATACTACAGGTTCCAGCTGGTGGCTCTCTGCAACTAGCCTAATGCCGAATATGTGCTAGGGAGACAACATTTTAATGTGGGGCCAAAGGATCAGGAATATCCTCTGGGACTTGCTTAGCTATGTAGCACAATGTCAGATTCAGGGTCTTGTTAGTAAGCCATATGGGAGGGTATGGTGTGGCATAACTGATATTCTTTAAGATTCATTAATATAACCTTCTTTATTTTTTCTTTGCTTTCCCAATGCCATCTGCTATTCTTAAAGGAGTTTTTGTTATCAACCTACCAAAAGACTTGAAATTAAAATAGTCATTTTGAGAGCTTTGAAAATGAGAGCTTTGAAAGTAAGGACTTTGCAAGATCAAGACCAAGAATGTAAACTAATATAGTAGCTTGATTTCAAAGGCCATTGAACATGTCCCAAATCCCCATCAAAGCATTTGAAAGTGCAGTGCTTTGCCACAGTGGTACTCATTCAAATGATGTTCTGGCAAGTTCTCTTACTTCAGCCTTTGCCAATTCACATTTTTGCACGACCAGGATGAGATCAGAATGCACCCCTTCTACTGTTTTTGTGATACCATACAGCAGTAATAAATGAAAAAAGCATAATATTTAGATGGATGAGTTGTGTGCCAGGAGAGAAAACTACCAAGCAAGGACCTAAAGCGATCCCCTGTCTTCACATGCTTGATTTCATTCCTTAATTAGAGCCATTAATCAATAGGTATGAGATATGAGGCTTTAGAAAGGTTTGGTGACACGACACCTTGCCACCTGTCAAAATTACAGCTTTCTGTTCATGCACCATCCCTCAAATAGTTATTTTCTGCAAGCCTGGCTGCATTCCACAATTCATTATTTACTTTATAGTTCTATTCCAGTGCAATGTCAGAAGATAACCCATTGATGATAAGTAATGTTTTACATTGAATGGTTAATACTCATGTGTGTATATTCACGCATGTAAACACACACTTCTTGTTTTGTAATTAAAATGTTCAAATATATGATAATTGTCACTGGTTGGTACATTTGCACTATGTTTTAAAAATACTTTACTACTAATTAAACATTTTAAGAAAATGTATGTTATTTTCTAATGTAAAAGGAGACATTTTGTATTTTAAGAAAAATTAACCTAATCTTCATTATAGAAAAATGTACCTTTTATTATACAACCTTATTAAAATATGTCAAAAGATCAAAAAGGAAAATACTTAGGTGAACCTAAAAGAGGCAAACATCATTCCAAATTAAAAGTATTTGCGAAGGAGATAAAAAACACAGGGAAAACAATTTATACAAGGTGTTTTTTTCTGTAGGAAACATATTTTTTGAAAAGCATGTCAGTGTTCAAATCCATTCTAGTTTGTCCTAAAATGTAATCTCTCTTAATATAGCTTCAAAATAGACTGATTCAGACAAGCTTTCCCAGAATCCTGCTAAGAAATACAGAAGGTCCAGTTCTGCTTTTTACTCAGAATAAAACAGTGACCCTCAATTAATTTTTCCTAGAGAATACCAACTACCATCAAATAGCTCTCAATCACAAATGACCTTGGCTTAATTTAAGCCTTGAATATAAGTGTAGAAAAAGACTACATTTCAGTAGCCACTTCTTGCATCACCCAACCCCCATGTTCTATTTAATACATTGTATTTATTCAGTATTATTACAATTATACCTATCCTTTGAAAGTCAGTGGCCCCTCTAATTGATGCTATGTCTGAAATAAAAAACCTTTCTCTTAATAATTCTTAAAATATCCATGTATTAGCTCATAGTTACAAATTTAGACAATCACAAATTTAAAACCAATCTTATTTGTATACATTGTACAGTAAATAAAGATTGTTTCAAATAAGAAATATCACATAGTCTAGCAAGAATACTGGAGTGGATAGCCATTCCTTCTCCAGAGGATCTTCCAGACCTGGGAATCAAACCTCGATCTCCCGCATTGCAAGCAGATTCTTTACAGTATAAGTTACCAGGGAAGCCCTCTACAAAGAAAATCATTTCCTAAATTATTGACCTGCTGTATACTGTCTTCCTGAATGATGTTGATCCTTTCAGTGTTTCAAGACCGTTGCCCAGACTGGCTGAAGTGACATACTTTGAATTATAACAGAAACAGCATATGCCATGAACAAAGTGAATCATAGACATAAGGGATGAAAGTATGAATTTGGAAAGTATTTGCACATTACTACTGATAACAAGTGGTCATTGATAATTCAAGAGATTAACTGACTTATTCTGCTAATTTTGATTTCTCTTTAACTATACAAATATACCTGATGTAAAAAATATACTAAGTGCAGTATAGAAAACATTGTCGGGGGGAAATCAAAGCGTTATTGTCCACATTGAGAAATTTTGTCAATGGAAAATTAACGTGGTTTACAGGTAAGTTTCCAGATAAATTTTAATTCTGTAGCTGCCCCAGTGTTGCTACTTATTGTTTTCAAATATTTTTACGTATGTGATTGCATTTTCAAAACATGGCTGAAAGTTGACACATGAAATACACTGCACATATTAACATAAATATATTTTTATGAAGTTAATCTGAAGTGATGGTATGCAGCGCAGTGGTTTCCATATATGATAACAATTTTGAGATCGACATCCATCAATGGTGAGCAATGTGGTAGAATGCCTATATTAATTCTATTTTAATTTAGTGTGCGACCCCATAGACGGCAGCCCACCAGGCTCTGCCATCCCTGGGATTCTCCAGGCAAGAACACTGGAGTGGGTTGCCATTTCCTTCTCCAATGCATTAAAGTAAAAAGTGAAAGTCAAGTCGCTCAGTCGTGCCCGACTCCCAGCGACCCCATGGACTGCAGCCTACCAGGCTCCCTCATCCATGGGATTTTCCAGGCAAGAGTACCGGAGTTGGGTGCCATTGCCTTCTCCGAAATCAGTTCTAAATTATCATTTTTTTTTCAGCAATGCACTGCAAATGACTACTGAGGTATTAGATTGCATCCTCCATATTGAAAGACCCATGGACTACGCGATTTGTGCAGCGACACTTGACCTGCCATGACCTCTTTCCTGTCACAAACCTCATACCATATTTTATCTACTCATACCGCAGTAGGCTAAAATTATTATCTGTGAAATCTCTTGGTAAGTGCTTTTTACAGATAATAAGACTTTTTTTTTTTTTTCCTGAAAGGGAGAAAAAATATCACAAATTCGTTTCTGAGCTGTGGAACAACATAAAAGTATAGGAGTCTGGAAGGAAGTTGAAGATACACCAGGAGTTAAAAAATGCATTATTTTTTCTTAATGCTTTTACATCATAATAATTGTGAATATATATTTTACTTATTAATCTTGTTTATTATTTTTCCCCCTCAAGAATTCAAGCTCGATGAAGACAATTTCTTTTTTGTTTTCATTCATTGAGTACCTTCAGGACTTAAAATGATACCTAGCATATCATAGAGGTTGAAATATATATTAAATAAATTAATCCAGAGAGTTGTAAATAAAAACATATGAAACACAAATACTTATAAAGAAACAACTGCCAAAAAGAAAATTTTATATATATATACATACACACACATATAAATCATATATATATATATATATATATATATATATATATATATATAATCTCT
>SJXQ01012143.1:23387-94659 GCA_006408695.1 Aepyceros melampus
CTCTTATACACATCTAATCTCTGTGGCTTGAAAAGAATTGTATCTTAGGAACTCAACATAAATATCTTTGGATTGTATTAATTCCATGAAAATTAAAAACTGTTCTTCAAAAACAATTTCATAAGAAAATATTTTTATCTCCCTTTCACCATCAAAAACTTCTGTATGTTATTCATAAGAATACTACCTAGGTTTGAAAAGCAAAAGTGTTAGTCACTCAGTTGTGCCTGACTTTTTGAGCTGAGATGTACTATAGCCTGCCTGGCTTCTCTGTCCATGGGATTTCCCAGAGAAGACTGGAGTGGGTTGCCATTTCCTTCTTCAGGGGACCTTCCTGATCCAAGGATCGAAAGCAGGTATCCTGCATTGCAGGCAAATTCTTTATCATCTTAGTTACCAGGGAAGCCACTACCGAGGCCTAAATTAATAAAAAACTGATTTAAATTTTATGAGAATTTTTTTGCAAAATATGGAAAAACTAGTAGCAAATAAGTCACCACTGGGTACTTGAAAAAAGTATGAGAGAGAAGTAAAGATATCATTAGCCCCAAGAGTGAGGAGAAGAGGACATAGATTGATTTAAATAAACATGGACACAGTTACCAATAACATTTGTAAGTGACAGCTAAAAGAAACTATGATATACTTAAATTAGAATTGATTAAGGACATGAACTAGGGGCCCCGCTTCACATGTCCCTTTTGCATTCTGTGAGCAACACCATGTGGAAAAGTTCATATTATTCAAAGGTCTTACCCCAGATATCAGTTACCAGCTTTCTATATCCCTATGCTAAATAGTAAAGCATTATCACAGATGTAAAATAACTCCCATAAGTCTGCATACCATAAACCAGGTAATTTGGCAAGAAATTGCATTCTTTAAACATCATGTGTAAAATTTTCCCAAAACAATGCAGATATTATTATTCCCTAACATGTGGTAAGACATATCTCTTAATTCTGCATTTTTTATTCATTCATTCATTCAATTAAAAATGTTTTGGGCATTCAGGTACCATGTAGTTATGGTCTAGAGAGAATTTATCTACTTCAAGAGACTCACAATTTAGAAATATGAATGTATGACAAAACAACTAACATTACAATTGTATAAACACTATGGCTTTAACAAATTGTCTTTTGTTACACAAAAGATGTGGACTGAAGCTTGAAGGACCACCATAAAAATATTATTTCTGCTTTATGTATTTAAATCATCATTGTAAAATTCCCTTTTGCAAGATGTGATTAACCCCAGTAGTCAGATCAGATAAACCTAATAAATATGCTCTGTGACAATGAAATGCTAACTTTCAATATATTGTTTCCACAATTACTACTAGAATATAGAAAATATTTTAACTCCATAAGTACATTTAATTTAGTCTTTTAATAAATCAGTTACAGTTGAAAATCTTCAAAGTCTTTTATATTGCTCCAAATAAAACACAAATCTGCTCTCCCCAATTCAACAGGAAAAGGTCTGTTTCTAAGAAAGCATTTGAGTATATATTTTATTTGTACAACATATTCATTCAGGGCATATATGCTAGGTAAATCTGCAGACCTCTTTTCTATAAAAAGTTATGCAAGAAATACATACCCTTGATATTCCCTAGGGGAAAGACTTCAAAAGCATTGCTTTTAAATAGGGATAGAATTTCCAGAGAAGTTCTTCATATCCCTGATTTCAAGCTAGACATCTGTAGGAAGAGAGAAATTTGAATTTGTGGGGAAATAAGTGAAAACAAATTCTGTACTTGATGAATATTACTGAGTCCTCAAACTAGATGCCTGTCAGAACTAAGTCATCTGCAACAGTAAAAATTCTTTAAATTTACACAGCACATTCTTCCAAAGAATTCATTTAGTACTATGTTGGAAAATGCTAAGAGAAGCAATATTATACTTTACAAAGATACAGAAAGTGGAAAATAAAACTGGTTGTGTCTGCCTAACATGACAATAGACCATTTTAAGTCAGGAGTGAAATCAACCAAGCAACAAATTTTACTGACTTAACTGAAGTAATTGGGCACTTGTTGAGATAAATGAATCAAGAAGCTTTTAGCACCATCTACATGGATCATCAGATTGTTTTGAATAAAGATGAACTAACATTCCAGGGTATTTTATTGAAAGTTAAGCATTTTAAAAGATATTATTTTGAACTAAAAAAAAAAAAAATAGCAGTAGACACCTTCAGATATGAAAACTAAATTACTTAATAGCAAAATGTACCTGAAAGTATATAGGAAGATATCACATCAGAAACAATAATGAAAATTATTGTTAACAAACTTCCAATTGATAGTATTGAGACTTCAATTTTCTTCTTTATCTGTTACATTTTCATTGAGCTGCTTCTTTATGTCAAGCACGGTTCTGGGCTTTGGAGGAATTTCAAGGTAAATAACAGCATCAAAAAAAAAAAAAGATTTCATTTACAAAGTTTTGTTCAGTGAGGATATTGCTTTTTGTAAAATTTCTTGCTTGAAAATCCAATTATTTCCTCTTAAGATGGCAGATATGAGGGACAGGGAAGCCTGGAGTGCTGCAGTCCATAGGGTCACAAAGAGTTGAACATGATTTAGAGCCTGAACAGCAAAACATGAAATTTAAGATGCAATAATACTGACAAAAGTTGTATTAGTTATCTTTTAACTCTTTTATAACTCTAGTTTCCTGAAGCACTTTATTATATAATGTGAAAAATATAATTTATATATCATATATATATGTACTATACTGTCTGTGGAATTCTCCAGGCCAGAATACTGGAGTGGGTAACCTTTCCCTTCTCCAGGGTATCTTCCTAAACCAGGGATTGAACCCAGCTCTCCTGCATTGCAGATGGATTCTTTACTAGCTGAGCCACCAGGGAAGCCCAAGAATACTGGAGTGGGTAGCCTATCCCTTGTCCAGCAGATCTCTCCAACCCAGGAATCTAACTGGGGTCTCCTGCATTTCAGGCAGATTCTTTTCCAACTGAGCTATCTATTTACCAACTGAGCTATGTATAAAAGCCCAATTTTATACATATGAAAATATATGTATATATCATTGATATGTTCATATCAATATATTTATACAAAATTTTCAATATACTTAATTGCATTTGATATTTATATATTAATATTATATACTTTATAATTTATATAAATAAATTTTGCTTAGTCACTCAGTTGTCTCCAACTGTTTGCAATCCCATGGTTACATAGCCAGGCTTCTCTGTCCATGGAATTTTCCAGGCAAGAATACTGGAACGAGTTGCCATTTCCTCCTTGAGGGGATGTTCCTGACCCAGCAGTTGAACCCTTGGCACCTGGGTCTCTTGCGGCAAACAGACTCCTTACCACTGTGTCACCTGGGAAACCCCATATAAATAAATAAATATATACAATTACATTGCAATATCTAAAGACAGACTAAAATTGACCCAATAAAGCTTCTGAAAAAAATGCTGTTTTGTGAACTAGTGTATGGTCATTTTCACTACAATAGGGCAAAGTTTAGCCCAGATTCTCAGTGGAGTGAAGAAATAGCCTTGTCATTCCCTGGTGGCTGAGAGGTTAAAGTGTCTGCCTGCAGTGCGGGAGACCTGAGTTTGATCCCTGGATTGGGAAGATCCCCTGGAGAAGGAAATGGCAACCCACTCCAGTATTCCTGCCTGGAGAATCCTATGGACAGAGGAGCCTGGTAGGCTACAGTCCACGGGGTCGCAAAGAGTCGGACACGACTGAGCGACTTCACTCACTCACAAAGTTCTTAAAAGCAACTTCAGTGACTATTTAATACATTTTTATTTATGATGACTAAATAATTTAAGTGGCTGATTCTAATCTCCATTTTAAAATAAACACAAAAATAAACCATACTCCTAGATAAAACATTTTCAGGGAAAGATGTAAGGCAGAGATTTGTAATTGTCTTTTAGACAATTTATAATATTTAGCATTTCAGAATACAGCTAAATTTGGTAGCAACATATTTGAAATAGACTTGAGTCCGCATATTGTTGGGCTCCCCAAGTGGTACAGTGGTAAAAAATCTGCCTTCCAGTGAGGAGACTCAAGAAATGTGGGTTAGTCCCTGGTTCAGGAAGCTCTCCTGGAGGAGGAAATGGCAACTTAGTCCAGTATTCTTGCCTGAAAAATTACATGGACAGAGAAGCCTGGCAGGCTAAAGTCCATGGGATCACAAAGAGTCAGATATTAAAAAATAATAAAAGAGTCAGAATATTAAAAAACACTAATTCAATTAATTTTTTTGCTTTAGCTGTCATTAAGCATCTGTATAAATGAAAATCTGATACAAAACCTTAAAGGAGCATACTTAATTCTGTTACGATCCAATAACAAGAAAAAGAGCGAAAGATTATGCATTTGTGTTAAATCCTTAGAACAAATTAAATAAAGAAATACAGTAGGAAAAATTTAACTAAGAAAAAATTCTAGAAATATATAGAATAGACTTAAAAATTAAGAAATTTAAATTTTAGTCCTAACTATATTTGGAACTAGTAGTGGGGCCTTAGTAAAGAAAATATTCTGATTTCAAAAGTATTTTTCTATGCACCAAATCAGAGTTGAAATAGATGTCACAAAGCCCCAGTCTTCTGCAATTATGATAGATATTGCAAATAGATCCCAGCTCTCCTCGCTCTTATGCCCAAACAGGTGTCTCACTCATTCTCATCCTACAACTTCAAGCAGGTACTAGCAGGTAATTGACACTAGAGAGGAAATAATTTTGACATCTTTTAGATAGATAAGCTCTAGCATGTCTTTTTTTTTTTTTCTATAACAACTTGATTTTATTGTAAAAACCAAAGGGAGTCACCTATAAATTTTACATACACACACATAAAATGGAGGAAATTTTAACCAGTTTTTAAATTTTCAAGATAAAGAGCATCCGTGATTTATAAGAAACTCACTTTTTAAAATTATTGTAATGCCACATCTTGCAAATAGCATTTCTTAACTCTAGGTGTCAGTTCTTCATCTGCATATTATGGAAATAATTGCTCTTTAACAAAGTATAACCAAATTCCAGTTTTCAATGAGCCCAGTACTTTGTGTACCTGTGTACTCCTGACATTCAGCACATGATCATTCCATCTAACAGCCAGGGCCTAAGGGAAAAATCAAGCAGCTATTTAAACTAATGACAGTTGAAAATTAATTCAATTTGAGTGACTTAAGTATCACAGAGGCAGAATAAATTGCAGAATTAGAAGGTCAAGATGTCTGGCTTAAAAAGCTATCTTCTTATCTTTACACAAGGTAAAGTATTCATTCAACAAATATGTCAGAAGCCCAGCACTCTTTCAGGTGATCAGCTGGTGGTACAATATTAAACAAAACTGACACAATCTCTGGCTTTCCAATGCTGAGAATCTAGTGTATGTTGACTGAAAAAATTATACAACCTAAAAGCTGAGAATTATGTATTATTCGTTGAACTTTCTGAAGACGCAAGCTTGGAAGGCAGCCTTTCAGATAGCTCTGGGGGAATGACTGCTTCAAAGAGTCAAGGGAAGAGCTAGGGTACATAGCATAGGGGAGTTTTGCAACAACAAACAAACAGAAAAAAACAGGTAGTTGGAACATCAAAATATTACTGTTCATTAAAGAAAAGCAAACTTCTCAGACTAATGAATTTAGCACTTTTCTATGGGAAGATGCAAGAGTCTGGGATCACTGGAGTCATTTCTTCAATATATACCTTAAATATCTAGGGCCATACTCTGTTGTTTTTCAGCCTGAATTCCCTCAGGGTGCATGGTCAGGGTGAATACAGTGGCTGATGGCTTGTAACCACAGTATTCTTTGTTTACTAATATAGCAGGTGACATTCTTCATCCATATGTAGAAGTAGGGAAATATATATATAATTATAAATTTACGAGGTTAATTAAATTATTTTGTTATTAATAGTAAGGGCAGACATGAAACATATGTTGAGAAAATTGATCTCTAAGCTAAATCTTGAAAAATAAGAACTTGGGACTTTGAGGAGAAAAACGTGGACAATTTTTATATGTATTTCTCAGAAAAGTGAAATATAACTTGGTAAAGGATTACATTTAGCAGATAAAAGGGATAGTTTGTCATCAAATTTTTGGTGTGCTTCTGCTTAGTTGTTCAGTCATGTGCAACTCTTTGTGACCTTTTGGACTGTAGCTCCTCTGTCCATGGAATTCTTCAGGCAAGAGTATTGGAATGGGTTGCTATTTTCTTCTCCAGGGGATCTTTCTGATCCAGAGATAGAACCCGCGCCTCCTGTGTCTCCTTCATTGCAGGTGGATTCTTTACCTGCTGAGCCATCAGGGAAGCTCCTGGGTGGGTGGAGGTATAGTTGACTGAACTGGATAATAAAAGGAAGGAAAGATTTGGAGGAAAGCTTGAGTTCAGCTTTTGGAATCCAACATTTATAATAACAATAATACCTTTAAGAGATAATGCCAAGTAGTAACTAATATATGAACTGGGAAATTAGAAAGGAGTCCACAATGGTATTTAAATTTGAGACTCATCAGCATGTGTTGCATTTAAAACCATGGGAATGGATGAACTTGCTTAGAGAGATAATTCTGCATAAGAGGTTATAAAGTCTATGAATAAGTCTTGAGGATTTCCAGGGATTTTATAGGAACTATTCCTCAAATGTTGTCTGTGAAATAATTGTCAGCATTCCTTGAATGCTTCTTAGAAATGCAGTGTCTCAGGAGCCACTCCAGACCTGTTGACTCATATCTTGCATTTAGAAGGCCTCTTGATAATTAACATGTTAAATTTTGAGAAGCACTTGAGAGTAGGTGTTGGGAAAGGAAACTGAGAAAAGAAAAGAAAAAAGGAGAACCAGGAAAATATGGTGTCATGAAGGCCACTGGGAAAGATGACATGAAAACGTTTAAGGAGTAATCACTAGTTGCAATGATGTTGGGAGGATATTAAGATGACAGAATGAGTGTGCCTTAAATTTAACAGCATGGAGTTTGATAAGTGATATTATCCAGAGCAGTTTTGATAGAGAAATGCAAGTGGAAGCCAAGAATTAGGTTAGTTGAAAAATGAATGGAAAGTGATGAAAAGGCAACAACCACATGGAGACAACTCTTTCAAGAAGTTTGCACTTGAAGGAGAGGAGACTAGGTCAAGAGGTGAAAAGAATGAGGAGCTGAAGAGGGAGTCAAAGTGGATGCTATCAACACAAGCAATGACAGATGATGGGTGACATATAAACGTTAATGAGAATAATCAACTACAAAAATATTTGTAAGCAAACAGGAGGTAGATAAATTGAAGGAGCTCAGTACTGACAAAAGAGAAAAGCAAGAAATTCAAAGTAAACATGAGGAGTTTATCTTTGAGATGTGAGGATGTTTTCTCTATTGTTGGAGGAGAAGAAAAGTATATAGATGACCATAGGCTCAGAGATATGGGTAGAGGGATGATTAGGGAATGTATGTTCAATATTTCTAATATGTAAGAAAGTCATTTGCTAACAATGAAAGTGGAAGGGTTGTCAAATATTTGGTAAAAAGAAATATTTTATCTTGTTACATAAAAATTATTAAATTGATAACAACTCTTCTAGGTTTTAATTAGCTCAATTTTACAGATAATAAATTTCATGAACAAGCTTGAATACCAACTCAGCAAATTTACTTCAGATCCATTATCAACTACAAAGACAATTTTTCATGGAGAGAATTTACTAGAAAAACATAAGAATAAAATTCATAGTGATGAATTTTAACAACCATTGACCATATTGTACTACAACCAGCAAAACACTGTCCTTACCCAAATGAAAACTGACTTGATTTCACTGACTCACTTTTTGTCTTCACATTAAATATGTTCATATGGACCATTAAAAGAACATAGTAATAATTACTAACAGCAAAAGTAATTAACCTTTGTATAACAGTTCATAAGGCATTTTAACATACTTTATTTTACTATGTATTATCTCATAATATTTATTTACTAACTGAATATATTTTCTTATAAAAAGTTTTTAAAGATTTTTTGAAGTTGGATCAGAAGCAAATTCTATTAGGATGGTTTATCTCTCATAATATTGTTATGCAGTCAAATTAAATAAACTATATGAAAATACATTATTCCCAAAGAAATTTAAAACCCCAATATTAAGAATACAAAAGAAAGACAAAGTTCAGGAAAAGAATATCATTGCAATTTTCAAAACCATGAGCAAAGTCCTGACTTACCACTCAATGGATTCTGATGAAAGTTGTATTTTATGGTAATATCAACTTTAGGATTGACCATAAATAATTAGTGAAAGTATCTGTTGGTTAGAAGAATACTTCTGAGATAACTATTCTCAAGTCTATGAAATAAGAAACTTCCATAGGAAGCTATTTAGTACACTGTAAAATAATATGTTCTAAGAAAAGCTTAGGAGATTCTTGGCAGATTACTCTACACAACTCTTTAATGTTGCCAGGACAGTAGAAAACTTAAGATATACCACTATTGGGTTTGGTAGCAGGAGAAGGAAATAGCAACCCACTTCAGTATTCTTGCCTGGAAAATCCCATGGACAGAGGAGCCTGGTAGGCTACAGTCCATGGGGTAGCAAAGAGTCGGACACAACTGAGAGACTTCACTTAAAGTACAGTTGGGAAAATATCCGTATGCCTTCTGCCAAGATATACATAAGAGGAAATCATAACCACGAGGAGCATGACACAAAAGATGAAAGGGCTGGGCACCTAAAAACAATGATTACCAACTCTGCCAGAAACATCCTGAGAGCTTAGGGCAGTAAAAACAAGTAAGCAAACAAACAATTCACGTTTTCCAAAAGGCCAAACCACGTGCTAACTAAAGCAATCTCTGTTCAAATCTACAGACAAAATTATTATCTCTTAGGAGGCTTGATGATTCGTGCCTATGAGACAACAGGAAAAGCAGGAGGCTACTGAAAATATGAATAATGAAAACTCAGCAGTAATATATCCATTATTTCCAGAAGAATTTAGAGCTTGACCTCCTTCTTTTACTTTTATACAGTACCTGTTTCCTTCTCTAGGGGTTCTTCTCTCCCCAGGGATTAAACCCTGGTCTCCTGTATTGCAGGCAGACTTTTTACCATTTGAGTCACCAGGGAAGCACCCTTCACTTTATCCTTATCTTTTACTTTTACACAGCAGTACCTGTCTAGATTTGTCGTAGCCTTTCTTCCAAGGAGTCAGCATCTTTTAATTTCATGACTGCAGTCACATTCCGTAGTAATTCCAGAGCCGAAGAAAATAAAATCTGTCACTGTTTCCATTGTTTCCCCATCCATTTGCCATAAAGTTTTGGGACTGGATGCCATGATCTTTCTTTTTCGAATGTTGAATTTTAAGCTATCTTTTTCACTCTCCTCTTACACTCTCCTCAAGAAGCTCTTTAGTTCCTCTTCACTTTCTTCCATTAAATTGATATCATCTGCATATCTCAGGTTGCTGCTATTTCTCCTGGCAATTTTGATTCCAGTTTGTCATTCATTCATCCACCCAGCATTTCACATAATGTACTCTGCATATAAGCTAAATGAACAGAGTGACAATATACAGCCTTGACATCCTCCTTTCCCAATTTTAAACCAGTCCATTGGTCCATGTCTGTTTCTAACTATTGCTTCTTGTCATGCATATAGGCTGCTCAGGGAACAGGTAACATGGTCTGGTATTTCCAGCTTTTCAATAATTTTCCACGGTTTGTTGTGATCTACAAAGTCAAAGACATATTAACTCTACCTTCAATTTTTTTAAGTTATAAATGTTTCTTTTAGTTTTTATTTTACATTGGAATTATTGTCTTTGTTTAGTCGCTAAGTCATGTCTGACTCTTTTGCCAGCCCATGGACTGTAGCCCCCAAAACTCCTCTACCTGTGAGATTTTCCAGGCAAGAATAGTAGAGTGGGTTGTCATTTCCTTTTCCAGGGGATCTTCCCAACACAGAGATTGAACCCACATCTCCTGTATTGGCAGGTAGATTCTTTCCCACTAAGCCATACGAGAAGTCCAAATTTTCCATGTGTCATAAAATTTTAAACTCACTCCAAAGCAGAAGAAAATGTGACTCATAATCAAAAAAAGAACCTCTCAATAGAGGATGAAACACGAATACTCCTGATGTCAAAATATTCTACAGGGATTTTGAAATAACTATATTAAAAGTGCTAATTTACCATTCAGTTCAGTTCACTCTCTCAGTCATGTCTGACTCTTTGTCACCCCATGGACTGCAGCACAACAGGCCTCCCTGTCCATCACCAACCCCTGGAGTTCACTCAGACTCATCTCCTTTGAGTCGGTGATGCCATCCAGCTATCTCATCCTCTGTCATCCTCTTCTCTACCTGCCCTCAATCTTTCCCAGCATCGGGATCTTTTCAAATCAGTCAGTTCTTTGCATAAGGTGGCCAAGGATTGAAGTTTCAACTTCAGCATCAGTCTTTCTAGTGAATATTCAGGACTGATTTCCTTTAGGATGGACTGGTTGGATCTCCTTGCAGTCCAAGGGACTCTCAAGAGTCTTCTCCAACACCACACTGCAAAAGCATCAATTCTTAGGTGCTCAACTTTAGTCTAATTCTCACATCTACACATGACTACTGGAAAAAACATAGCTTGGACTAGATGGACCTTTGTTGGCAAAGTAATGTCTCTGCTTTTGAATATGCTGTCTAGGTTGGTCATAACTTTTCTTCCAAGAAGCAAGCGTCTTTTAATTTCATGGCTGCAGTCACCAACTGCAGTGATTTTGGAGCCCAAAAAAATAAAGTCTCCAGTCCAGGTTTGATGCAGGATGCAGGATGCTTCAGACTGATGCATGGGGATGATCCAGAGAGAGGGTGTAGGGCGGGAGGAGGGAGGTGGGGGTCGGGATTGGGAGTTCATGTGCACTCGTGGCTGATTCATGTCAATGTGTAGCAGGGCGAATACAGTATTTCAAAGCAAAACAAACTAAAAAAATAAAAATTAATTAATTAAAAAAAAATAAAGTCTGTCATTATTTCCACTATTTCCCTATCTATTTTCCATGAAGTGATGGGACCAGATGCCATGATTTTAGTTTTCTGAATGTTGAGTTTTAAGCCAACTTTTTCACGCTCCTCTTTCACTTTCATCAATAGGCTCTTTAGTTCTTCTTCATGTTCTGCCATAAGTATTGTGTCATCTGCATATCTAAGGTTATTGATACTTCTGGAATCTTGATTCCAGCTTGTGCTTCATCCAGTCCAGCACTGTGCATGACGTACTCTGCATATAAGTTAAATAAGTAGGGTGACAATATATAGTCTTTACATACTCCTTTCCCAATTTGGAACCATTCTGCTCTTCCATGTCCAGTTCTAACTGTTTCTTCTTGACCTGCTTACAGATTTCTAAGGAAGCATGTCAGGTGGTCTGGTATTTCCATCCCTTTAAGAATTTTCCACAGTTAATGTGATCCACACAGTCAAAGGCTTTGGCATAGCCAGTAATGCAGAAGTATTACTGCTTTTCAATGATCCAGTGGATGTTGGCAATTTGATCTCTGGTTCCTCTGCCATTTTTAAATCCAGCTTGAACGTCTGAAAGTTCATGGTTCACATACTATTGAAGCCTGGCTTGAAGAATTTTGAGCATTACTTTGTTAGTATGTGAGATGAGTGCAATTGTGTGGTAGTTTGAACATTCTTTGACATTGCCTTTCTTTGGGATTAGAATGAAAACTGACCTTTTGCAGTCCTGTGGCCACTGCTGAGTTTTCCAAATTTGCTGGCATATTGAATGCAGAACATTCACAGCATCATCTTTTAGGATTTGAACTAGCTCAAATGGAATTCCATCACCTTCACTAGATTTGTTGACAGTCATGTTTCCTGAGGTCCACTTGACTTCACATTCCAGGATGTCTGGCTCTAGATGAGTGAAAGCACCATCATGATTACCTGGGTCGTGAAGATTTTTTTGTATAGTTCTGTGTATTCTTGCCACCTCTTCTTATTATCTTCTGTTTCTGTTAGGTCCATACCATTTCTGTCATTTATCGTGCTCATTTTGCATGAAATGTTCCCTTGGTATCTCTAATTTTCTTGAAGAAATCTCTAGTCTTTCCCATTCTATTGTTTTCCCCTCTTTGCACTGATCACTGAGGAAGCCTTTCTTAGCTTTCCTTGCTATCCTTTGGAACTCTGCATTCAAATAGGTATATCTTTTGTTTTCTCCTTTTGCGTCTCTTCTTTTACAGCTGTTTGTAAGGCCTCCTTAGACAACCATTCATCCATTAAACAGAAGGAATAAATTATCCAAGTGAGACAGGATTGATTGTGGAAAGAAAGGAAGGCAAGAAGGTTATACTCCTATAATTGCAGAAGAATGGGATCAGAAGCCATAAGTTCACAAGCTTCTTTAGTAAGTATTTCCATTGCAACACTCATTGTATCATTTATTTCTGTTTCTCTAAGTAGTCTGTACATATCTTGAAGATAAGAACTTTGTGATCTTGACCACTACTGTATCTTCAAGGTCATCATAGTATGTGGTACAGCATAAATGCTATATAAAACTGTGCTGAATGGATAAAGAATAAGAAATAAAAAGGTTAACAGTGACTTTATTGGGAGCAAAGTAAAGAAAGAGAAAATTCATTAAAAGTTAAACAATATTTGTGGATTGCCAAAAGAGTATCTTAATTCTTAATTTACTTCTAGTGAAAACACTGCAAACAGCTTAATATAGTCCTATAAAATGAATATCTTGTTGAATTAAATGCTGAATTCCTTGTGTCATCCTAACTTTAAACCATTTTAGCCCAACACTAGAACTTTACTATAAATAAAAATTTTTAAATATATATATAAGATCTCAAACACGATAATTTAGCTATTTATCAATCATTAGTTGCAGCAAAATTTACTCTAATGTGTGAACTTTACTGCAGTCACATTCAGTTCAGTTCAGTTCAGTCTCTCAGTCATGTCTGACTCTTTGCGACCCCATGAATCGCAGCACACCAGGCCTCCCTGTCCATCACTATCTCCCGGAGGTCACTCAGATTAACGCCCATGGAGTCAGTGATGCCATCCAGCCATCTCATCCTCTGTTGTCCCCTTCTCCTCCTGCCCCCAATCCCTCCCAGCATCAGAGTCTTTTCCAATGAGTCAGCTCTTCGCATGAGGTGGCCAAAGTACTGGAGCTTCAGCTTTAGCATCATTCCTTCCAAAGAAATCCCAGGGTTGATCTCCTTCAGAATGGACTGGTTGGATCTCCTTGCAGTCCAAGGGACTCTCAAGAGTCTTCTCCAACACCACAGTTCAAAAACATCAATTCTTCAGCACTCAGCCTTCTTCACAGTCCAACTCTCACATCCATACATGACTATTGGAAAAACCACAGCCTTGACCACATGGACCTTAGTCAGCAAAGTAATGTCTCTGCTTTTGAATATGCTATCTAGGTTGATCATAACTTTTCTTCCAAGGAGTAAGCGTCTTTTAATTTCATGGCTGCAGTCGCCATCTGCATTGATTTTGGAGCCCAAAGAAATAAAATCTGACACTGTTTCCACTGTTTCCCCATCTATTTCCCATGAAGTGATGGGACCAGATGCCATGATCTTCATTTTCTGAATGTTGAGTTTTAAGCCAACTTTTTCACTCTGTTCTTTCACTTTCATCAAGAGGCTTTTTAGTTCCTCTTCACTTTCTGACATAAGGGTGGTGTCATCTGCATATCTGAGGTGATTGATATTTCTCCCAGCAATCTTGTTTCCAGCTTGTGTTTCTTCCAGTCCAGCATTTCTCATGATGTACTCTGCATATAAGTTAAATAAGCAGGGTGACAATATACAGCCTTGACATACTCCTTTTCCTATTTGGAACCAGTCTGTTATTCTATGTCCAGTTCTAACTGTTGCTTCCTGACCTGCATACAGATTTCTCAAGAGGCAGGTCAGGTGGTCTGGTATTCTCATCTCTTGAAGAATTTTCCACAGTTTATTGTGATCCACACAGTCAAAGGCTTTGGCATAGTCAATAAAGCAGAAATAGATGTTTTTCTGGAACTCTTGCTTTTTCCATGATCCAGCAGATGTTGGCAATTTGATCTCTGGTTCCTCTGCCTTTTCTAAAACCAGCTGGAATATCTGGAAGTTCACCATTCACATATTGCTGAATCCTGGCTTGGAGAATTTTGAGCATTACTTTACTAGCATGTAAGATGAGTACAATTGTGCGGTAGTTTGAGCATTCTTTGGCATTGCCTTTCTTTGGGATTGGAATGAAAACTGACCTTTTCCAGTCCTGTGGCCACTGCTGAGTTTTCCAAATTTGCTGACATATTGATTGCAGCACTTTCACAGCATCATCTTTCAGGATTTGGAATAGCTCAACTGGAATTCCATCACCTCCACTAGCTTTGTTCGTAGTGATGCTTTCTAAGGCCCAGTTGACTTTACATTCCAGGATGTCTGGCTCTAGATTAGTGATCACATCATCGTGATTATCTGGGTCATGAAGATCTTTTTTGTAGAGTTTTTCTGTGTATTTTTGCCACCTTTTCTTAATAGCTTCTGCTTCTGTTAGGTCCGTACCATTTCTGTCCTTTATTGAGCCCATCTTTCCATGAAATGTTCGCTAGGTATCTCTAATTTTCTTGAAGAGATCTCTAGTCTTTCCCATTCTGTTCTTTTCCTCTATTTCTTTACATTGATCACTAAAGAAGGCTTACTTATCTCTTCTTGCTATTCTTTGGAACTCTGCATTCAGATCTGTTAAAAAGGTATGATGGCACAGGAGTATTTACTGTAGGAGAATGTTCCCACTTCCTCTACACCCCCTTAAAACCTTGATATGATTTATTACTTGATGCTTGCTCTTAGGGCTTGGAAGTGAACAACTGCATCTGGCTTCTAGTAATTCAGATGGCAAAGAATCTGCCTGCAATGCAGGAGATCTGGGTTTGATCCCTGGGTCAGCAAGATCCCCGGAGAAAGGAATGGCAACCCACTCCAGTATTCTTGCCTGGAGAATTCCGTGGACAGACCATGGGGTAGCAAAGAGTCAGACATGACAGAGTGACTGAGCTGAACTGAACTAATGCCAATATTAATAAAGTACTACAAATGTACTTCTTTATTTAGAAGAAATAATCTAATTTGGTAGGAAAATGGTTAATTGTAGATATTTTACCTTAAAAAAAAAATGAAAGTATGTGTCAATGTTTTTGAAACACTACAGAATTTTAATATGCCTCTCTGAGAACCTTAGCTTTTTTACACAGGGAAAAAAAACCCCATGGATCCATACAGTATAACTTAAACTTACACAAAAATCAAGAAATTATGTGTTCAGAAATTTTAAGAAAACTTCCAAGTGCCATCCACTCTTGTATATTCTAGAAAAATAGATTTTAAAATATGAATTTTCTCTACCATATTGAGAAAAATTGATTCCATTTCTAGACATACTTATTATTAACATTGTTTTTTGATAATAGGTGTAGGTTTTAATTTTTCTTTCAAAAGTCAATAAATGCATGCTCATTAGTAAGATATAAATGTCATCACCTTGAAATATTTTTATACAGCTTTTTGTCTTTCTGATGTAACATTTTTTTCTTTAAACTTTTTGAGCAATGTTAAAGCTTCAAGATATTTTTTGCCCAATTCCAATTAAAAATCATTAGGTCCTCATGCCAATAAATTTGAGCTGCAATGGGCCTTTTTGTATTTATTCCCAAAGAAGACTGATGCTGATGCACAATTCATGAATCCACTTAAGGAGAGCGAGAAAGAGGGAAAGCAGGAAGAAGAGGAGAGAGAGGAGAGGGTAAGACAGGACAGAAGAGGAAAGAAGAGAGAGAAATGGACTTATCAGCAAGTGAAGCATGTGTTAAATTCAATTCACAGGGAAATCAACCTCCTGTCAGATCATAGGGTGCTTGCTTTTGACACATATTTATCCTTAAATGAGTCTTTATTGCTCTGCTAATTTGTACTTTTTTAATGATTAAACAGATCTTTTTATATTTATATTTTATAAGTACTTTGTGAAACTGGCATGACTAAATAGGCATATTTATACGTTTGGAGTTAAACACCTGTTCTTCGGTGTGGATTGTTGTATAATAAATGAATTAGAGATGTTAAAACATCTATTCATTTCAGAAAGTATATTTTCTGTGTATCTATTTCATTGGAGAATATTTTTTTCTGTTTATGAGTTCAGTTGCCATCACTCATCTTTGAACGTCTTTAAATATGTTTTTCAAATCCCCTTCTGTTGTGCAACTTTTCTCTGTGGCAGTCTCCTGTCTGCAAAGGTCATTTACTATCAAGTTTACCGTATATGCCTAATTTTATATTGTGCAATAAATCTTCAACAGCCCCTACATATGACAAGTCTGAAGGTTCAATCAGAGGTTGGATGTATCAATGTTTAATGCATTTCTCAATAAAAAATTAGCACATGTCTTCAACTAAAATAAATGTTCTTGTTTTATGTGCTCTGTTTTACAAGACTATTAAAAGGTTATTTTTATTATGGTTTTATATTCAGATAGGCGTAGTATCAAATTGAACTGTTAGATTAGTAAAGTAAAAGTCACTGTGAAACACAACTACATTAAATTTGAAAAATCTAAAAAATACAGGTGATCAAGCATGTGGAGACAAAGAACATAAAACAAAATGCATTGGCCTACATAGAATAATGAAATTTTTTTATATTTGTAAAAAAGACGGCTATGTGTTAAAATTTGGGAATTTAATTTGCATTTTCTTCAAAGGTGAAAAGGATTCAAAGTATTTTATTTGGAACAGCAAGTATTATATGAACAATGACAAAAACATAATCACTGATTTGTTTTCCAATTATCAATAGCTGAACACTTATTCCACGATGTAGATCCTTTCTGATTCGTTACAATATTTTCCCATTTCAGTGGGGCAGTCTGAAAGCTAAAATAAAATAAATGATTTTAAAAGTTCTTATAAGTACTGTAAGGAGTAATCCATTTAAATTATGTTTGACGTGTGTAATATATAATGATTAAAATTTTGAAGAAATAGTGTGTGTATATATATATCCATTGTTTTAAAAGCAAAACACTTTGTAGTATAAAAATCTAATTAATCCTACTCATAAATTATTTCAATATAGAGACTTCTAGAGACCAAACCCAGGTTACAGATCTGAAATAGAAATCAACACAGCAGCATATGCACATTAAAACTGATATAATTTTAAGACTCTCCATGGTCATTTGGAGGGAAAATATAAGCCATCTTGCTGATAGAATCAGGAGGCTCTCATATTCAGTCATTTAAACCAATGCAATTTCTAATGGTTTTACTTGTGCTGTGGTTGAATTTACTATAAATCCCACCCGTGTGACAGATTCAATCAGTCCATTTGTTGGAATGACAGGTCATATTTGCAGCAGAATGATCCAGCACCAAATATTTCAAAATCACTAAAGATATTAAAAATGACAAAGAATGAAAAGAACAAGAAAAACTTAGTCAGTACAACACAATTTCAGAAATAAAAAACCACTTAGATAACTACAAAATTACCTGTAACTTGCTGCTGAAAAGAAGTTGCTATCAAATCTTACATTAAGAATATTTTGTACTTTAATTAGCTTCTTTGCTAAGTTTGACAGTATCCTCTTTGGCACAACTATTCTGTGTCATAATTTCCATTAAGAAGCAATAAAGCACGCCAGGAAAAACACTCAGTACTTGGAAGCTTTGGCTTTGTGACCTTGAGGACATCTCCAGACAGTGATCTCC
Source organism: Aepyceros melampus (assembly GCA_006408695.1). Lineage (NCBI taxonomy): Eukaryota > Metazoa > Chordata > Mammalia > Artiodactyla > Bovidae > Aepyceros > Aepyceros melampus. Next base: position 41,203 of record SJXQ01012143.1, read on the forward strand.
CCAGCTGGAGCATACAGTCCTTTGTCTCACAGTTCTTGCTGTTGTTTAGTCACTAAGTCGTGTTCATCTCTTTGCAAATCCATGGATTGTAGCCCATAGCCCACCAGGCTTCTCTGTCCAGGAGATTTTCCCAGGCAAGCATACTGCAGTGGGTTGCCTTTTCCTTCACCAAGAGATCTTCACCACCCAGGAATAGAACCTGCATCTCTCCTAGACTATAGGTGGATTCTTTACCATTGAGCCATAAATGAAGACCTCACAGTTGAGGCTTAGAAATCAAACTGTGAAAAATCATCATGATATGATGGTACTAAAAACTGCAAAGCAACAGATACTTATAAAATGCAATAGTTATTTTCATAATTTGGTGTTAGGAAATTTGTTTAAATGAAAATTCCTCTGATTAACCTTTAAAATTGCTTTATCTTAATGCTGCTGCTGCTGCTGCTAAGTCGCTTTAATCATGTCCGACTCTGTGCGACCCCATAGACGGCAGCCCACCAGGCTTCCCTGTCCCTGGGATTCTCCAGGCAAGAACACTGGAGTGGGTTGCCATTTCCTTCTCTAATGCAGGAAAGTGAAAAGTGAAAGTGAAGTCGCTCAGTCATGTCCGACTCTTAGCGACCCCATGAACTGCAGCCTACCAGGCTCCTCCGTCCATGGGATTTTCCAGGCAGGAGTACTGGAGTGGGGTGCCATTGCCTTCTCCATACAGCTTTGCACATTGTGTGTTACTCTTGCCTCATAGAAATTAACTTTCTCCTTTTCACAGTAATTCATTTCCTATATATTTTCTGACTATCTCATTTTCATATATCTGCTGCTGCTGCTAAGTTGCTTCAGTTATGTCCAACTCTGTGTGACCCCATAGACAACAGCCCACCAGGCTCCAACCATCCCTGGGATTCTCCAGGCAAGAACACCGGAGTGAGTTGCCATTTCCTTCTCCAGTGCATGAAGGTGAAAAGCGAAAGGGAAGTCACTAGGTAAAATTAAATAAAAGAAAGGCAAAAATTGCACTATAAGCTATTATACTAAAGTTATCTCTAATTTCTTTTTTAAAAAATAGTATAACTATTAATCAAATTAAGCTCCATAAGAAAGTTACAGAACATGAAGTATAATTTTAACTAAGATATAGAGAATGATCATTCATCTCAATCTGGAGCTTGGAATATTCTCTCTGAAATATTTGGAAGTCCCATGGAATTAAAATGTAAATAACGACTCCATTTTTTTCTGTAGGTCAAAATCCTGCCAATACCTTTATCCTGACGGAAAGCGTCTGTCTACAATGCGGGAGACCTGGGTTCAAGCCCTGGGTTGGGAAGATCCCCTGGAGAAAGAAATGGCAATCCACTCCAGAACTATTGCCTGGAAAATCCCAGACAGAAGAGCCTGGTAGGCTACAGTCCATGGGGTCGCAAAGAGTCGGACACGACTGAGCGACTTCACTCACTCACTCACAAGGAATTTAATGGACTTTTCATATGGCTCAGTGGTTAAAGAATATGCCTGCAATGCAGGAGACACAAGAGATACAAGATCCATCCCTGAGTCAGGAAGATCCCTGGAAAAGGGCATGGCAATCTATTCCAGTGTTCTTGCCTGCAAAATCCTGTGGACAGAAGAACCTGGAGGGCTACAGTCCACAGGGTCACAAAGAGCTGGACACAACTGAAACGACTGAGCACAGCATGGCACAGGGAATTTAATACATTTCCCATTGAGAGTTAATTACTAAACAAGATAGTCCAAAAACATCGAAAAAGTTAAGGAAAAGGATTATCATGAATGCATAAATTATGTGTACACACTAGTCTATCCTTGCATAAGCAGAAGGTAAGTGATATTTAATGTAAAATTAATACTGTGTTAGTTTTCTGTTTTCTAACTTTGCTTTTAAATAATTACATAATCATAAAGCACATTTTTCTCATAATTGAAGATATTGTGTATTAACCTATCATAAATGATTGTTTTTAACATAACAATGTTTTCAATACTGTATTATGAATATGTCTGTAATACTGTACACCATAAAATTTTTGTAATAATTCAGTTATTAGCATACAGTCAAGACTACCATGAAGCAATCTAATTGATTACACTAATATGCCATAAAGCTATTGTATTACTACGCTTTTGCTGTCAATGCATGAATTGTTATGCCCCTGTAAATAAATATGAATACAATATCTTTTCATGTTTTACGCCTAGTATGATGTTAATACACATAACATCTACAGTGTTTGGTGTCATATAAGACAATATATGATACTTGGACTGAAAGATGGATGTTCAGTTTATAAACAGATGATGCAAAGTTAAGGTATTAATAAATACAGTCCAGTGCTGTAAATATATTTTCTCTTTCTCATGATTTTCTTAAAAGCATTTTCTTTTCTCTTAATAATGTTTTATGGCCTGCATAAGAATACAGTATATAGTGCATATACAGGATATGTGTTAATCAGCTGTTTATCAGGAAGGCTTCTAGTCACAGTAGGCTATTAATAGTTAAGTTTGGGGGACTCAGAAGTTATGAATGGATTTTTGACTGAGTGGGATGCCCCTAACTACCTTCTTCTTCAAGCATCAATTGTGCTGCATGAGTTCTTGAGCACGTTGCTTATTCTCTTTGTTTCTTGGAGTTTCAGCATCTTCCTTTGTACAAAAAGGATACTCATAGTACCTAAAAAACAACACTGTGAGAATTAAGTTAAGTAATATCTATAAAACTACTGAAAAGGGCTTGACTCATAGTAAGCAGGTAGTAAGTCCTATGAATTATTATTATCATTGTTACTAGTTTTATCATTGCTATTCCATGATCAATTTTCTTACTCATCTGTACTTTTGAGAACTTTCTTCCCAATCCATAGCACGTTAAATGAGTTATTCATGGCTATAAAATTACTGTGAAATCCATTTTTCCAAAAAGTTCCCTATTTGGGGATACACAACTATTTTTTTAATTTTTAAAAGTTTTTGTTACTTTTAAAAAGCCACTCTAATGATTATTCCTAAGTAAGTAAGTAAGTAATTAAAGTCACTCAGTCGTGTCCAACTCTTTGTGACCCCATGGACTGCAGCCCACCAGGTTCCTCAGTCCATGAGATTCTCCAAGCAAGAATACTGGAGTGGGTTGCCATTTCCTTCTCCAGGGGATCTTCCCGACCGAGGGATCGAACCCAGGTCTCCCACATTGGACGCAGACGCTTTAACCTCTGAGCCACCAGGGAAGTCCAGTAATGATTATTCCTAAATATACCTTTTATATACTTTTGGAATTGGGGGATACTTGTTATAAATTTATTTCAAATGACTTATTTTTAATCTAGGATATGTTGTTATTAATAATTTAATTATATTATCATTTTGAGATAGCATTAATCATTAATATATGGATAACCGATACAATTCTATAACTAATCATATTATAATTAGAGAGTACATTACTGTATCTAACTATGTCTTAACTGACAGTTTTAGTCTTTTACCCTCTTAAATAGTTTCAATTTTTTGGTGATACATTATGAGAGTTATACTTTAATATCTGACTGATTTATATCCATATAATTAGTATGCTATATTAGTAAAACAAAATTTAGAACTAATGATTACAATATTTTGACTCAAGGATTTGATAATGTTACTTATCCTTTAATCTAAAGTTGAGGTTGCAATTTTTTAAATTAAAATATTTTTAATACCTCATCTTTTCATTTGTTTTGGTTAGCAATAAAAAATGTTTGAATAAGCAGGAAACATTTCCACAGATTTTAGAAAATTATGTGCCGTTCTATATTTTGTCATCGAGCACTTTAACCAAATAGGAAATTTCCATTTTCTCAAAGCTAGAGTTTTCTTACAAAAAAGCTTTTGGGAAGAAATTTGATAGCTTAACTGAGTTATTTTAAAAACACAAGTGGATGCTAGGGACTGATGCACGGGGATAATCCAGAGAGAGGGTGTGGGGCGGGAGGGTGGAGGTGGGGGTCGGGTTTGGGAGTTCATGTACACTCATGGCTAATTCATGTCAATGTGTAACAAAACGAATACAGTATTGTAAAGCAAAACAAACTAAAAAATAAAAATTAATTAAAAAAAAAATAAAAACACAAGTGGAAATATGTAATCATAGGTATATCACCGATGTTTTATGATTTTTTTATCATGCAACTTTACTGAATTTGTTTTGTTTCTAATACAATTTTGTGGAATCTTCAGGATTTTCTGTATATATTGATTTATGTCTTCCTTTTCAATTTGGATGCCTTTTACTTTCTTTTCTTGACCATATGCTCTGGCTAGGATATTTAATGTCAAGTTGAATAAAAATAGTAAAACTATTACATAGTGTCCTTGGTACTTGGAGAAAAAAGTAAAGATGAAACAAAATTATAAGTATTACATTTACCCTTCATAACAGCAAAAATATTATTGTTTTTTGACTTCAATTAAGACAATACTAAATGTAAAATAGACAATTACACAGATCTTAATAGTAAAAGCTTTGCCAATGATATGCCTAATTCATACTCTATATAATTTTGGTGAATAATTGCACAGTGTTTCTATGTAAATTTTAGAACAATTTGCAGATATGAGTCATGTCCAAACATTTCAATACATATAAGTAAGAAAGTAACTGCTTTATTGACTACACCAAAACCTTTGACTGTGTGGATCACAAAAACTGTGGAAAATTCTTCAAGAGATGGGAATACCAGCTCACCTTACCTGCCTCCTGAGAAATCTGTATGCAGTTCAAGAAGCAACAGTTAGATCTGGACATGGAACAACAGGCCAGTTCCAAATTGGCAAAGGAGTACGTCAAGGCTGAATATTGACACTCTGCTTATTTGACTTATATACAAAGTATATCATGCACAATGCCAGGCTAGATGAAGCACAAGCTGGAATCAACACTGTCAAGAAAAACATCAATAATCTCACCTATGCAGATGACACCACACTTAAGGCAGAAAGCGAAAAGAACTAAGGAGCATCTTGATGAAAGTGAAAGAGGAGAGTGAAAAAAATGGGCTTAAAACTCAACATTCAGAAAACTGAGATCATGACCTTCGGTCCCATCAATTCATGACAAATAGATGGGAAAACAATGGAAACAGTGAGAGACTTTATTTTGGGGGACTCCAAAATCACTGCAGATGCTGATTGCAGCTATGAAATTAAAAGACATTTGCTCCTTGGAAGAAAAGCTATGACCAACCTAGACAGCAGATTAAAAAACAGAGATATTACTTTGTCAACAAAGGTCTATCTAGTCCAAGCTATGGTTTTTCCAGTAGTCATGTATGGACGTGAGAGTTGGACTATGAAGAAAGCTGAATGCCAAAAATTGATGCTTTTGAAGTGTGGTATTGGAGAAGACTCTTGAGAGTCCTTTGATCTGCAAGGAGATCCAGCCAGTCCAGTTTAAAGAAAATCAGCCCTGAATATTCATTGGAAGGACTGATGCTGAAGTTGAAACTCCAATACTTTGGCCACCTGATGTGAAGGATTGACTCATTGGAAAAGGCTCTGATGCTGGGAAAAATTGAAGAGGGGAGGAGAAGGGGACGACAGAGGATGAGATGTTTGGATGGTATCACCAACTCAATGGACATGAGTTTGAGCAGGCTTCAGGAGTTGATGATGGCTAAGGAAGCCTGATGTGCTGCAGTCCATGGAGTTGCAAAGAGCCAGACATGATTGAGAAACTGAACTAAACATCAGTAAGTGTTAGTCTCTCAGTCATGTCCAACTCTTTGTGATAACCATGGACTGCAGCCTGCTAGTTGCCTGTCGATGGGATTCTTCAGGCAAGAACACCAGAGTGGGTTCAGTTCAGTTCAGTCGCTCAGTCGTGTCCGACTGTTTGCGACTCCATGAATTGCAGCACGCCAGGCCTCTCTGTCCAACACCAACTCCCAGAGTTCACTCAAACTCATGTCCATTGAGTCAGTGATGCCATCCAGCCACCTCATCCTCTGTCGTCCCCTTCTCCTCCTGCCCCCAATCCCTTCCAGCATCAGAGTCTTTTTCAATGAGTCAACTCTTCACATGAGGTGGCCAAAGTACTGGAGTTTCAGCTTTAGCATCATTCCTTCCAAAGAACACACAGGACTGATCTCCTTTAGGATGAACTGATTGGATCTCTGTGCAGTCCAAGGGACTCTCAAGAGTCTTCTCCAACACCACAGTTCAAAAACATCAGTTCTTCGGAACTCAGTCTTCTTCACAGTCCAACTCTCATATCCATACATGATCACTGGAAAAACCATAGCCTTGACAAGATGGACCTTTGTTGGCAAAGTAATGTCTCTGCTTTTGAATATGCTATCTAGGTTGGTCATAACTTTTCTTCCAAGGAGTAAGCGTCTTTTAATTTCATGGCTGCAGTCACCATCTGCAGTGATTTTGGAGCCCAAAAAAATAAAGTCTGACACTGTTTCCACTCTTTCCCCATGTATTTCCCATGAAGTGATGGAACCAGATGCCATGATCTTCATTTTCTGAATGTTGAGCTTTAAGCCAACTTTTTCACTCTTCTGTGTCACTTTCATCAAGAGACTTTTTATTTCCTCTTCACTTTCTGCCATAAGGGTGGTGTCATCTGCATACCTGAGGTGATTGATATTTCTCTCGGCAATCTTGATTCCATCTTGTGCTTCTTCCAGCCCAGCGTTTCTCATGATGTATTCTGCATAGAAATTAAATAAGCAGGGTGACAATAAACAGCCTTGATGCACTCCTTTTCCTATTTGGAACCAGTCTGTTGTTCCATGTCCACTTCTAACTGTTGCTTCCTGACCTGCATACAGATTTCTCAAGAGGCAAGTCAGGTGGTCTGTTATTCCCATCTCTTTCAGAATTTTCCACAGTTTATTGTGATCCACACAGTCAAATGCCTTGGCATAGTCAATAAAGCAGAAATAGATGTTTTTCTGGAACTCTCTTGCTTTTTCCATGATCCAGCAGATGTTGGCAATTTGATCTCTGGTTCCTCTCCCTTTTCTAAAGCCAGCTTGAATATCTGGAAGTTCACGGTTCACGTATTGATGAAGTCTGGCTTGGAGAATTTTGAGCATTACTTTACTAGCATGTGAGATGAGTGCAATTGTGCGGTAGTTTGAACATTCTTTGGCATTGCCTTTCTTTGGGATTGGAATGAAAACTGACCTTTTGCGGTCCTGTGGCCACTGCTGAGTTTTCCAAATTTACTGGCATATTGATTGCAGCACTTTCACAGCATGATCTTTCAAAATTTGAAATAGCTCAACCAGAATTCCATCACCTCCACCAGCTTTGTTCATAGTGATGCTTACTAAGGCCCACTTGACTTCACATTCCAGGATGTCTGGCTCTAGGTGAGCACACCATCGTGATTATCTTGGTCTTGAAGATCTTTTTTGTACAGTTCTTCTGTGTATTCTTGCCTTCTCTTCTTAATAGCTTCTGCTTCTGTTAGGTCCATACCATTTCTGTCCTTTATCGAGCCCATCTTTGCATGAAATGTTCCCTTGATATCTCTAATTTTCTTGAAGAGATCTCTAGTCTTTCCCATTCTGTTCTTTTCCTGTATTTCTTTGCATTGATTGTTGAGGAAGGCTTTCTTATCTCTTCTTGTTATTCTTTGGAACTCTGCATTCAAATGCTTATATCTTTCCTTTTCTCTTTTGCTTTTTGCTTCTCTTCTTACTCCTTTTTCCAGGGAATCATCCAAACCCATGGTTCGAACCAGGTTTCCTCTTTGCAGGGAGATTCCTACTGTCTGACTCACCAGGGAAGTCCTTCAAGTACATATAACTGAGCTAATTTGGATACATTTTTACTTGATTTTCTAGTTTCCTACTATACCCCATTAGATGAAATAACCTTAGAAGTAAATTTCAATCTCCATGATGCATAGCACTATAGTTAAATGTGTAACATCATCATGATATTTTAATAATGAACTGGTCACAGAATTAAAAATCTCTAATGAGAGGCTTGACTCTTTAACAACAAGTTATGGAAGAAGTGGTTGAAGATATTTAGTTTGACATGACTTTAAAGGTATTCTTGTATTTAAGGGCTTCCCTGGTGGTGCAAAGGTTAAAGCATCTGCCTGCAATGTGGGAGACCTGGGTTCGATCCCTGGGTCAGGGAGATCCCCTGGAGAAGGAAATGGCAACTCACTCCAGTATTCTTGCCTGGAGAATCCCATGAATGGAGAAGCTTGGTGGGCTGCAGTCCACCGGTCACAAAGAGTCAGACATGATTGAGTGACTTCACTTTCACTTTCACTTTAAAGGTGGTAAAACTTGAAATATTCTTACAGAAAATCATCTATCTAATTTTGATATATTCTAATTTCCAACTTAAAAAAATTTTTGTTCTGACAATATACCTTCAAAATATGAACATCTATCTCCTAAACAGTTCTGATTATTGAGAAATGAAAGGTAATATATTTAAAAGAAGATAGTGTCAGTATTAGAGAAATAGAATTGTTAAGGATGGTGTAGAATAAGAGATTTACTAAAGAGCTTGGACTTGATGCATCTGTGTGGCAGATAGTCTTGGTCTGCCATCTCACCTCCATCATCTGTTCTTGGAGTCTAAAGGCACAGAACATGTGTTAGGGCTCAAAAGATGAACAAGAAGTAGAGAAGAGCAATGACAAATGAAACTCCTATTTGCATCTCATGGGAGCCAAACTGGACTCTTCTCATTCCCAAGTCTCCAATCTCAATATTATGGATGAATCATAGAAGAAGTATCATTTTACCAAAGAATCAAACTTGTACTTGGCTTGGAGCTGAGATGTTAACAACAGAGTTCCAGCAGGAGCTAGAGATCTGAGCTGGGCTGCTGATCATGCCAAAAAAGTTTGTGAGCAGATCTGCAGAAACTTTGATGAGCTGCATAAAAGCAAGACCTTATCACCCTGCATAGAGGGTGGCAGAGGGTGAGATGGTTTGATAACATCATCAGCTCAGTTCACATGAACTTGAGCAAACTCCAGGAGATAGTGGAGGACAGGGAAGCTTGGCGTACTGCAGTCCATGCGGTCTCAGACAAACATGATTAGGTTACTGAACAGCAGAGTAAACGGAGTTATTGCTTTTTTTTTTCACCTTCCAAGTCTCACATAGATAACCCTTGTGTCCAAATGTAAGCTAAACATTTAAAAAAAAATTCTTGGAAGTGTAGTTCAGTTTAGATGTCAGCACATTTGAAAGCCACCATAGCCCATCCCTTGTCAGCTAGGCACCAACAGACCTCTTTTAACCACACTTAACTTCCAAATAAAGATGATAGCAATGCCATACTTCTGCCTAATATTACACATCTACAATGTATGCCACCATAAGCATGCTAACTAACTTCCTCATAAAGGGCACAATGTCCTTTTTTCCATTTTCATTAATACTCATTCTTCTGCCTGAGTCAGTCTCTCTAATATCTTATAACTAAAATATACAACAGTTTAATTACTTAGTATTTTCAACTTTGATGTTAGATGCTAGAAGAATGAGAGATGGAAAATGAAAAATAGTTGTTTAAACTATATACCTGTAAAAATTAGGAAGAAATACCCATAACTCTTGCAGTCCTCATTTCTGCAAGTAGTAACATGATTGCAACTGATATGCATCTCAGTTCTTCTTTTCCATTCTGTGTCTCCTTTGCCTTCAACTAGTTGCAGGTCTTTGCCTACAGGAGTAACTCAAATTTTAACACCCTCTGAATTGATTTACTGAATTGATACAGTCCTATCTGAAATGGGTTGTAGTTCCCACTGACTCAATTTGCAGGATATAGGATAGCTAAGAGGCATCCCAGAGAATCTTCTGAGTTCTACACATAACCCTCTTTTCATTCACATTGTATAGTTAGTAACCCAATTACCTCCTGAAATTCAAAATCAACCACCACAACTAGTGCACTCATTATGCCTGACAATATATGGTCATCTGTAGCCCAAAAGAGCCAGTTGCATGTTTTTTAAGCCACTCAGTCCTGTCTGACTCTGCAATCCTATGGACTGTGGCCCTCCAGACCCCTCTGTCCAAGGGATTCTAAAGGCAAGAATACTGGAGTGGGTTGCAATGCCCTCTTCCAGGGGATCTTCCCAATCCAGGGATTGAATCCATGTTTCTTACCCTCCTGCATTAGCAGGTGAGTTCTTTACCACTAGGGCCACCTGGGAAGCCCAAAAGAGCCAAGAGGCAGCCTCAACTTGCAGTTTAAAATAATCCAGTGTGTTTGGTGGTGAATGTCAGAAACTAAGACTACTAGATCAGCAGTGTCCAAACTTTGGGGGGTAAAAAGCAAGATTTCATTACTGAATAAACAGGGGGTAATATTGAGGAAGCTACACCCACTAATCATCCTTGATTACTGAACCCATGAATGCTAGCTTAGGAAAAAGCCAGAATATATATATTACAAGCTAGAAGAAATTGCCCCAATCCAAACTACGGCGCTGGAAGATTTGATTTCTTTATACAAACTGCACGGAGCTTCCCTGGTGGCTCAGTGGTAAAGAACCTGTCTGCCAGTACAGGGGACACAGGTCCAATCCCTGGATCAGGAAGATTCCCTGGAGAAGAAAATGGCAACCTGCTCCAATATTCTTGCCTGGGAAATCCCATGGACAGAGGAGCCTGATGGGCTATAGTCCATGTGGTCATAAAAGAGTCAGACGCTACTGAGCTACTAAACAACAACATAAAAATTGCAGGAGAAACAGTCAGAAAGCATTATTCTTGCTTTGATTGTGTATTTTGAAATGCACACTCTTCCTCTAGATTTGCGGACTAATGCACTATTGCATTTCAACTCTGCAATTTCTGTCTTGTCACTATTCCCCTGAAGTATCAGTCTTTATCTTCTAAGTGATGCTGATTATTGAGAAATAAAAGGTAGTATACTGGAATAGAAAAAATAGAGATGTGGACGTAGATAACTTAGGTAACTTCTTGGCCTGATCATGAACAAGGAATGATCTTCAGGGATTTAGTTAATGTCTGGGACTTTAACCCTTCTCATCTTTAAATGGGTATAATAACAACCTCACAGTGTTTCATGAGACTTAGATAAAGTATATATAAATCAGATAAAAAATAGGCACATAATAAGCATTAGTATTCTAATTACACTTTTAATAGAGAAATATATACTTTTCTATAAATTAACTAGATTAAATATTATAAGGAAATAGAAATTACCATATATCAAATAATTTTATTCAAAATACTTCTGAGAAGTTGTTTTTTTGCTATTTGTCTTGCATAACAAATACTGAAACAGTACATTTACATTTGTTTTTACATATCTCAGTTAATTATTAGAAGAATCCAATTGTATTTATTTAAGTATTCAAATAAATATTTTTAAAGATTAATCTTTTATTAAATATATACCATATGTTTATATATTATATGAATTTATACATTTTATCTATAATATTTTTATTTATAAATATGACAGAAATTTTTTTCCATTGTTGTGTTTGGCAGTTTATTTTCCATCAGAGTTTAGTCTGAATCTATACTGTTAGTCAAATCCTTAATATATATATTTAATATTTAATTAAATATATGTATATATTATGTATTTAATTAAAGATATATATTTAATATTTAATTAAATATATGTATATATTATGTATTTAATTAAAGATATATATTTAATATTTAATTAAATATATGTATATATTATGTATTTAATTAAAGATATATATTTAATATTTAATTAAATATATGTATATATTATGTATTTAATTAAAGATATATATTTAATATTTAATTAAATATATGTATATATTCATATATTTAATTAAATATATTTAATATTTAACAGTGAATTAAAATATAATCTATCCAATCTTTGATTAATCTGGCTGCATAAATGTGCCCAGAGCATGATTTTTTTTTAAGATACAGTGAAGTAAATATATGAGCATTTGGTCAAGATTGACAAAGGGTGTTTTGAATCTTTCATTCTTTTTTATTTTAATTCCAAAGTATCTCAAATCACTCATAAAAACACAGCCAAAATTATCTATTTTCATTTAGCATGTGTGTTCTCTAATCTTATTTATATTCCAATATCTAGTTAAACCATGGCATCATAAATTCTTAAAATAAATTTCCCTCTTTATATTAAGTGTCCAAATTACTTCTCTGTTTATTTTAAGTGTTCATATTCTGAGAAGACACCTGTTTGCTCTATTCTAGGTTAATATTTATAAGAATAAGGTCTGAAATCCAACCCTTTCAATAATTCTTTAGAAACTTAATACAAAAAAACAATAATTGTATAGAAACATTCTGAGCTTTTAGTTGTAAATTGATGGAAGATAAAAGAAGTTATGATGGCAATTATGTAAATGAATGTAGAAAATTAGCTTGCCACTGTACTTATTTCAAGAATAATTTTAGAAGCTAGAGGCAAACTAAGGAATTAGAGATGAGCCAGTTCAACAACACAACACTGTCATTGACATAAATGGCTTCCATTCATTTGAACATCACAGAGACAATAGTAATCTTAATTTTTTTAAATTGTTGCTGATTTATGTATTTGTCTTCACTATTGTATGCTGTTGAGTTAAAATGTGTCTCAAGAATTGCTGGGTTGAACCACAAAACATTTGAAAAGGTTAAACCTTTCATATATAATGGGAAAGTAACCCACCCACTTAAGAATAGTTTAAAAAACAAAGATTTCTGTAAATGAAACAAGAAGTTGATAATAAATAGAATCTACTTTTCCTACTAAATTTTGCTATAGGCTGTAATTTTTCCAATCTATCATTGTCCATTTTGAAGAAGTCAGTTTTCATTTATTTAATGTCATGCATTCACATCTCAAAAATTCTCAAAATAAACTGCACATGACATGCACAAGAAATGTAAGTGATATATAGTGGAGTGTGATGTGCAAGAGACACATTGGTGAAAATGTGAAATCTTTTCACACAATAAATCTATGGAAAGTAAATGTAACTTTCCATCCTTCTATCAATAGCTTCACCACCAATAATATATGTTTGTCTAAACTTAATTTTAATGATAATGCACTACAGACTATGAACTCTATGAGAAATGAAAAAGCAATTCTTATTCCTTCCAAAGCCTTACAATCTAGGGAAAGTAAATAAAGGAAAAATTAACAGAGTAGGTTAGTTAAATACTCCAGAGACTGAGAGATAAGAGTAATAATCAATGGAAGACCAAAGGAATGAACCTACAGAGATGGTGATTTGTGAAAGATAATGCTAATAAATGCTTAATAAGTATTAGCTATGTGCTATGTCCTCCCTAACTACTTTATAAACATATTCTAATTTAATCTCACAATAGTATTCTGGAATTGTTTCCCCAACTAAACAGATGGAGAAAAGAGCTAAAATCAAGTTGTTCAGAGTTACACCATTAACAAAGTGCCACAACTTGGATTTTTCCTACTTTGAAACTTAATCTGAATAAAAAGCAGGATATCAAGACCTTGAAGTTAAGGAGGGGGAAAAAGACAATTGTAAGGAAGCATATGTGCTAGTGGTAAAGAACCCATATGAAGGTTAGACGCAAGAGACACTGGTTTGATCCCTGGGTTGGGAAGATCCCTGGAGGAGGGCATGGCAACCCACATTGGGATTCTTGCCTGAAAAATCCCATGGACAGAGGAGTCTGGGGAGCTGCAGTCCATTGGGTCACACAAGGAAGCATACATGTCACATTCAAAACCCTGACACAGGAAACACTAGGGAACATATTTCTAATGCCACATTCTGATTATAAACGAACAAAGATGAGTTTGTTTATTGTTATAAGTTTGTATACAAAAAATAATAAAGTTTTATCTTTGGTTTCTAGAAACTGAGAGTCTCTAGCAAGAATATTAATTTATACTTCTAATTATTGATAAGATCCTGAACCACCAAATACTCTTTTTTTTAATTTATTTTAATTACAGGATAATTACTTTACAATATTGATTTGGTTTTTGCCATACATCAATATGAATCAGTCACAGATATACCTGTGTCCCCTCCAAACTGAATCCCCCCTCCCACTTCCCTCCCTACCCTATCCCTCTAGGTGTCACTGGCTTTGGGTGGCCTGCGTCATACATCAAACTTATTCTGGTTATCTGTTTTACACATGGTAATGTATATGTTTCAATGCTGCCAAGCATTGTGACAAATATTTTAAATCCCTCAGGCCCAGACTATAGGTTTCTCGACACAGCATCACAGCCCCAACTAAGATATCAGAAAAATAGCCTTAAAATCATACAATTTTTCACACTCTTGATTTTTCAATTTTACTTATGCCTGTAGAACTACTCTGGAATAACATTTACTGCAACTCTTTTTTTAACTATTGGAATATTCTGTGTGAAAAGTTTCAAATAGAAAAATGGTTTGCCTACTTTTCAAAAGTTGTTGTCTATTTATTTATTTTAGTTAGAATAGAATCGCTTTTCAATGTTGTGTTAGTTTCTGCTGTACAGCAATGTGAGTCAGCTATATGTTTCTGGATATTCTCTCCCTCTAGAGCCACCCTCCCCCCACCACTGCCATTCCACCCCTCTAGACCATCACACAGCAGTGAGCTGAGCTCCCTGTGCTATATACAGCTGCTCCCACCAGCTATCTCTTACACATGGCAGTGTCTATACGCTACTCTCATATGAGAAAGTAATGCTATTTTTTCAGTTTGTCCCGCTGTCCCCATCCCCTCTTGCGTCCACAAGACTGCTACATCTTTGTCTCCATTCCTGCGCTGCAAACAGGTTCATTAGTGCCATTTTTCTAGATTCCATATATATGTGTTAAAGTAATCTCTTCAAGAAACTTAGAGATACCAAGGGAACATTTCACTCAAAGATGGGCTCAATAAAGGAAAGAAATGGTCTGGACCTAACAGAAGCAGAAGATATTAAGAAGAGGTGGCAAGAATACACAGAAAAACTCTACAAAAAAGATCTTCACGACCCAGATAATCATGATGATATGATCACTAATCTAGAGTCAGACATCCTGGAATGTAATGTCAAGTGGACCTTAGAAAGCATCACTGTGAACAAAGCTAGTGGAAGTGATGGAATTCCAGTTGAGCTATTTCAAATCCTGAAAGATGATGCTGTGAAAGTGCTGCACTCAATATGCCAACAAATTTGGAAAACTCAGCAGTGGCCACAGGATTGGAAAGGGTCAGTTTTCATTCCAATTCCAAAGAAAGGCAATGCCAAAGAATGTTCAACCTACCACACAATTGCACTCATCTCACATGCTAGTAAAGTAATGCTCAAAATTCTCCAAGCCAGACTTCAGCAATACATGAACCGTGAACACCCTGATGTTGAAGCTGGTTTTAGAAAAGGCAGAGGAACCAGAGATCAAATTGCCAACATCTGCTGGATCATGGAAAAAGCAAGAGAGTTCCAGAAAAACATCTACTTCTGCTTTATTGACTATGCCAAAGCCTTTGACTATATGGATCACAATAAACTGTGTAAAATTTTGAAAGAGATGGGAATACCAGACCACCTGACCTGCCTCTTGAGAAATCTGTATGCAGGTCAGGAAGCACCAGTTAGAACTGGACCCATGGAACAACAGACTGGTTCCAAATAGGAAAAGGAGTACGTCAAGGCTGTATATTGTCACCCTGCTTATTTAACTTACATGCAGAGTACATCATAAGAAACGCTGGACTGGAAGAAACACAAGCTGGAATCAAGATTGCCTGGAGAAATATTAATAACCTCGGATATGCAGATGACACCACTCTTATGGCAGAAACTGAAGAGGAACTAAAAAGCCTCCTGATGAAAGTGAAAGTGGAGAGTGAAAAAGTTGGCTTAAAGCTCAACATTCAGAAAACGAAGATCATGGCATCTGGTCCCATCACTTCACGGGTAATAGACGGGGAAACAGTGGAAACAGTGTCAGACTTTATTTTTTTGGGCTCCAAAATCACTGCGGGTGGTGACTGCAGCCATGAAATTAAAAGACGCTTACTCCTTGGAAGAAAAGTTATGACCAACCTAGATAGCATATTCAAAAGCAGAGACATTACTTTGCCAACTAAGGTCCGTCTAGTCAAGGCGATGGTTTTTCCTGTGGTCATGTATGGACATGAGGGTTGGACTGTGAAGAAGGCTGAGCGCCGAAGAATTGATGCTTTTGAACTGTGGTGTTGGAGAAGACTCTTGAGAGTCCCTTGGACTGCAAGATCCAACCAGTCCATTCTGAAGGAGATCAACCCTGGGATTTCTTTGGAAGGAATGATGCTGAAGCTGAAGCTCCAGTACTTTGGCCACCTCATGTGAAGAGTTGACTCATTGGAAAAGACCCTGATGCTGGGAGGGATTGAGGGCAGGAGGAGAAGGGGATGCTAGAGGATCAGGTGGCTGGATGGCATCACGGACTCGATGGATGTGAGTCTGAGTGAACTCCGGGAGATGGTGATGGACAAGGAGGCCTGGCGTGCTGCGATTCATGGGGTCGCAAAGGGTCACACAGGACTGAGCGACTGAAGTGAACTGAACTGTACTCTGTATGACAGACTCTGGGTTCATCCACATCACTACAAATGATCCAATTTCGTTCCTTTAATGACTGAGTACTATTTCATCGCATATATATATATATACGCCACATCTTCCTTATCATTCATCTGCCAATGGACATTTAGGTCCTTTCATGTCATAGCCATTGTAAATAACGTTACAATGAACATTGGGGTACATGTGTCTTTTTGAATCATGGTTTTTCTGAGGGTATATGCCCAGTAGAGGGATTGCTGGGTCATACGGTAGCTTTATTTTTGTTTTTCTAAGTAACCTCCATACTGTTCTCCATACTGGTTGTGTCATACATTTTTAGGATTTGCCTTCTCATGGGAGAGAAAAACAGAAATTTTTAAACTAGCAAGTTTCTAGCTTGCAATGTAACTGGAAAATTCTTTAGATGCACTTAAAATTTCTTGCAAACTAATATTGGAAATTAATAAATAGTTATTGAATGTTAACAATATTTAACATATTTTAATGTTATGATGTTAAAATAATAAGATTTTAATTTTGGAGTACATATCATTATATCAGAATTTAAGTAAACAGAATCTGTAGATTAACAGGAAAAAAGTCTTGAGATTAAATGGAAAAAATAGATTCTGTGACAGTAAAATATAAAACCAATTTGATCTCTGTTCCTCTGCCTTTTATAAACCCAGCTTGTACATCCTGAAGTTCTTGTTTCACATACTGCTGAAGTCTAGCATCACTGACTCAAAGGACATGAGTTTGAGCAAACTCCGGGAAATAGTGAAGGACGGAGAAGCCTGGCTAGCTGCAGTCCACGGGTTTGCACATAGTTGGACATGACTTAGCAACTGAACAACAACAACACAAATATATAAAACATTTGGAAAATAAAATTTGCATAGAACTTATAAATTTGACAATCATAAGAAATGTAATAAAAATCTATACATGTTTGCAAGGCTCGGCTCTGGCAAACTAGTAAACCAGCTTTTTTGGAAGGGGAGCAGTATCCTGGTTTGCAGTACTTGCCAATTTCCATGGAATAAACATTCCCTCTTCCGTCTATCCATCACATGCTCAGTTGCATCCAACTCTTTGTGACCCCATGTACTGTTTCTCAACTGGTTCCTCTGTCCATGGAATTCTCCAGGCACCAAAACTAGAGTAGGTTACCTTTCTTCCTCCTGCAGATCTTCCTGATCCAGGGACTGAACTTGCATCTCCTGCATTGCAGAAGGATTCTTCAGCATTTAAGCCATCAGGGAAGCCTGTAAATACTACCATGGTCAATTTCAACTTTTCAATATAAAACCGCTGAACTGGACAGAGGAGCCTGGAGGGCTGCAGTCCAATGAGTCACAAAGAGCAGCTAAGGATGTACTACTAAGATATAGCAAAGAGTGGCCCAAAACAAACAAATGTAAATAAGAAGAGGTAATGTAGGCTTTGATTTCTTCTGTTAAGGTTTGTACTTTATGTGGCAGATCAATTGTTTTCAAACCTCTGCTTAAAACAGCAGAGGCATTTTATGGTAGCTACTATTAGTTATTCACAATCTTCTAGTATTATTTATTCATAATCTTTCCTACTCTTCATGCCCTTCCTATGATTTCACTGTGGGTTTAAGATGCTTCTTTGCTATGTGACATTGCAGGCCACTGTCATTCAAGCACGTAGGGTATCAGCAAGCTTTTAAAAACATCTGCATTGTTTGATTTGGAGATCTGCATGCTACATGAAGGATGGTGCATGTGTTTTTAATTATGTCAACCCTTTGAAACCCTATGGACTGTGCTCACCAGGCTCCTCTGGTCATGGGATTCTCCATGCAAGAATATTGGAGTGGGTTAACATTTTCTGCTCCAGGGGATCTTCCAGACCCAGGGATCAAACTGGGGTCTTCTTCAACTCCTTACTTGGCAGGTGGATTCTTTTACCACTGAACCATGTGGGAAGTCCCTTAGTTCCCTGACCAGGGATCAAACTCATGCCTCCTGAATTGGAAGCGCCGAGTTTTAACCATAGGAGCACCAGGGAAGTCCCATTGCTACAAACAACCACTTATGCCAAAAAGAAAGGCATGTGGAAGAAACTTGGAATACCTTCAGCAGAATCACCTCAACCAATCCAAGGACCTACAATCAAGAAAAGTAAATGTTTGTTACTATAAGATACTGACATTTGGAAAATATTCTTGCACAGCATGATTACAGTAGTCATTGACTAATCCTTTTTCTTCAAATATAATCATAGTTGGGCTTAATAAAATACACAAAGCAGGATTACTATCATTGGTTGATTGGTTATGAGAAACTCACAGCACCACTTGAGTTAGTTTCTGTTTTTTACCTATTCCTGATGCCCTCAGTTTGAAAAAAAAAAAAATTCAATAGTTAGCTGGGAATATAAAATGCTTTTAAGGGGAGGAATAATGTGGTTAGATTCCTGTGTGTGTGTATGTGTGGATGTTTTAATGCCAGTCTAGTAGCAGAAGGATGAGTAAAAGAAGATGAGACCAAAGGGAGAGAGAGTGTATTGTTGAAGTAGAAGAGAGATGTTGAGAGTCTGGACCAAGTAGAGGGAGAAAGAGAAAGAAATGGATTTAAGACACTTATCCAGGTAACTAGAAAAGTGTCTGAGGAGTGGTCTCTCCCCCAGGATTAATTAATACATCTAAGACAACAAAGATCTAGCATTTTTACCTCACCATGTGTACATTTAAAATAATCTGACAGAACAGTGGAGTGACTAATTCTAACATATATCACACAGTGGTGGACAAGCACAAATAAAACCGTGGCACATGAGGAACATTTGAAAAAATGATGAAACAGGATCAGCAGGTAATGTTAATAAATTATACATCATGTGTGTTTTTTTCTCATTTAAATTTCAATAAAAGAATACAGAGGATGAGGATGACGGCGATTATCATAAAATCGTGACTTCTCTAGGTAAGGATAAGGCACTAATGAAACATCAGTCTGATAGACTGAAATGAGAAAATGCACAGAATTTTTTAAAGTAAGGAAATTGCCATTTCAAAAATCATGATAATAAAAAAGAACATGAGGTCTGGCATTAAATAAAACAGTAGATAAGAGAAGATAACATACAGTTTCCTAGACCTTTTAGTTTACTGGACTCTCAATAACCATAGTATGAAGCAACCAGGCTCCTCACACAGGCCGATCTTTCAGGAACTGTGTGTGAGTCAATGAGAATCCTGAGCAGTGGCCACCATATGGAAACAATGACAGGTCAAAGAGGAATTGGAGACAAGTGCTCCTGCTCAGGAAGATCTCAGTGGAGGCCAAAGGGTGTAATCGTCTGGTTCCCTAATTTATCGTCTCATAACAGCACCCTTAGATCTTGATGCCGAATCAGAGCACTAAGCATCACTTCAAGAAAGTAAGTGCTTAGCTGTGGATCACAGGGCAGGTCTGCTTTGATCCTCAGGGTCTGCAGACTGGTGAATTGGAAGCTTGAAGTTTCCACATTGAAGGAAACAACTTTGATATAAGCCTTGGGGCTGAAATATCAAGAAAGGACTTCTAAGAATCAATTGATGATAAAAGCTCTATTCTGTTTTAAGTTACTTTTGTGTATGTGAAAAGAATGGTACCAATTATTCTGTTTGCTAAGCTGGTTGGTTGTTCCCGGTGGCAGGATGCCCATACTTCATAGTAAAGGGATGCTGACCCACAGAGACTTGTCAAATTAAAGCTTTAACGTAAGGGGGAAAAAAATATATCAAGAACCTTAGAACCTTCAGAAAATATTTCCACATAAGTAATATCACATGGAATAGAAAGTACAAATGTTCAACTGCTTCAGTAAATGTGTAAATAATGAGCTTAAAGTGTCTCTCATACTAAATAAAATAAACTAATGCAAACAGCTGTGAGCAATGAGAATATCCAAAATAAAGCTTTACTAAAATAGGAGGTCATGAGTAAAGTTGAGATTAGGTAAAGGTTTAAAGTTATTGGAAATTTAGAATGTAAGACATCCACAATGGAGAAAGGATATCAAGAAATGAAACAGCCATAGTATAGGAATGATCAGTTACAAACAGGTAACTCACAGAAAAAAAAAGACTTTAAACATATGAGTAGATATTCAATTTCATCTAGATTATTGACATTAAAATTAGAACTACAATGAGCAAAGGGAGCTACCATTTTTCACTTACAAGATTGTTAAAAGCCAAGAGACTTACTACAATCTGTTCTGGTAATCATATTTTCATACATTGCTTATGATAATAAAAATAAGCTTCTATTTAAAATTAAATAAAAGTGATAAAACTAAGGGAGATCAGTGGTGATGATATGTCATGAACTAAGAATGATTAACTCAGCAGTGTACCTAAAGTTTAAAAAATAACTGGAAACAAGATCAACAAATGATTGCTAAATATGAAATAAGATTTAGCATTAAAATTCCCAAATATAAAGATATTTTTGGTTGCTTATACATCTTTAGCACAGCATACAGTGTATCACATAAGTTATTTACTCATCTATCAATCATTTTTTAAATTTTACCCTTTATTCTGAGGACTGTATTTGGATGTTGTGAATATAAAAATAAACCAATATATCTTGTTTTCAAGCAGCTCATAATCTACTGAAGAGACAGAAACTGAGCAGTTTCACTACATAATGTTAAGTAGTAGAAATGATACACATACTGATCTGAAAAAATTGGGTCAGATAACTTTTAAATTAAAATAGATGATAATTCTAAGTATTCTGGTTTACTTTTTATGGACAATTTCTTCTTTTACTGTCCAAGAAAAATATTTCATGCCTTCTGTCACTCCTAAATCTTCCAATACTTCCTTCCACATTCTTACTCTGAACTGATAACTTGATTTCCTTCGATGAGAAATTAATGGCTAAAAACCATCATATCCACTCATCTACTTGTGTCTATGCCTGTACACATTTCATTTTTTCATACTGCCATGGGACATTTGCCCATGCTCCTAGCTTCTTGATTCTCTTCACTTTTCTCATAGAATTTACTTCTTGATCATCTTATATTTTCTCTTGGCTATAATACAATCTATATGCTAACAATTTCCTAACTTATGCTTCCAGGTCAAACTTTCCACTAAACATTTCAGTGAACACACAAACCTGTATAAAACCTCTCCAATTTTGTATCCAATAGAAATCTTATACATTGAGAAACTAAAAGTGGATTTGTAAAATAGTCTTCCCTAAAAACAAGCTTTATCTCCTACTACTTTCTACATAAATCTACTTTAGATTTTCAAAGGACAACAATCATTTGATATTTCCAAGGAAGATGCCAGTAATTCACGATCACCTAATTCATAAATGCTGCAATAGCAAACTTTTTCTCTTCTAAAATTCAGGAAAATATGGCTAAGACTTTGTGTAAGCCAGTCAGCGCTATAAATTCACTGAGCATATAAAAATGTGTGGAAAACAACAGCACTTCTTTGAATGTGACTGCACAATTACTTTCACAATGCTAAGGTGCTTGTACAGGTTTGTGATCCAAATCTGTGATGCATACATTACTACACCTATTTATGAGCTTTCTATTATTCACAAAAAGTGACAATGTTAAATCCTTACATGCCCACAAGTTCCGAGTATTAATTACATTATGCATATAATTTCAACAAGGATTATCAACTATAATAGTTACGCATGTATGTCTTATAGGTGTAATTAAAATTTTAACCTATCCCTGACTAATCCGCAGAAATATCTGTTTCTCTGAACTTTCAGAACAAGTAATATTTAAACTACATATGCACAAGATTTAGCAAGGACCTCAGAAAGAGTGCTGAGTCCAAGTTTCATAACTAGCTCCATTTTCAGATTAAGACCTAAATTTAGGAAAGATAAAACCAATTACCAAAGTCAGGACACATACTTTCTTTACATTTAGTTTATTTTCATATTTTGACCAACCCCATTACAATAACTGTCAATAGTAATTAATTAAGCTAATTATAATACCTAAAAGTAGACTACCAGCCCCTAGTGAAATCTTTTCATGTACAGATACAGAAAACATAAGAATAATTCAATAAATTTCTATTGATTAAGGGATTATAAAAGCTGCATAGTAGAGGGCAACATAGTGAGATACAATAACTCTCACAAAATCAGTGTGTAAAAGATCAAAATTTTAAGGATAAATTTTTGTCTGAATGTATTTTCATATACTTTAGTCCTACTTACCACAAGAAATTGAGAGTGAGCATTCATGTTATAATTTTTCAACTTTCAAAAAACTCTCAAATTGTTTCTAGAGAAAATTATAAAAACTGTATCTGACTAAGAACCTTCTTCACCAAGATTGCTCCACAAAAATATAGTTTAACAATATGATTGGCAACTACTAATGCCCAAAATGTAATTAAAGCTAGATAGCTTTTGAAATGAATGTGAGACATCATTTATAAAATACTTTAATATCACAAGAGTAACAAGTTGAATCAATCTGCATATTTATTTAGTTTCAAAAACCAAATAAAAACTATTCAAATCGTCCTAGGCATTGGTGGCAAAGGAAAATACTACTCAGGATAAAATTTTAAATATAAACTCACTGTGCATAAAAACATACTATAGGAAAGGGATGCAAACGGACACTTATTTTCTCAACAATCAGAGGCTAGAGAAGAACTAATTGAAAACCAATAAATTAAGAACAGTGCAGCCAGCGGTCTCTAGCTAACTCAGCCTATCCATCAATAGGTCATTCTCAGTTAATTAAGTGAAGGCATAATCAGCTTAATTTATGTAGTTCACAGAAGTTAATGATATCATAGTACAGTACCTGACGTTTGGCCTGTCCATATAATTCGTTTTATACATGCAGTTCTTTCTGCTGCTCCTCAGATAGGGCACCTTACGTCTTGCCTTCTAGCTTGCCTTCAGTGCTTGTCTTCCTGAAGAAAATGGGAACATTAACAATTTTTAAAAAGAAGAAGAAGATAAAAGATCACTAAACAAAAGTTATTTAAGATGGCCTGCTGTTTCAATGAATTATTTTATATTATACAAATTGCAATAATGAGATTTTCTAGAACAAAAGCAAATGTTAAAATCAGGTTGGCATATATGTATATGATATGCGGATATAGAATACTAAAAGATGAACCAGCAAAAAAATCTAAAAAATATCCTGCATTATATATATATGAAATTAAAAGATACAAAATTATTTGATATATTTATAATCTGTGTTGCATTTCAGCACTGATTTTATACCTGCTAGGGGACCAGCTTCTTTCTCAGAAAGAGAGTTTCTTCCACTGTCTCTGTAGCTCATCTTCTCTTTTCTGAAGCTGCAAGTTTATACACAAAGACAAACCACAATGTCAACCAATTGGACCTCACTTAAGGAACCTAGGAGATCGATTTGTAAAGCAAAGAATGAACAGGACCCTATTTCTGAAGTACGTTGCTCAAACTGTTCTTTCATTAAAAGATGCTCTTTCTTATTGATTTTGGCTTAAGTAATGAGAAAGCTTATCCAAAAATCTTTAGCATTTGGGCTCAAGTTAAGGAAATCAATACAGTCATTTCCCATTTGAACTGCATATGTGAGTTTTATGTACAAGAGACAAGACAAAGCCAAATTCAGATAAATCAATAGCATTGTCGATAGAACATGAAACTGACAAACGGTGTTTTTCAGCAATTAAAGTAAGCTGTAAACATACAAAGACTAATCAATTTCAATGTTGTGCCATTAACAGTTTTTAATTGGCAAAAAAGTTATGCATGAATGTGACTCCCTAGGAATGAAGAGTAGAGAACCTACCTCACATCAAGTGGGACAATTTGATCAGTTTTTATAAATACAGATAACTTTACATCTGCCAAATAAATTAAAACTTTAATGAGGCAGACTATTTGAGTATCACATAATATATAAGCCAGTGAAATTTTCTACAAACCTAGTAATGATACACATACTAACTGCATTCTTTCTTTTGCAATATACTATTTCAAACACTGCTTTAAATTTTCAAAAGTTCTAACATATATTGTATCTGTTAATTGAATAAAATTAAAATTGTTGCTATTTTTAGTCACTAAGTCATATCTGACTCTTTAAGACCTCGTGGACTGTAGTTCTTCAGGCTTCTCTGTTCTCCACTATCTCCAGGAGTTTGCTCAAATTTAAATACTTTGCATCTAAATTTAAATAATAGCATTATTCCTAAATTTGAGAAATTAAAGCCTAAGGTAAAGTTCTACATTTCTTCCATGTTACATTCTTCAAAAAGACACAAAAAAGCCTTTAAAAATTATTTTTGGTAATGCAAGAGGATTCTAACATTTATTCAAATGACAAAAAATGTTTTGTGTCCATGATAACCTGCAATAAAACATTGAGCCATTATGGTTTGCCATTACCCTGAAGTATTCAAGAAAATTGCACTGATGATGGCCAAATATAATTCATAATACATTAAGATAGGCATATCATTAAAATGCAGATAAAACCATTGTTTTTAATAAAAAATGGTATAACAAAAGTAAAAGGTTAATTGAAAAGCAAAATAAACTACCGAATTTAGTAAGGCACATTACCTAGATTAACAGAAATCAATGAAATCATTAAAACAATTAATAACTTAGAGCTCCATTCAGACTAAGATAAACTCTGTGGCTATTAGAATGCGGATACAAAGCTACAGAGACATATCTTTCTGACTGGGTAATTTCCTCTCCTCTGTAACAGTTCAGTAATATATGCAACTGGCATTATACGGTCACCCATTTCTTCTTGTCAGACAGATCCTTCATGCTTTTCACTTGTCTATGCTAAGTGAATCATAAGAACCACAGCCTTTACAGAAGAGAACATATTTCCCCCCAGTGTTCAGAATATAAAATGGGCCATTAAAGCATCAATAATATTAATCAAAACCTCATAATTGTTCAGTCTATTCCCTGGTTAGAGAATGTAGAGTCCTACCCATCCCCCAGTCAGACTTGCAGATGTACTATAGCAAAGATGGGCACAGATGTCTTCTCATTGTATATGAGGGTATACCTAAATCCATCATGTACTTTTCTGAAAATCATATTCTGAGAAGAAACTGAAAATAAGCACCATTAACTTCATGAGTTACATGAACAGAAAAAAATTATAAATACTCTTTCAGCTCAGTGCTGCTGCTGCTGCTGCTAAGGCACTTCAGTCATGTCCGACTCTGTGCAGCCCCATAGACAGCAGCCCACAAGGCTTCCCTGTCCCTGGGTGTACTATAGCAAAGATGGGCACAGATGTCTTCTCATTGTATATGAGGGTATACCTAAATCCATCATGTACTTTTCTGAAAATCATATTCTGAGAAGAAACTGAAAATAAGCACCATTAACTTCATGAGTTACATGAACAGAAAAAAATTATAAATACTCTTTCAGCTCAGTGCTGCTGCTGCTGCTGCTAAGGCACTTCAGTCATGTCCGACTCTGTGCAGCCCCATAGACAGCAGCCCACAAGGCTTCCCTGTCCCTGGGATTCTCCAGGCAAGAACACTGGAGTGGGTTGCTATTTCCTTCTCCAATGCATGAAAAGTGAAAAGTGAAAGGGAAGTCTCTCAGTTGTGTCTGACTCTCATGACCCCATGGACTGCAGCCTACCAGGCTCCTCCATCCATGGGATTTTCCAGGCAAGAGTACTGGAGTGGGGTGTCATCACCTTCTCCATCAGCTCAGTGCACCACACCCTAAAAAAAAGTGAAATTCTAGAAGCAGAACAGAAAAGTAAGGTAATGTTATGAAACTGAAAGACAGGCTCTAATTTTAAATCCATCCCCAAGCTTCAGCCTTTATCTAAAAGAAGCTTGTATCATTTCAGTCCTACAAAACAAAAACACAGATGACATTTTAAACCTATTTTGAGATTTCATTGCCACCACCCTCAAATGCCAAGACTCAATGATCACATACTTTTTTCATTCATACTAAAATCAAAAATACATTGGTGCTCCCCAAGAGCAATATAACTTTAGAATAATTTATCATTTTAGATAAAATTTTGTATTTATAAGAAAAAAAATGATCTTTTTAAAGAAAAGCAAAGTTTACTTATCTCTGTAACATCTAGTTACAGAAATGCAAGTTACTAGTAAATGTTTAAGAAACAACATGCAAGCAACCAGAAACTGAAAACTTAAATTTTGAAATCTTAAGTTTGAAAGGGATTCTGATGAATGATACTCCAGAAGAATGTTCTATATAAGCATCTAAGAAAATACATGAACAATTTATAGAATATCAATAAACTGAATAGAAAATAGTGCACTAAATAAAATAACTGTTCATTGTCAATTTTATAAATGAAAGAAAAAGATATTACAGTGTGAAGAAGTAATATGATTCATACAGAAAGTGCATATTAGACAAAATCCTACAAAAATATATTTAAATGTAACGAATAGTTATAACTAACACTGAATTGCAATGGGCTCCAAAGGGAAACTGAACTTGATGTTGCGGGTTGGCTATTTGCTTGCTATAGTGTTTGGGGCATATTTTAATTTTTTCTCAAGAGATTCCTTTTGCAATTTTTTAAGGAATCTCCACACTGTTCTCCATAGTGGCTGTACTAATTTGCATTCCCACCAACAGTGTAAGAGGGTTCCCTTTTCTCCACACCCTCTCCAACATTTATTGCTTGTTGACTTTTGGATCGCAGCCATTCTGACTGGTGTGAAATGGTACCTCATTGCGGTTTTGATTTGCATTTCTCTGATAATGAGTGATGTTGAGCATCTTTTCATGTGTTTGTTAGCCATTCATATGTCTTCTTTGGAGAAATGTCTATTTAGTTCTTTGGCCCATTTTTTGATTGGGTCATTTATTTTTCTGGAGTTGAGCTGCATAAGGTGCTTGTATATTTTTGAGATTCGTTGTTTGTCAGTTGTTTCATTTGTTATTATTTTCTCCCATTCAGAAGGCTGTCTTTTCACCTTGCTTATAGTTGCCTTTGTTGTGCAGAAGCTTTTAATTTTAATTAGATCCCATTTTTTTATTTTTGCTTTAATTTCCAGTATTCTAGGAGGTGGGTCATAGAGGATCCTGCTGTGATTTATGTCAGAGAGTGTTTTGCCTATGTTCTCCTCTAGGAGTTTTATAGTTTCTTGTCTTACGTTTAGATCTTTAATCCATCTTGAGTTTATTTTTGTGTATGGTGTTAGAAAGTGATCTAATTTCATTCTTTTACAAGTGGTTGACCAGTTTTCCCAGCACCACTTGTTAAAAAGATTGTCTTTAATCCACTGTATATTCTTGCCTCCTTTGTCGAAGATAAGCTGTCCATAGGTGTGTGGATTTATCTCTGGGCTTTCTATTTTGTTCCATTGATCTATATTTCTGTCTTTGTGCCAGTACCATACTGTCTTGATTGGGAGGGGGGAGGTGGGGGTCGGGATTGGGAGTTACACTCATGACTGATTCATGTCAATGTATAGCAAAACGAATACAGTATTGTAAAGCAAAACAAACTAAAAAATAAAAATTAATTTAAAAAAAAGAGATTCCTTATTTGTAAAAAAAAAAGAGAGAGAGAAAATAGAATATTCCCATAGTATTTTTGTGAAGATTAGATCATATGATATATATTATATTTGGCACAGTTCAATTCAGTTCAATTGAGTCGCTCAGTCGTGTCCGACTCTTTACGACCCCATGAATCGCAGCACACCAGGTCTCCCTGTCCATCACCAACTCCCGGAGTTCACACAAACTCATGTCCATCAAGTCAGTGATGCCATCCAGCCATCTCATCCTCAGTTGTCCCCTACTCCTCCTGCCCTCAATCCCTCCCAGCATCAGAGTCTTTTCCAATGAGTCAACTCTTTGCATGAGGCGGCCAAATAGTACCCAACATCTATTAGCCCTTTGCTAAATACCTCAGGACCAAATGAATGAATTCATTTGTTAATTAATAAAGATTAGTCTTATTGTCTCAACTGGTAAAGAATCTGCCTGCCATGTGGGAGACCTGAGGTCGATCCCTGTGTTGTAAAGATGCTCTGGAGGAGGGCATGGCAACCCACTCCAGTATTCTTGCCTGGAGAATCCAATGGACAGAGGAGCCTGTGGGGCTACAGTCTATGGGGTTGCAGTCAGACACAACTGAGCAACAAAGCACAGCATAGCACACCACAGTCCTATTATATTGCAGAATTTGAATCGTTCGTTCGTTCAGTCGCTCAGTCGTGTCTGACTCTTTGCGACCCCATGAATCGCAGCACACCAGGCCTCCCTGTCCATCACCAACTCCCGGAGTTCACTCAGACTCACATCCATTGTGTCCCTGATGCCATCCAGCCATCTCATCCTCTGTCGTCCCCTTCTCCTCCTGCCCCCAATCCCTCCCAGCATCAGAGTCTTTTCCAATGAGTCAACTCTTCACATGAGGTGGCCAAAGTACTGGAGTTTCAGCTTTAGCATCATTCCTTCCAAAGAAATCCCAGGGCTGATCTCCTTCAGAATGGACTGGTTGGATCTCCTTGCAGTCCAAGGGACTCTCAAGAATCTTCTCCAACACCACAGTTCAAAAGCATCAATTCTTCGGCGCTCAGCCTTTTTCACAGTCCAGCTCTCACATCCATACATGACCACAGTAAAAACCATAGCCTTGACTAGACGGACCTTAGTCAGCAAAGTAATGTCTCTGCTTTTGAATGTACTATCTAGGTTGGTCATAACTTTTCTTCCAAGGAGTAAGCGTCTTTTAATTTCATGGCTGCAGTCACCATCTGCAGTGATTTTTGAGCCCCAAAAAATATATTGCTATTCAAGTCATTTGTATGTAAATGTAATTAATAAAACTTTATCATCAAAGGAAGGTTCTGGAGTAACTCTACTAACAAGAATTCAGATTGCTGTGTGCTCATGATTACACATTCACTCAACAAACTCAACTGAATACCAAGTTATATCAGGCACAGGATTTTTAACCCTCCACTGAGTAGAATTTTTTAAATGACACTCATTAGCAGAGCCATGTTAAAAATAATTGAGAACTATAAAGCAAGTATTATACTCAATGACAAGACAATATTTTGCCAAGCACAATTATACTAAGAAGTGAAATCTGCTGACAGCTATCTCTCCCAGGTTTCTGTTTTTACCCTGGCTCAAGGGTCACTGGAAGTTCAATACAAGAGGAATCGAGACTCAGTTTTGACTTCCAACAATCAGTAAATGACCATAAGCCAGTCTCTAAGGTCAAATTTAGTGTCCTTAAGTACAGAATGCAGAAAATAATACCTCCCTTTAGCTCTTCTCAGATTTGAGTGTGAGAATCCAAGAGATACACTGCAAATCCTACAACCTCTAAAGAATTATGCTAATATGTGTTGTTGCTCTTATTCTTTTCAACAGGAAATGTAAACAGCACTCAATATTTTTATTCCCCTGGGTAACTGAGTTTACAAATTACTGAAGAGCATTAAGGCTTTCTCTCTCCTCCATTGCTGTCCCTCTTCCCATCTGGTTTCTAAACCTATTCTTACTTCAGATCTAAGCTCAGACAGGTCTTCTATGAAGTCTTCTTGTATCTTCTCCAATCTACTAATTGTGATTCAAGTTCCATTTCTGTGTAACTCCTAAAATTCCTTATAGTCTGTCTATAGCAGCACTTCCACTATTTGGCAATTGTCTTTTTATTTTTTCCTTCAGTGATTACACTGGAAGTTCTAGGAAGACAGAAACTATCTTTTTGTTTACTGTTGATATCTGACAAGTGCTTCCGTAATCCTTGATTGGATTAGTAAATAAATTAATATTTTGTACAGGAACAAATTTTTTAGGAATTACTATATATAACACATTCTGCAAAGCACTATATAAAAATCATCTCATTTTGTCCTCAAAAAGACCATTATAAGATTGATATGATTACTATTCCAATATTACACATATGGAAAAACGTGAGAGACTAGACTAGAGCCAAAATCACACAGATGGTAAATTGTGGATCTGAGGTTCCAACTTCTCTCAATCATATTAATTGCTTTGGTCCAGCAGACTTAGTTTTATAGGTTCAAAAACTGTATTTTATCAATTTTCCGAGAGAGATCACGTCCTGGTTTATTTATACAAGGTAACTAAGATCAAAGCTTATGACAGAGTATTAAATTACTAATTTCTAATAAAGTATACTAATGATAAGTAGGGCAAAATATTATTTTCTGTGTTTCATGATCTCACCTTTAAAAAACAACATATTTGTTCATGTTTTTCAACAAGTATTGGCCACTGTTACATAGTAGATGTTGCAGATAAAGCAATTAACTAGATGAGGGGATAAAAGCCCTTTTCTGGAGTTTGAAAGGCAAAAGTGTTAGTGACTCTGTCAATCCCATGGACTGTAGTTTGCTGAGCTCCTCTGTCCACGGAATTCTCCAAGCAAGAACACTGAAGTGGGTAGCCATTCTCTTCCCCGGGGATCTTCTCAACCCAGTGATGGAACCCAGGTCTCCTGAGTTGCAGGTAGATTCTTCATTATTGAAGCCACCAGGAAATCCCTTTATGGAATGAATCGCTATGCTACAGAGAACCCAGGCTGCCTTGAGCACCAGGCTTCTTTGCTTGGTGTCTCTTGTTCCCTGAGTAATGCTGCAGATGCACTGATAGAGACCTACTTTCCAGTCCTCTTTTATATTTATCCATTACTTCACACCTCATACGTGTAATGCAATTAAGTCTGCTACATTTCTTCCATAAGGATTGCTGGCTGAAATTTACAGACAGACCACTTGTACACTTTTCCCAGAGAAGAAAATCTATTTCCTGGTTTGCTTGTTTTTTTTTTTTTAAATTTTAGATTCTTCTCAACTTTGAATTTTAGGAGTATGGGGCACCTATATTTTGGTTGTTGAAAAAACCAAAACCAGAAATAAGCAGTTATTAATCATGTTTTTTCTGGCAATCAACAGCACTTGGTCAGCATATAGTGTCTGCAAGGACATAAAAATGTGTTGTTTTTTTTTTTCTACATACTTTAGCTGAGTATATTTCAAAATACATAAATATGACATACTACTACTAAGTCGCTTCAGTCATGTCTGACTCTGTGCGAACCCATAGATGGCAGCCCACCAGGCTCCCCCGTCCCTGGGATTCTCCAGGCAAGAACACTGGAGTGGGCTGCCATTTCCTTCTCCAATAAATACAACATAACTATTTATATTTCATTATCTATATTTAAATAGTATATCACCAGGTATAGACATGCTACATTCTGCAATAAAAAACACCATCTTGTTGTTCAACCTTCCCCAAAACTATACCTCCCCTCCTACATAGTAGCAGTCCTTTTTATCCGAATTGAAAAGTTTGTCCTAAATTTCAGTAGCATTTAAAATTAGCTGCAAACAAAAATTGGTTAAATAGTTATTCTTTGAAAATTCTTTAAATATATGCTTATATTTCTTTTCTTTTGTGGTTGCTCTGTCTCTTTTCTCTCCTTTCTTTCCCCTTAACATATTAGTCCCATCCAATTTCCTTCTCAGTACTCCACTAACACTTCCTCTCAATTCTAACTTAATCTCCTATCTTCTTTCCCATTAACCTTTAATATACACACTTGCTATCTGCTCTTTACTTCGTATCTAGCCCATTCATCTCTCATTTCTTTCCTAATATAATAGATGTGAGAAAGGAAACTCAATACTCTATAAAACAAACACAGAAATTAAGGTCTCAAAGATTATAAAATGGGATAACTCAATTGCACTACTTAAATACAAACATATTTACATATCATCTTTATCTCAGATTTTTTTTCACCTTGTTTTTTCAAACCAATATTTTAAGGGGAAAAAAAGGCAGGCTAATTTTTAATCCCTCTTTGTCCCATCAACTGCAATTTCTGTAAACTGAGTTTGAAATAACCTGTCCAAAGGATTAAGTGTATCTGGTGTTTATCTTTGTATCTCTGCTACCTGGCAAAGTGACTTCAACAGAGTAGGCCCTCAATGAGTATTTGATGAGCAGAACTGAAATAAGGCTTAATACTTGATAGGAGAATAAATTGGTAAATTAAAGGAGGGATTGCTGTTCACCAATGGCTGCAGTAAAGACTACAGAGCTGAATGAGGCAGGTAGTCAGTGCTTACAACTTTACCCCACTTTTCAATCACTCAGTCCTCTCTCTGATAGTCTTTACTCTCTTAGGCCACTTATTCAAAGATTCCAGCAGCTCACTGAGAGTTAGGGTTAGGATTTTGCTTAGAGGTTCAAAGACTCAAACTGCTGAAGCTGTAATAAGTTTTTGATCCATAAATAAATGATGAACCAATCTAACACTGGACTAAAAGAAAACCCTAAATATAAAACTTACTTATTTAGTGATCTTGCTCTTCTTTCATTCCTGTCTACCCATAACACTCAGATTTTAAGACACATTGAATTAAATCTTCACATACTCTCAATACAACTTAGACTCCTGGAATGTCAGAAGTGCAAGTAACACTACATACCATGCGAGCAGTGGTATTCAAATGAACTCCTTCAGAGGCTTCTGTTGCAGGGTTTAAGTTTTCCATCCTACTTCCCCACACTTTACCCAAAGAAGATCTGTTGTTTAGTCATTCAGTTGTGTCCAAGTCTTTTGCAACCCCATGGACTGTACCCACCAGGCTCCTCAGTCCATGAGATTTTCCAGGCAAGAATACGAGGGTGGGTTACCATTTCCTGCTCCAAGGGGATCTTTCCAACGCAGAGATCAAACCTGCATCTCTTGCGTGGCAGGCAAATTCTTTATCATTGAGCCAGTCAGGAAGCCCAAAGTTCTGGTTTACCTTATACATTTGACTTCAGTATATATTTTTGTTTAAAGAGAAGCATCTGTTGCCATCTATATTTTGACATCAACCAACCCAAACCAATTCTATCATCTAAGAATAAATATAAAATCAGAGCTGGAAAACTTAGAAACTAATACATTCAAAAATGAGCTAGTGGAAGAACCAGAATTTAAGCCACTATACCTACCATTGAGATCTTTTATTTTTCAGGAATATTTTTTCTCTGGACTGCTATATTGAGAGAGTAGAATGGTTGATGCAAAATTATTTTATGATATATAGTGAACAATTGCTCTACTGTTTATTTCACTGTATTCAAAGTGAATCTCATTCTGGAACTTAACTCAATCAGGTCTGGAACTGATATACAGTGAAAAAAGAAGGGTGTGTAAAACAATAACATGTTTTACCTAGTTAATAAGTGAATTAAGTTTATACCAGAGAATGGAAAGCATGGTACAGTGGAGGCCCTCTGCAGGAGTTGATATTACTTTAAAGGCACCAAACAAAGATTGATATAGGTAAATAACCAAGAGTCTGATAAGACCTGTGTATAAGCACAGGTTGAAACAATCAGCTTAAGACTCAGTTCGCTATGATCAAGTTTGCATTACATTGGAGCATTCAATTTGAAAATACTAAAAACAAAGAGACAGTCTTCACACTTGTCACCAGTTGAGCGTTACAGGATTTGTGGGCTTTATAGAAGTCTCACACATTCAAGATCTGTTTTTATCCCTAAGTTATTTCACCTGACTTTCACCTTTTTTATTAGTCCTTCTATCACCAATCTTCTTCATTCCCTTTGAATTCTCCATCTGATAAAATTATTTTATCCTCAAAGTTTGGCAATTCATTTACTTGCCAACATAGTCCCATATTTAGTAAAATTTGATAATAAACATGACAGTTGTGTCAATCATTTGATGTGTATATGTCTTGTTCCTATTTCTGCTTATTTTTATTTGTGCATTTGTTTACTATTTCATTACTGTCAGGATCATAACCTTCACACATTAATTATATATTTTTAAAAGCTGTAAGTTGTAAAACTTTGTAAAAATTGGAATATTCCATAAAACTCAGGGGATAAAGCACATAGGCTGGAGCACCCAGTTAGCTGCATTGAAAAGTGAAAGTGAAGTTGCTCAGTCGTGTTCGACTCTTTTTTCTGACTTTAAAATGAAAGGATTTTCCTTATCACTAAATTGTATTTGGCAATTCCTGCAAGTTACTGCAGATAGGGCCATGATATTGTGTCCGACTCTTTGCAACCCATGGACTGTAGCCCACCAGGCTCCTCCATCCCTGGGATTTTCCAGGCAAGACTACTGGAGTGAGTTGCCATTTTTCTCCAGGGGATCTTCCCGACTCAGGAATCAAACCCAGGTCTCCCACATTCCAGGCAGACGCTTTAACCTCTGAGCCACCAGGGAAAAGAGTTATCATCAATTTCACAGTGAGGAATTTATCTACTGTAATAGATCATGTATAACTATTGTAGTACAATTTGAGCAATTCTCATTATAGAATGAACATTTCATTATTCTCAGTGTATACATTTGTCACATTTATAAAGCTTAATAATAAAGAACATGCTTCAGTTATTGTTAAAGATAGCTACCTGGACTTCACCTGATTTCCTTGCTGAGAACACAATTTGAGAGAAAGTTATAAAATAGCATGTTTGTAAAGGAGATGTTGAATATTCTAGTAATAACGAGCGGATGATGAATGGTGAGTAAGCAGAAAAAATTCGTCTATTGGTTTAAATCCTAAGGGACTACATTATCAGACTCTCTCTTAATTTTCAATTTGATCAGTTATCTGTTCTTTAGATCTTTTCCCATACCAGGAAAACATTTTCATTTCATCAAATCATTTTTTTTCACATTCTTTTCCAAATTAAAGCCACAGCCTACATTTACATTTTTTTTAATCCTAAACCTTTTCGACTCTTTGTACCTTACACTACATAAGCCTACAAAACAAATCAATCAATAAAGCCTTCTAAGGAAAATTCCTAAGTAAAACTAAAAATGATCATCAATTTCAAAGCCATACTTATTATACGCAAAGCTCCAATAATTTTCTTTTGTTATTTCTCATAGCTCAGGGAAATGGAAGAAGAAATTCCAGAAATATTAAGGAAGACATAATAATTGATTAGTTGTGGAGTCTGAAGAAGGAATTGTTAAGAATCCTTCTCAAATGTCTGCCTTGAATAATTGGATGAATGTAATTTCTGTCATGAATAAAGACCAATGACATTCTGATTAGATTTTCATTCTGGAAAAGTCAAAGCTGTAGGGACACAGACAGATCAGTGGTTGCTTGAGGTTAAGGGTAGGGGAGAGGTTTAATACAAAGAGCAACATGAAGGAATTTTTAGGAATGATGAGACAGTCCTGTATATTGATTGCTGTGGAGTCTACATGTTTTTATGTACTGGTCAAAACTCATACAACTTTACATCAAAAATAAACTTTTACTATAGGTAAAATAAGCATAAATAAAAATAATCAGTACTTGATGATGAATTTTAAATGAGTGTATCATAAGAAATAGAAAAAATGCTAGAACAATCATGGGAAAAATAAGTGAAAATTAATGGAACATTAAACTAGAAATTAGACTAGAGCAAGGAAAATAAGATTGTAGCAGACTAGAAACAAGTACAAAGAAACAATATTAAATTAAAACACTAATGGAATGTAAAAATGATAAGACCTAAAACTTGCCCAAAGTCTTATGTTTGAAAATTACTTCTGCATTTCTCCTCCTAAACTCCATCAAAAAATAATTCTCTAGAAAGTGGATGATCTCTGTTGCTTTTGCTCTACTTATCTGGATAGAAGAATGTTTACTATTGAATATAGGAAAACGTGGAAGAAATAAGACAGCTCAGACAAATTTGATGGTTACAGTTTAATTTTGAAAGTGATAACATTGACCACATTCGGGTCATTCAGAATGATCATTCAGCTTTACTAAATGAGTGAGCTTTGTTGGATTCACTTTGTCAAAACACCTGGACTCAAGACAATCAGAAGGAGAGGGAAACTATGGTCTTGGACTAAATCCCCTCTGCAAACCACCATCAGCAATATCAAGAATTATCCAAGTGCCCTTGTTTCTTCTCTGCAGGACTTAAAGACTTTATCAGCAAGTCAGTGGAGTGACCCCAATACTTCTCCTCCCCATTGCTTTATCAGAATTCACTTATCCTACCAACTTTCACAGCTGCTTAGACCCCTTATGTACTTTCTTTGTTATTAATATTTGAAAGTGAAAGTGAGAGTCAATTAGCTGTGTCCAGCTCTTTGCAACCCCATGGACTCTATAGTCCATGGAATTCTCTAGACCAGAATACTGGAGTGGGTAGTCTTTCCCTTCTCCAGGGGATCTTCCCAACCCAGGCATCAAACCCAGGTCTCTCACATTGCAAGTGAATTCTTTACCAGCTGAGCCACTGGGGAAGCCCAAGAATATTGGAGTGGGTAGCTTATCCTTTCTCCAGCAGATCTTCCCAACCCAGGAATTGAACTGAGGTCTCCTGTATTGCAGACAGATTCTTTACCAACTGAGCTATGAAGGAAGCCCTAATATCTAACTTCAATTTCAGCTTCCTTCGTAGCTCAGCTGGTGAAGAATTCGCCTGCAATGAAGGAGACCCCAGTTCGATTCTTCCCAGCCCAATGAGAAAGGATAGGTTACCCAGTTCAGTATTCATGATCATCCCTGGTGGATCAGACAGTAAAAATTCGCCTGCAATGTGGGAGACCTGGGTTCAATCCCTGGCTTGGAAAGATCCCCTGGAGGAGGGCATAGCAACCTACTCCAGTATTCTTGCCTGGAGAAACACCATGGACAGAGGAGCCCAGTGGGCCACAGTCAATTGGTCACAAAGAGTTGGACACAACTGAGCAACTAAGCATAGACCAGCTTCAATTTATGGTAAATTATTATATAAACCTTTTTCTTAATTCCTTCCACTTGCGTGACCAAAAAAAATAACCTCTGGTTAAATGCAACTTTCCACTATCTATATCCCAGGAACTGTGAGACTAACCTTGACTGGAAAAAAAATGCATAATAATACTGATTGGTGTCACGTGATGACAAAATTTAAGAGCCTTTAAACCTGACTGTGAATGATGTTAAATTTGTTGGTGTTAGTGGTTTAGTTGCTAAGTCATGTCTCAACTTTTGCAACCTCATGGACTGCAACCCACTGGGCTCCTCTGTTCATGGGATTTTTCCAAACACGAAAACTGGAGTGGGTTGTAATTTCCTTTTCTAAATGTTATATTTACCTAATCTACTTTCCCATCTATTACCTTAGATAATTATTCTCCTCATACCCCCAAAACTTCCAATTTCTTCACACCTAGCTCATGACTTTGCCTTCTATTTCAGTGAGAATTTAGGATCAACAAAACCAGAACTTTATAAACTGTCTTTACTGTAGCTCAAAATTCTCCAAGCCAGGCTTCAACAGCCCGTGAGCAATGAACTTTCAGATGTCCAAACTGGATTTAGAAAATGTAGAGGAACCAGAGATCAAATTGCCAACATCCACTGGATCTTCGAAAAAGCAAGAGAATACCAGAAAAATATCTACTTTTGCTTTATTGACTACGCCAAAGCCTTTGACTGTGTGGATCACAAGTAATTGTGGAAAATTCTTAAAGAGATGGGAACACCAGACCACCTGACCTGCCTCCTGAGAAATCTGCATGCAGCTCAAGAAGCAACAGCTAGAAGTGGACTGGTTCTAGGAACAACGACTGGTTCTAAATTGGGAGAGAAGTACATCAAGGCTGTATATTGTCACCCTGCTTATTTAACTTATATGCACAGTACATCATAGGAAATGCCAAGCTGAATGAAGCACAAGCTGGAATCAAGATTGCTGGGAGAAATATTAATAACCTCAGGTACGCAGATAAACACCACATTTCTGGCAGAAAGCAAAGAACTAAAGGGTCTCTTGATGAAAGTGAAATAAGAGAGTGAAAAAGTTGCCTTAAAACTCAGCATTCAGAAAAATAAGATCATGGCATCTGCTTGCATCACTTCAAGGCAAATAAATGGGGAAACAATGGAAACAGTGGAAGACTTT
The DNA here is from genome assembly GCA_006408695.1 of Aepyceros melampus. Taxonomy (NCBI): domain Eukaryota; kingdom Metazoa; phylum Chordata; class Mammalia; order Artiodactyla; family Bovidae; genus Aepyceros; species Aepyceros melampus. The sequence continues at coordinate 79,725 of SJXQ01012143.1, forward strand.
ATCTTTGGGGGCTCCAAAATCACTGCAGACAGTTATTTCATTAATTCTAATGAAATTAAAAGACTCTTGCTCCTTGGAAGAAAAGTTATGACCAACTTAGACAGTATATTAAAAAGCAGAGACATTACTTTAGCAACAAAGGTCCATCTAGCGAAAATTATGGTTTTTCCAGTAGTCATGTATGGATATGAGAGTTGGACTGTAAAGAAAGCTGAGCACAGAAAAATTGATGCTTTAGAACTGTGGTGTTGGAGAAGACTCTTGAGAGTCCCTTAGACAGCAAGGAGATCCAACCAGTCCATCCTAAAGGAAATCAGTCCTGAATATTCATTGGAAGGACTGATGTTGAAGCTGAAACTCCAATCCTTGGCCACCTGATGCGAAGAATTGACTCATTTAAAAAGATCATGATGCTAAGATTGATTGAAGGCAGGAGGAGAAGGGGATGACAGAGGATGAGATGGTTGGATGGCATTACCGACATGATGGACATGAGTTTGAGTAGGGTCTGGGAGTTGGTGATGGACAGAGAAACCTGGCATGCTGCAGTCCCTGGGGTCTCAAAGACAGAAAAGACTGAGCGACTGAACTGAACTGAACTGAACTCCCTGCCTGCATCTGTACTAATAGCACTCCTTATTCTCTACTATTACTGTGGATGAACTCAATGGTCATAAGTAAGGCACACTCTCATTTACACAGTAAATGAATCTAGCAACTTTCTGTTCCTTACATTGCATTCTCAACTTTTCCCATTTCATTGGATCATTCCACTAGAATGCAACAAGCTACGTTTTTAACCATGGGTTTTTTTGTGTTTTTTTTTGTTTGTTTGTTTGTTTTGTTTTGTTTTGTTTTTAAATAAAACTGCCTAGACCCAATTCCTCTATCTAGATCACCTATAACTTAGCTTCAGTTTAATAACAAAACTCTTTGAACGCATCTATGCATAGTGGTCTCCCTTCCCATTTTCTGTTGAACCCAGTAAATTAGATTCCATTTTATTACTGTAAAGAAATCCTTACCAACTTCAGCAGTGGCCTTCACTTTGCTAAATACAACAGTCATCCCTCAGGCTTCATCCTATTTCATCAGTCAGCACTATTTGACAGAGTTAAATATTGTCTTCTTAAGATTTTCTTTCTTCTCTTTTTTTTAACATACCTTTCAAAACACCACTTTCATGTGAATTTTCTGCTACCTTTTTGGTGATTCCTCCTCAAAGACTATTGCTTTTGTTTTTTATCTCTGACTCAGTTGTTGGAATGTTCTGGACTCTGTTCTTAAAGCTACTCTCTTTTCAATCATTACAGTGATGGTACTATCCACTATGCTGACAACTTCCAAATTTATATTTTTCACCTGGACTTCCCTATGAATGATAGGCCCATATTTTCAAGAACCTTAACCTCTCCACTTAGTAATTTAATTTACACCTCAAACTTAACACATCCAAAACTACTCTATGATATTCCCCTAAGACTGCTCCTCCTCTGTCTTTCCCAACTTACTTAAAGGCAACTTCATTCTTCCAATAATTCAAATAAATAATCACAGTGTCATTCTTGAGTTAATTTTCTCTCAACCCTATATCTAATCTGGTATTAAATCCTATGATCTCAAATACCAAAATATATTCAGAATGTTATTACTTTTCCACTCCATCATGGTTACCAACTTGGCTGAAGACACCAGCATCTTACATCTGATTATTTCAATCAGCCATCTATAGATTTTCTTATCTCAGTACTATCATCTGTCTCTTAACACAGTTCCAGAGTGATCCCATCAAAACCTAGTTCATATTGTGTCATCAAAATTCTCCAAAGACCCTACATCTCATATAAAAGCCAAAGTCCTTACCATGATTTTCAAAACCCGAAACGAACTGGTTTCCTATTATTTCTCTGAATGTGCTAACTCTTTCCCCCACAACATCTTACCCTCGTTCCCAGTGCTCCAGTATCACTGACTTCCTTGCAGTTTCTCATATATAGACTGGAGATACTTCCACATGCACACAGGCTCCTTTCCCTACCTGGGAATTTTTACTTCATTTGTACACCAGGCTAGTTCCTCCACTTCTTGTAGGCCTTTATTCAAAAATCACTTTCTCATTAAGGTCTTCTTTGGCCACTCATTCTAAGATTTAAACCAACAACCTTGTCTCATCATTGTTCTCTCCTTTATTTTTTTCTCCTTAGTTTGTATATTTAACATAGAACTCCCAAGGTCAAAGCAATCTTGAAAAGAAGAACAAAGCTAGAGATATCATGCTCCTTGACTTCAAATTATATGGCAAAGCTATTGTCATAAAAACAGACATATAGATCAATGCAATCAAATAAACAGCTCTGAAATCAATTCACTTAAGGTCAGTTAATCTATGATAAAGGAAGCCAAATTATACAATGGGAAAAGACAGCACTTATAATAAATGGTGTTGGGAAAACTGGAAATGTAAAAAAGGAAACTAGAATATTTTCTCACAGCATACAAAAAAATAATTCAAAATGGATTCAGTTCAGTTCAGTCACTCAGACATGTCCAACTCTTTGTGACCCCCATGAACTTCAGTGTGCCAGGCCTCCCTGTCCATCACTAACTCCTGGAGTTTACCCAAACTTATGTCCATTGAGTCAGTGATACCATCTAACCATCTCATCCTCTGCCATCCAGTTCTCCTCCTGCCTTCAATCTTTCCCAATATCAGGGTCTGTTCAAATGAGCAGCTCTTAGCATCAGGTGGCCAAGGATTGGAGTTTCAGCTTCAACATCAGTCCTTCCAATGAACACCCAGGACTGATCTCCTTTAGGGTGGAATGGTTGAATCTCCTTGCAGTTCAAGGGACTCTCAAGAGTCTTCTCCAACACCACAGTTCAAAAGCATCAATTCTTTGGTGCTCAGCTTTCTTTATAGCCCAACTCTCACATCCATACATGGTGAAGGTGAAGGTGAAGGTGAAGTCGCTCAGTCGTGTCTGACTCTTTACGACCTCGTGGACTGTAACCTACTACAGTAGGTTACAACTCTCACATCCATACATGACCACTGGAAAAACCATAGCCTTGATTAGACGGACCTTAGTTGGCTAAGTAGTATCTCTGCTTTTGAATATTCTATCTAGGTTGGTTAAAACTTTTCTCCCAAGAAGTAAGCGTCTTTTAATTTCATGGCTGCAATCACCATCTGCAGTGATTTTGGAGCCCCCCAAAAATAAAGTCTGACACTGTTTCCCCATCTATTTCCCATGACGTGATGGGATTGGATGCCATGATCTTAGTTTTCTGAATGTGGAGCTTTAAGCCAGCTTTTCCACTCTCCTCTTTCACTTTCATCAAGAGGCTCTTTAGTTCTTCTTCACTTTCTGCCATAAGGGTGGTGTCATCTGCATATCTGAGGTGATTGATATTTCTCCCAGCAATCTTGATTCTAGCTTGTGTTTCTTCCAGCCCAGAGTTTCTCATGATGTACTCTGCATATGAGTTAAATAAGCAGGGTGACAATATACAGCCTTGATGTACTCCTTTTCCTATTTGGAACCAGTCTGTTGTTCCATGTCTAGTTCTAAATGTTACTTCCTGATTGCATACAGGTTTCTCAAGAAGAAGGTCATGTGGTCTGGTATTCCCATCTCTTTAGGAAATTTCCACAGTTTATTGTGATCTACACAGTCAAAGGCTTTGACATAGTCAATAAAGCAGAAATAAATGTTTTTCTGGAACTCGCTTGCTAATTTGATGATCCAGCAATGTTGGCAATTTGATCTCTGGTTCCTCTGCCTTTTCTAAAACCAGCTTGAACATCTGGAATTTCACAGTTTACATATTGCTGAAGCCTGGCTTGGAGAGTTTTAAGAATTACTTTACTAGCATGTGAGATGAGTGCAATTGTGCGGTAGTTTGAGCATTCTTTGGCATTGCCTTTCTTTGGGATTGGAATGAAAACTGACCTTTTCTGGTCCTGTAGCCACTGCTGTGTTTTCCAAATTTGCTGACATAATGAGTGCAGCACTTTCACAGCATCTTTTAACATGAGAAACAGCTCAACTGGAATTCCATCACCTCCACTAACTTTGTTTATAATGATGCTTACTAAGGCCCACTTGACTTCACATTCCAGGATGTCTGGGTCCAGGTGAATAATCACACCATCATGATTATCTCACACCATCATGATTATCTGGGTCATGAAGATCTTTTTTATATAGTTCTTCTGTGTATTCTTGCCTCCTCTTCTTAATATCTTCTGTTTTTGTTAGGTCCATACCATTTCTGTCCTTTATCGAGCCCATCTTTGCATGAAATGTTCCCTTGGTATCTCTAATTTTCTTGAAGAGATCTCTAGTCTTTCCTATTCTATTGTTTTCCTCTATTTCTTTCCATTGATTGCTGAGGAATGCTTTCTTGTCTTGTTCTTTGGAACTCTTCATTCAAATGGGTATATCTTTCCTTTTCTTCTTTGCTTTTCTCTTCTCTTCTTTTCACAGCTATGAAAACCTACAAGACCTTTTAGAACTAACACCCCAAAATGGTGTCCTTTTCATTATAGGGAACTGGAATGCAAAAGTAGAAAGTAAAGAAACACCTGGAGTAACAGGCAAATTTGGCCTGGAGTACAGAATGAAGCAGAGCAAAGGCTAATAGAGTTCTGCCAAGAGAATGCACTTGTCATAGCAAACACCCTCTTCCAACAACACAAGAGAAGACTCTACACATGGACATCACCAGATGGTCAACACTGAAATCAGATTGATTATATCCTTTACAGCCAAGATGGAGAAGCTCTATACAGTCAGCAAAAACAAGACCGGGAGCTGACTGTGGCTCAGATCATGAACTCCTTATTGCCAAATTCAGACTTAAATTGACAAAAGTGGGAAAACCACTAGACCATTCAGGTATGACCTAAATCAAATCCCTTATGATTTTACAGTGGAAGTGAGAAATAGATTTAAGGGACTAGATCTGATAGACAGAGTACCTGATGAACTATGGACAGAGGTTCATGACATTGTACAGGAGACAGGGATCAAGACCATCCCCAAGAAAAAGAAAATGGATTAAAGACTTAAATGTAAGCCCTGAAACCATATAATTCCTAAAAGATAATATAGGCAGTTACTTGACATCAGTTTCTACAATATTTTTTTAGCATATCTCTTTAAGCAAGGGAAGCAAAAACAAAAATGAAACACTGAAAAATCTTGCACAGCAAAGAAAACTATCAACAAAATAAAAAGCAGCCTGTCAAATGGGAGAACATAGTTGTAAACGTTGTGTCCAATAAAGAATTAATATACAAAATATGCAAAGAACTCATAAAATTCAACATCAAAAGTCCAAAAGCCCGATTAAAAAATGGGCACAAGATCTGCATAGACCTTTTCGAAAGAACACATACAGTCTTCCAACAGTCACATAAAAAGGTAATCAACAATAGTAGTTATCATGGAAATGCAAATCCAAACCACAATGATGAATCAACTCACACCTATCAGAATAGCTATTATCAAAAATACACCAAAGTGCTGGTGATGGTGGAGCGAAAAGGGAACCCTCATACACCATTGGTAGGAACGTAAATGGGTACAGTCACTGTGGAAAACAGTTTAGAGGTTCCTCAAAAAATTAAAAATAGAACTAACATATGATCCCGCAATTCTATTTCTGGGTATTTTTTGTAAAGAAAATAGAAACACTAATTCAAGAAGGTATGCACATTCATATGTTCACTGCAGCATTACTCACAACAGCCAAGAGATGGAAGCAACCTAAATGCCCATCAATAGATGAAGGATAAAGATGTGGTATAAATATATATCTACACAATCATAAGAAGAATAAAATCTTGCTATTTGTGACAACATGGATGAATATAGAGGGTAATGAATGGCTAAGTGAAATAGGACAAATACCAATATTATTTCACTTATATCCGCAATTTAAAAAACAAGGCAAATGAATAACAATAACAAAAAAATAAATAAACAAACATAACAAAAGAGTCTTAGAACAAACCGGTGGTTGCTAAAGGGGGAAGTCCAGTCAAGTGGATGAGTGAAATATATTAGGAAAAGTAAGTACAAATTTCTTATTACAATAAAATAAATGAGTTATGGGGATAAAATGTACATTGTGGAAAATATAGTCAATAATATTGTAATTTTTATAGTAATAAAGGTCAAATGTACAAGCTTACAGTGATGAGATAAACAAATGGTAATGATGTAACATACAATGTGATTAATATTAACACCTGTGAGAGTTATATATGAAAGTTAAAGGAATAAATCCTAAGATTTCTCATCATAGGGAAAAATATTTTTCTTTTATTTTTGTGTCTGTATGAGATGATGGATATTCACTAAATTTGTTGAGGTAATAATTTCAAAACATAAGCCAAATCATTATGCTATACATCTTAAACTTATGCAGTATTGTACGTCAATTATATTTCAATAATACTGGAAGAAGAAATATTGAAAAAATTTAAAGAATGATTGTTTCATTCTAATAGTTACTGTAAGCAAAAGTTTCCAAGAATGATTTATTATTGTTATATTTGCCCTTTAAGCAGTGACTATGTGATAGATAAGAAACTGAAAATTCAACAGGATAGCGAGGCTGTCTTTTCTATAGCCTGATAAGCTCCTCTGTCCATGGGTTCTCCAGGCAAGGATACTTGATTGGGTTGCCACACCCTCCTCCAGGGGTCTTCCCAATCCAGGGATCAAACCCACATCTCTTATGTCTCCTGCATTGGCAGGCGACTTCTTTACCACTAATGCCACCTGGGAAGCCCCAGGAAGATAGCAGAAAGTAGGAATATAGAAGCATATGAGGACTCCCACGAAGAGAAACTCACAAATTTCAATAGTTTAACATGATGGTGATTTAGTCCCTAAGCCGTGTTCAGTTCTTGGGACCCTGTGGACCTGTAGCCTGCCAGGCCCCTCTGTGCATGGGATTCTCCAGGCAAGAATACTGGAGTGGGTTGCCATCTCCTTCTCCAGGGGATCTTCCCAACCCAGGATCCTAATCTGGGTCTCCTGCACTGCAGGCAGATTCTTTACCTATTGAGCTATGAGAGAAGCCCAGCTTAATACATTAGCAATTTATTTCTTACTCATGCAAACCGCATGTGGATTGATGGCTGCTGCTGCTGCTAAGTCGCTTCAGTCGTGTCCGACTCTGTGCGACCCCATAGAAGGCAGCCTACCAGGCTCCCCCGTCCCTGGGATTCTCCAGGCAAGAACACTGAAGTGGGTTGCCATTTCCTTCTCCAATGCATGAAAGTGAAAAGTGAAAGTGAAGTCGCTCAGTCGTGTCCGACTCTTAGCAACCCCATGGACTGCAGCCCGCCAGGCTCCTCCGTCCATGGGAGTTTCCAGGCAAGAGTACTGGAGTGGGGTGCCATTGCCTTCAGTTTCTCCCATTTCAGTGGCTCAAGAATCCATGTTGCTTTTGTTACAGTCAAAGGCTTTGGCATAGTCAATAAAGCAGAAATAGATGTTTTTCTGGAGCTCTTTTGCTTTTTCCATGATCCAGAAGATGTTGGCTACTTGGTCTCTGGTTCCTCTGCCTTTTCTAAATCTAGCTTGAACATTTGGAAGTTCATGGTTCACGTATTGCTGAAGCCTAGCTTGGAGAATTTTGAATGATACTTTACTATAGTGTGAGATGAGTGGAATTGTGTGGTAGTTTGAGCATTCTTTGGTATTGCCTTACTTTAGACAAAGATAAATATTTATATCTATCTTTTAAAACATTTATATATATATTAATTTCATGAATTTGAGAGTCACTTGGAAGTTTATATATGAATTTAAGTGGTTGAGTGCATCTCATAGCATTGTGTGGGAAGCTCATACCATAGTAAGAATCAATATTAAATGATTCCTAAACATCATTTAATATTATGAAATTTATTTATAATTATATTTATTGAATACAATTAAATATATTGCATTTGATATTTACTATAATTTAATTACATACATGATTATTATATATAAATCAGGAATAACATTAAAGAAAGAAAATTTTTTTAAAATAGCAAAAACAGAAATCAACAGAGGCCAGAAAATTTGGGATAAAGAAAGGAAATTTATAGAAACAAATGTAGAACCCAAGAGAATAGAGATAATTTATCTCCAGTATTATAGTAAATCAAACTATGTGGGCCAATTCACTCCCCACAGTGTGTTTTAATTGGAATCTTGTTAAAAAGTGTACTTTGGAGAGATTAGATGTCTTAAAGATATGTAGGTTTCTTACTGATGAATAAAAAATGTGTCTGATTTTAGTGAATACTCTTTCCCAACTTACAAGGTTTTATACATCTTTAAATTTCTGGATGAAGTATATTTAATGTAATTTAAATTGTGTTATATTTCAGTAGCATACTTACATATTTGAAACTTATATAATAATTTAACCCTCCTTTCCATGCAGAAATAAGCAATAGATTTTAATAACTTCTGAGGAAGTCTGTGGTTATAGCTTTATTTTTTTTCCAACTTTCTTTTTTTTTATTAATTTTTATTTTTTTAGTTTGTTTTGCTTTATAATACTATATTCGTTTTGCTACACATCGACATGAATCAGCCACGAGTGTACATGAACTCCCAATCCCGACCCCCACCTCGCCCTCCCGCCCCACACCTTCTCTCTGGATTATCCCCGTATAATCCAGTATTCTTGTCTGGAGAATTCCATGGACAGAGGAGTCTGCAGGGGTACAGTCCATGGATTCACAAAGAATCAGACATGATTGAGTGACTAACACTTTCACATTTGTGAGTAGAATAATGTGTAAATTTCAAATGGTATATGTTCAGTAAATATAAATAATTTACATAAAATTGTAAACTGTACCAGGAAATCAGAAAAAAATTGAATTGAAAAGGCATAATTACTGAAGCAAATCAATGAGAAGTGGAATTTTAAACTAAAACTTTAAGCTGAAAATACTCCTCCAAGTGAAAAGAAAGTTAAAAGTTATTTCAAATGGAATTACTTTAAAATTTTACTTTATTTTCCTTGTGTGATAGCCAAGTTACATTTTAATATTTCTGATAAGTGGTTAGAGACACTAAGCATGACCAAAAGTGCAGTAATCTCATTTGCATATCCCCCTGGATTAACATATTAACTGTTAATAGTTCATGAGCTTTGGTATTAAACATATGGCTGTAGCTTTACAATTCTTAAAACACATTATCCTGGACCATTATAGTTCACCTAATGTGCAGATAGATCCAAGTGTCTTTAATTTTCGTACTCCTGTTCCTATTTGGAACCAGTCTGTTGTTCCATGTCCAGTTCTAACTGTTGCTTCCTGACATCATATAGGTTTCTCAAGAGGCAGGTCAGGTGGCCTGGTATTCCCATCTCTTTTAGAATTTTCCACCATTTGTTGTGATCCACACAGTCAAAGGCTTTGGCAGAGTCAATAAAGCAGAAGGAGATGTATTTCTGGAACTCTTTCGCTTTTTCGATGAACCAGTGGATGCTGGCAGTTTGATCTCTGGTTCAGCTTGAACATCTGGAATTTCATGGTTCACGTAGTGTTGAGCCTGATTTGGAAAATTTCGAGCATTATAAAATCATTAAAATTATTCAAATTTGATTGAATTGGTAAATCTGAAGCTAACTTCTTCATTGTTTGTTCAAAGCTAAATTATTAATTTGTTATTCTATAATGAAAGAGGATCTATTGTAGATCACATCCAGAGAACCCACTGCCAGTCTCACTTCTAACATGATTCTATGGCAAATAAAAGTAATTTTAGATTTATACAAAGTATTCTATATAGCTGAAAAAGGCAGAGAAAAACATATAGCCATCTCACTTTATTTTTAACCTTGTTTCTCATAGACATTGAAGTTTTTTCCAAGTATTTTGAAAGTTTTTGCCTTCTTGATTGTATATTATAAACTAAAATTTCTGATATAAACAGTACATGAGGAGTACTTATTTTCTACTTCATACATTCACACAGTAGGAGGTAAATTTTGCTTTACCTCCAGGAAAATAATGTTATTGTGGGAATAACTTCAGTTCTTCTTTCTTACTCATCAATTTATTCTATCAATAGTTAGGGTAGAGTTGAAATCAACATTAAGGGTTAGATATCTGTCAGGCTTCCATTTCTAAAGTTTTGTATTGTTTAACCACTAAGTTGTGTCTGACTCTTTTGCGACCCCATGGCCAGTAGTTCCTCTGTCCATGGGATTTCCCAGGGAAGAATACTGGAGTGGGTTGACATTTCCTTCCTAGGGGATGTTCCCAACCAAGGAATAGAAACCATTTCCACATTGCAGGCAGATTCTTTACCACTGAGCCACTGGTGAAGTCCATAAAGAATGAGACAATTATAAAAATTTGAAAGAATAAGTCAAAGGCCACCAAAGAAGAGTTTTTGAATAGTTTCTAAATATTGATAATAAACTGGCTTTAAATCTTAATCATTTACAAATACTTTAGGCTAGCAGTTTATACACATATCATCAATATAAAGCTATACTATTATCAGTATCATTGATTACTAATATGTGAATAAAACAAAGTGTTTCCTTTTGTAGTGGGGATAGACATGAAATGTGTTTTAACGCTTTAAATTTGTTTTCATTAGCTTTACTTAGTCCCATAAACAGATTATATATTTTTAATTGATTTTTTCTTCCAGAGAACTTTCATATTTATTGAAATATTATTTTCCTGTCTATGAAACATTAGTGTATACTACATAAAACATAGGTTAGACCATGTTCTATCCTATTTAATTAACAAATCACAATAACTCTGAATATAATGTTTAAACAGTTGGATTCCAGAGAAAATGTGAATACTAACTTAGAACACTAACTTTCAACTTACCAATTCATACTTCATATTTTCAAATTGATTGTTAAGTATTGGCCAATTTGAAAATTATATATATATATATATATATATTCAATATAATAGATACTCTTCCAGTAAACTGTACTTTAAAATGAAAATGAAATAATATTATTTGCTTTGGTAGCTCAAGATTAAACCTGCTTCTGTTTTTTCCAATAACATCATATAATCATTCTCCAAATGAGATTTAAAACCCCAGAGTATTAGAATCAAGGATTCATGTAATTTATCTTCTACTGCTATCTCTTCTCAAATGAAATTAGTAACAAAATTCTCTTGCTTCCCCTTTAGTAATGTCTCTTTGATTCGGCCCTTCTTTTCATTTTCTGGTTTAGATGCCAATCTTTTCTTGCTTGCAGCACTCTTTAACCAGCCAAATGGATCCCAGGCACTCTAGGTGTGATAATCTTGCTAAACGTCAGTTCCATCCTGTTACTGCTCTGTTCAAAAGCCTTTTAACTTTCTCTTTGCCTTCATTTCTGAAGTCAGCAGTCCTCTCAGTGTTTGAGATTTGCCTTTTTTTGAATCTCTCATGAGCCTCTGAAGAGCTAAGAAGACATATAGAGAGTTTTTAAAGGAAGATGTTTGACTATTTAGAGCTCAGTCTAAGCTCCAAATTCTAGATTTAAGAAGCAAAGAAAAACTTTCATTTTCTGTGTTACACAATTTAACTTGTCTAGGACAAAAGTAGATGGACTTTAGGGAAAACTTTTGTGTCTGAAGGCAAAAATCCCAATATTTTACTTTGATACCTCTAGGCATAATACTTGGTGGACTTTTAAGGAAAGAAAGCCCCCAAATCTTTCAAATCCTGCATTCTATAGTACAGTAATTTTGTGAATGATACTTTCTTATATTTTAAACAGTTAAATCTTAAAATTCTGCATTTCAAATGATACCTAGGTGTGGAAAAAGAATATAGAAACATTATAAATTGACCATTCTCAGGAAGCTTGCATTCTTTTCTGATATAAATGCCACAATGAAGAAATAACTTAGAAATAATCTTGTTTTAGAACTTTGTCGAAGACTACCTTTAGAGCAAGGAGTGAATGATCTCATACATAATGGTACAGAAGGCCTCAGGGAAGAAATATAATCTAACCTGACCCTTGAAGGGCACCTGGAATACAGAATTTTGGAGGAAGAAGAACTGGGGTTGTGGCGGTTGGAAAGAATAGACAATAATAAAGGTACAATGTCGACGTGGTCTTTAGAAGACCAGACTCATCAGAGAGGAGTAGCTATGATTCAGCACATTAAGTAATAAATTTGAGTAGCGAAGTGGAGCTAAGCTTGATAAGTGCATCTGTGTTCAGCTGCTCAGTAGTGTCTTCCTCTTTGTGACTCCACAGACTATAAGCCACCAGGCTCCTCTGTTCATGGGACTAGCCCAGTAAGAATACTGGAGTTGGTTGCCATTTCCTCCTGTGAGTGACTTTCCTGCCCCAGGAATCAAACCCGCATCTCCTGTGGCTCCTGCATTGGCTGGCAGATTCTTTATACTGAACCGCCTGAGAAGCACTCAAGACTAATAATAAAGATAAGAATTATATGAGGATACAATGATAGAGTGGGAAAGTTTACTCAGAAGAAACTTTCCAAGAAAAATCAAAAAGACTTAGAAGGATGTTGATGGTGGCAGCAGTCTTATTAAAAGTGAAGTGCTACAGCAGTAGAATTAATCATCTGAAAGATGTGTTCAGTAGAGGTGGTTGAACCGTGTGATGGCTCACATCTTTTCCATATCTATAGTGTTTTCAACATACACATGTAATTAATTTATGTGTTATGCAATTTATTCTGGCCAATGCTTGTTTTAGATTGTGAACCTAAAGAATAAGGCTTATCATATTTAACAGGTACTTATAAACCAAGTACACAGAAAATTTTTATGCAATGATGTGCAAATTCTGAAACATGATGAAATTTTGGAATCATTTAGGAAATTTTCACAATTTCAAAGAGCATATATGTATTTCTATACTTCAAGAAAGGTTATCAGATCTGATTTCCTCATAATCAAAATTTCACTATGAGAGTCAAAATAAATGTTGGGAAGTAGTCAAATGGTGAGGCTCTAGAAGTACAGTCTGACTGTGAATCAGGATTCTGGTTCTGGGTGATTGAATGGGGTCAAACAATATTATATGTAAAGTTATCAGAAGCCAATTAAAATATTATAAATGGTTTGATCTAGTTTTCCACATCATCATAATGTTATGAGAAAAAATTAATAACTGCCTTGTCAAAGAATAGAGTAAATGAATACAATCAGATTTTAAGAGTACTACTAGAATATTTGGAAGATATTTCTCCTAGAGTTGCTCTACCTGTGTTTCCAATATCACTTAAAGCTACCCAACAGGTATAAGGGTTAAGGAATAGTCTTCACATCTCAAAGTCACAATAGCTCTTGTATTTAATCTTCAGATGAATACACATTTATTTATACCTCGGGCATTCTAGAGAGTATATTGTTCAGTCACTCTGTAACTAACTTCATAGTATATATCTTATCAAATGTATAAACATATGTCAACTTTATATATAATTGCTATATTTATCATTTTAAAGTGGATGCTTAAGTTAGGAATTACATAGTATATAGAAAGTGTAGTGGCAAAATTTTCAATATAATAGTATTTTTCATATAAAAGAGAACAAGCTATGAATCTGCTTATGTAACAAATACCTCTCTTCCATTTAACCAGCAAACATTCTATTGTAAATTTTCAGCAATAAACAAACTCTTTGAAGTCAGGTTCTTTATATCCAAATTTTCTAGTTTTATTTATTAAATGTGTGTACAATGGCCATTTCTGGAGGAAAGCATGACAACCCAGTGTTCTTACCTGGAGAATCCCTTGGAGAGAGGAGACTGGCAGGCTACTCTCTGTGTCCATAGGGTCACAAGGAGTCAGGCATGACTGAAGCAGCTTAGCAAACACAGTGGCCATTATGTGCCAGGACTTAACAAAAATGAAGTAAGCTTTTTTTTATTGTGCCTATTCAATATCTAACTTTTCCTTTTTCTGGTAACAGTAGTGCAAATGTCTTTAGGAATCACCTCTCCCTTATTTTTAATTATTTTTGATAACTTTGCTTTCTCAAACTTTCTCTCTTAAAATTTTAGCTATTAATTTGTGTAACTTTGATCCCATAAGTTTACCTCTATATTTTCCTTATACTATCATGATGAAAAATTGTTGTTGTTCATCTGTCTACCTTTGGAAATAAAGGAGCTCAAGTATGTCAGTGGCTTTTAATAATCAAAGAGATTCAAAACATTCTATTAATCTAAATCTTAATAATGGAAGAGAGCACCTTGACCTGGTCATATAAAGAATGAAACAAACAAAATGAACTCATTAAAAAGAAGAAACAAAAGAAAAGGGGACCTAGATGCTGCCTGTTTGGTTGAGTGAAACCAAAATTAAGTCACTATTTCTGGTTAAACTCATGAGGGTTTAAATGTTTTCAATAATGTTTGGAACAAAAGGAAGCGGAAGATTTGGAGAAGTGGAGGAAAAACTGCCAAGTATCATCAAGCTGCAAATAGTTGTCTTCATATCTTTCACTCTCTTCAAGAAACATTTTGAAAAGATCAAACTACTCAAAAATCATTCTATCCTCCTTGGAAATGATCAAGTAAAGGTCAATTTGCCAAGACCATGTAACAACCTACAGGAAGTTTGGAAGCTGTCTTTGAGAGCAGTTAAAAGGATTCAGGGAGAGTCCTGGAATAGAATAACAACAATTCAAGGCACATAATGGAGAGAGAAATGTTTCTGAAATTTTTAAAATGTTATTACAGTTCCTTTATGTTTAGTTTTTTTTTTTGATCACTAACTTCTGCTCTACCCAACATACCCTTCTTGAGGCCCTACAGATGAGCAATCTGTCAAATGATAGAAGCAAAAACAACAGATAGAGGTAACCTATCCTAATAGAACCTACAGTAGAAAAAAAAGTAGTGTCTTGGTGGGGGGGTGGGGGGGCGGTGGGAGGAGGGCCATCCTA
>SJXQ01012143.1:94815-151891 GCA_006408695.1 Aepyceros melampus
ATGTCCATCCTATGTATTCATTTATTCATTGATTAAATACTTAGTTTCTTGATATTCAGAAATGAGTGAAGATCCATTGTTATGTTCTGTCTGGTGGAAATAGAATGGTCCATTACGGTGTCCATTTAGTTAAGCAAATATGAACGCACGGAGATGTATAGACAGCAGCAATGAAGCTCTGCCAGACTACAGCAATTAACTATCTTAAAGCATTTTATTGTATGGATCACAATCAACAGTGGAAAATTCTTAAAGAAAGGAGAATACTGGCAACCTAACCTGTCTCCTAAGAAATCTGTATGCAGGTCAAGAAGCAACAGTCAAAACCGAACATGGAACAGATTCGTCCAAAATTGGGAAAGGAGTACATCAAGGCTATATACTGTCACCCTGTTTATTTAATTTATATGCAGAGTACATCATATGAAATGCTGGGAGAAGATCAAGGCTATATACTGTCACCCTGTTTATTTAATTTATATGCAGAGTACATCATATGAAATGCTGGGAGAAGACTCTCGTGAGTCCCTTGGACAGCAAGAAGCTCCAACCAGTCAAACGTAAAGGAAATCAACTCTGAATATTCATTGGAAGGACTGATGCTGGAGCCAAAGTTCCAATATTTTGGCTACATTATGCAAACAGCCAACTCAATGGAAAAGACTCATGCTGGGAAAGATTGAAGGCAGGAGGAGAAGAGGGTGATAGAGGATGAGGTGGTTGGATGGCATCATTGACTCACTGGACATGAGTTTGAGCAAGCTACAGGAGACTGTGAAAGACAGGGAAGTCTGTTGTGCTGCAGTCCATGGGGTCACAAAGAGCTGGACAGGACTGAGCGACTGAACAACTAACAGCAACAATCCCAAAACTGGAATCAGTGTAAAAATGTAGACATTACTCAATAGCACCTATTTCGGGGACTATACATATACATATACATACACATACATATATATATATATTTACTGGCTTGCTGTGCAGCTTATGGGGTTTTAGTTCCATGACCAGAAATCAAACTTGTTTGATTTCAAATCAAATCTCAAATTCCAATCAAATATCAGTAGTGAGAGCATAAGGTCCTAGCCATTGGATCACCAGAGAATTCTGAAAAAAAAAATTTTTTTCATTATAAATTTTCAAATCTATAACTGTCACAAAACTCTCATTTTACTGTTAGGGAACATTTTGAAAAATAAGTTTCTAGAGTAGATAAGCATATGTTTACTTACACATCCTCCAAAAAAAAGCCAATGAAAGAAATAAATGCAAATGGATCATAGAAAATAAATGGAGACAAATTCTCAACACATTACCAAGAGCTTAAATAAGAAAACTTATGGAAAGAAAAGAACTATTTAGACTTGTGACAGAAGTGTTAAGGAGACAGTAAGGGACTGGTGACCAGAGAAAGTCACTTCTAGCCCTAGGCTGAAGGATGAGAGGGAGCAATGGTGTTTCCAAAGCTTGGAAGAAACTGGGGAAGTGAAAGAGCCTCTGGAGAGCAGTTGTGACCATCATGGAATTCATTCCCAGCAGGAATCACAGCCAGACATGGAAAGAGTATGAAATACCTACTCCACCCTTTCTCATCATCTGCCCATTCCTCAGGCCAGCAACCCAACTGGCCAAACCCCCAATCAAAAGCCAGAATGCAGGAGAGCCTGTGTGATGCAGTTGATAGAGGTTAGTCTCCTGTTTTGCAGAGAAAGGTGAAAATCAATATGAGGATGGGGAGGATGATGGAAATTAACAAGCACTGAAGGGATAAGACTTCAGCTTCAGTTTTCCTTGATCCATTTTGGTTAATCTGTAACCTGTCAACTTGGCCTGGCTGACTACTTTTCCCAGAGCTCCACATCCCCACTTTTTTTGCTATGTTTCTAATTTGGGTGGGCTGGTCATAAGAGAGATTGTTGTGGGAGATGTGCAGAGCAGAAGTGAAGTGACAACCACTTTGTAGCTCACACATTTTGTCACTTATTTTTTGACTGACCTCATGGCTTAAGTAATGGCCAGGCCTGCAGCTTGTCTACATTCTTCTGATTCTCTTTCACTTTCTCTGATTCCTGAGCCAGTCCTATGTGTTTGTCATTTGGGTCCAATTCTTTGTGACCCCATGGACTATAGCCCACCAGGAATTTCCCAGGCAAGAATAACTGGAGTAGGTTGCCATTTTCTACTCCAGGGAATCTTCCTGATCTGAGGATTGAAGGATCCTGAAATCTATGGGACACACACTACTAAGATAAGGGATAAAAGGACCTGACAAGGTGTCGGTCCATATGAGTCTGAGCCCATGTTTGTCACTTCCAACTTGTTCTCACTGTCCCCTGCTTTGCAGCCATCTTTCCTCCCTGATTGCCTTAACTATGGACCTCAAATTTCAACATCAGAGTCACAGACAAGAACCATGAAGACACAACTTTACAAGTTCACACAACTATGTAAGATCAAATTCCTGTAACAACTTTTAACGTATATAATACACATAATCATCCCATTGTTCTACCTTTCTGATTGAACTCTGAGTTTCCAGGAGAGTAAGAGATAACAAACTGTGAGCCAGTTATGTCACAGGAAATCAAAAAGAACTCATGTGTCAGAGGCAACAGACACCTCTGAAGATTCATGTACACACTGGTTTCATTGAAAACAGGAAGATTATTTAAGCAAGTTCAAGTCTCTGTAGCAATACAAAACCCATTCCTCAAAAATCAAAAATAAAGAAAAAGTACTAACTGGAAAAATTCAGTGAGAGGTTTGGGACTGGGGAGTATGCTCAGCTGAGGAGAGAGAGAGGAAATAACTAAAATTAAGAAGATGATGTGAAATAATATATACAGAAGAGTGAACAACCCTGTTCTCAGCCCCATTATTTGGACACACTCCAAAACTACTGGCTGTCAAGTGTTTAATTTATACTCCACTACTAAGTTAGGCAGAAGACTCAGTATTCCTTTTTGACTGAAGTGACCTAATTGATCAAAAGTTCTGCTCTTTACGTTTGATCACCCCAAAGGAGGAGGTAACAATTAATTTTTTAGTATTTCACCCTAAAATATGATGGATATTCAAAGATCATCAGAGTCTGAAGAAACAGTTATGTATAACAGGTGTATTTTAATGACAACAAAAGTTTAGCTGAAGGTGACAGAGACTAAAAATTAACAGTGATTTACATAGGAGAGAAGTGCTTACTCTCTTAAATAAAAGCCGGTACTGATACAACTTGTTCAGAAAAGGTGATGAGGACTGAGGTTTTTCTTGTATCTAGTACTTTCTTTCCACAGGATGTTGTCATCATTCACTTTGTATAAGATGGCCTCTGATCTCATCTACAACAAACCAGTGAAAAGCAGGGAGGAGAAGAAGAAACAAAGCTGATACATCTTCCTTTTAAGAGCATATGCCAGAAAGTGCATGCATCAAAGTTGGTTACATGGCCAAACAGAGCTGCACGGGAGGATGGCGAATTGTTTATTCTAGTGGCTTTGGGCCTTGTTAACCTTGAGAATCATAAAACTGACAAAGGAGAAAAGGCTTATTTGAGAGACCACTGGAAACCTGCCAGTGTTCTCTTTTGGATACTCACTATCTGTGCAGGTCTGTTATTAGGTCTACTACTCCCTTCTCAAGGAAAGCAGCTCCTAAGTTCAGTCCTGTCAGTGCGCTCAGAACAAGGTTCAGGACTCTTGTATCATATGCAACCCTGTCCTTTAGATCTAGACATGGCTCTTCACGAACCAATGGTCCCCAAATAAAAGACAAACCACCAGTCTGTGCAAAGTAGAAATAAAATCTTGCATTTGAAAAATGGAAGAATAGGATATCGATAGCATTTTCAAGAGTCGGACACGACTGAGCAACTAACAAACACACTAACAAGAATCACCAAAGCACCATTCTTTGTCAGTGGAGAAAGTTTCTCAATCAACTGACCAGCAACTTGACTAGGGTTGGCATTGCCCTGTGTCCCTTAGAGGTTACATTACAATTGTAGAACTTTTTCCGGATGTAGAATTTGGAAGTCTGGAGGTTGTCTTAGAGGTGATCTGATGCCAGGTTCTCTAAATCAAGCTTGTGGCTTTCAGGCAGTCTAAATGCCTCTAGGACTTAATGGAAATTAAATCACTTTCAGTTCAGTTCAGTCACTCAGTCATGTCTGACTCTTTGCGACACCATGGACTACAGTACACCAGGCTTCCCTGTCCATCACCAACTCCCAGAGTTTATTCAAACTCATGTCCATTGAGTCAGCAATGCCATCCAACGATCTCATCCTCTGTCATCCTCTTCTCCTCCCTCCTTAAATCTTTCCCATCATCAGGGTCTTTTCAAATATATCAGTTCTTTGCCTCATGTGGCCAAAGTATTAAATTAAATCAAATCAAATCACTTTGCTTGTGGTCAATTCTGTTTTGCACAAACAGTGTTCTCTCTTCTTCTTGTTCAGTCGCTACGCTGCGTCTGACTTTTTGTGATCCCATGAACTGCAGCATGCCAAGCTTCCCTGTCCTTCACTATCTCCCAGAGTTTGCTCAAATTCATATTGCTGATACTATCTAACCATCTCAAACTCTGTCAGCCTCTTCTCTCTTTGCCCTCAATCTTTCCCAGCATCAGGGTCTTTTCCAATGAGTCAGTTCTTCACATCAGGTGGCCAAAGTATTAGAGCTTCAGCTTTGGTATCAGTCCTTCCAATGAATATTCAGAGTTTATTTCCTTTAGAATTGACTGGTTTGATCTCTTTGCTATTCAAGGGACTCTCAAGAGTCTTCTCCAGCACCATATTTGAAAGCATCAATTCTTCAGCTCTCAGTCTTCTTTGTGATCTAACTCTCACATCCATACATGACTACTGGAAAAATCATATTAAATTAGGTTTGACTACATGAACCTTTGTCTGAAAAGTGATGCCTCTGCTTTTTAATACGTTGTCTAGTTTTGTCATATTTTCTATAAATATAGTTTATAGATTTAATAACTCTGATCTTTTATTTACTAGCCCCTGAATTCTACCCATCACCCACTCTTGTGAAACAATAGGTTTGAGTGTGAGGTCAGTCTTACTCATACAATCTTTGAGCACATATTACTGGTTGAGCAAACAGGCTGAGCAATACACTTGTTTCAGTTAGAGAAACAGAATTCATCTGCTGTTGTTGTTTTTTTCACATTTGAGATTCCAGTATATCTAACTCTTGCTTGACTAACTTTGTGAGTTACATGTAGAGAAAACTTACAAATAGACTTACTTATATTTCACCTTCTCTATATAGAAATGTTTAAAAGATCACATGCAACATTATCAATATTTTCTAGATCTTATATAATCCATTGTTTATCTATCTTTCAGCATATCACAGGCCACAATTCTAGTAAATATTTTACCGGGTATAACAAGGATTCCAGCTTTCCAACCTTTAACAGATGTGCTCCCACTGCTTCATTATTTCCAAGAAACAAAAGCTGTATCTTTTAGTTTAATTGCATCCAGCATCCCTCTTCTGATTTTGAAAATACGAAGGGAAATATCAAAAGAAACAGCTACAAGAGTTCAACTTTTTGGAATTGAGACTCAAGGATAGAAACATATATTTAATATTTTTTATTTCAAATAAAATATTATATAAAAGAATACACTTCTGCATCTAACCTTAACCACAGCAATAGAAGCAACTGGCCTCAAGATCAAATTGAAGTATATTCCAAATATGAGTTTTGCCCAAACATGGAAGACTAAATTTAGAGATAATAGAAGGTGGCAACGGGCTTCCCTGGTGGCTCAGTGGTAAAGAATCCACCTGGATAAGCGGCCTGCACATTGGTGCTTCATAAGCTGGCATACTTCTTTTTGGGACTCAGCTGCCTTGTGCTGAAAATCTTAGCCACTTGGAGGACAAAAGAGGCTCTCCAGTTCCAGCCAATAGCCTGAACTGCCAGCAATGTGAGGAAGTCATCTCAGTCACAGCAGCCCCAACCTCCATCTGACTGTGACTGCACAAAATGCTCCAGTCAAGACCAGCAGCACTGCCCATCAGAAGTACAGCAGAAAGGAGTGGAGAGGTTTGCATGAGGAAAGGCTAGACACTTAATAACCAAAAGAAATCAAGCCCTGGGCTTTTGGAAGGGAGCACTGACTCCAGGACCCAGAGAACTAACCCCAGCAGTTTTCAAATAGTGAGAACACAAACAAAGGAAATCACTGGGATAAAAGACCCTTCATGACCCAACCACCAGTAGCACCCTGTGCAGGACACCTCATCTAAACAACAAACAAAACAAAAGTACAGACCCATTCATCAGCAGACAGGATTACCACCTCACTCAGTCTTACCTATCAAAGCAAAAACAAGCAAACAAACAAACAAAAACTCAGTCCAAAACTCACCCTATACAAAGCTTACACAAACCACTGGACAAAGCTTAAGAGGGCAGAAACCAAAAGAAAGAAAGAATTCAACTTTGAAGTCCTGGAAAAGGAGACCTCAAACACAATAAGTTAAAAAGAAAAATAATGAAAAGGCAGAGAAATACTATGCAAATGAAGGAACAAAGTAGAAACACAAAAGTCCAAATAAACGAAGAGGAAATAGGCAAGCTACCTGAAAAAGAATTCAGAATAATGATAGTAAAGATTATCAAAAACCTTGAAAACAAAATGGAGAAAATGCAAGAATCAATTAACAAAGACCTAGAAGAATTAAAGAATAAACATGCAGAGACAAACAACACAATTACTGAAATTAAAAATACTCTAGAAGAAAGCAATATCAAAGTATCTGAAGCAGAAGAACGCATCAGTGAGCTGGAAGATGAAATGATGGAAATAAGTTCTGAAGAGCAGAATAAAGTAAAAGAATGAAAAGAATTGTAGATAGTCTCAGAGACCTCTGGGACAGTATCAAATGCACCAAATTCGAATTATAGGGGTCCCAGAAGAAGAAGAGAAAAAGAAATTGTATGAGAAAAATTTTGAAGAGATTATAGTTGAAAATTTCCCCAATACAGAAAAGGAAATAATCAAGTCCAAGAGGCACAAAGAGTCCCATATAGGATAAACCCAAGGAGAAACACACCAAGACACATACTAATCAAACTAACAAAGACTAAACACAAAGAAAAAATATTAAAAGCAGCAAGGGAAAAGAAGAAGTAACATGCAAGGGAAACCCCATACGCTTAACAGCTGATCTTTCAGCAGGAACTCTGCAGGCCAGAAGGGAATGGCAAGATTTATTTCAAGTACTGAAAGGGAAAAATCTATAACCAAGATTACTGTATCTGGCAAGGATCTCATTCAAAACAGATGGAGAAATAAAAAGCACTTCAGACAAGCAAAAGTTAAGAGAATACAGTACCACCAAACTAGCTTTACTACAAATGTTAAACAGACTTATATAGTCATACAAGATACTTATATAGTCATAGAAAGTGAAAGTGAAGTCGTATCCAGCTCCTTGTGACCCCATGGACTGTAGCCTACCAGGCTCCTCCCTCCATGGGATTCTCCAGGCAAGAGTACTGAAGTGAGTTGCCATTTTCCTTCTCCAGGGGATCTTCCTGAGCCAGGGATTAAACCCAGGTCTCCCGCATTCCAGGCAGACGCTTTAACCTCTGAGCCCCCAGGGAAGCCCTATATAGTCATAAGATACTTATATAAGTGATAGTTATATAGTCATATGAAATACAAGAGAAGAAAAAGGATCTACCAAAAAAAAAAAATTACTAAAATGCCAATAGGAACATATATATCAATAATTACTTTAAATGTAAATGGATTTAAATATTCCAATCAAAAGACACAGACTGGCTGAATGCATACAAAAGCAAGACCCATATATGTGCTGTCTACAAGAAACCCACTTCAGACCTAAAGACACATATAGACTGAAAGCGAAAGGATGGAAAAATATATTCCATGCAAATGAGAAGCAAAAGAAAACTGGAGTAACAATCCTTATATTGGACCAAAAAAAAAAAAAAAACACCTTAAAATAAATAACATTACAAGAGATAAGGAAGGACACTACATAATGTTCAAGGGATCGTTCCAAGAGGAAGATAACAATCGTGAATACCTATGCATCCAACATAGGAGCACCTCAATACATAAGACAAACTCTAACAGACATAAAAAGAGAAAATGACAGTAACACAATAATAGTAGGACCTTTAACACCCCACTCACACCAATGGACAGATCATCAAAACAGAAAATTAATAAGGAAACAAATCTTAAATGATACATTAGATGAGATGGGTCTCATCGGTATCTTCAGGCCATTCCATCCAAATGCAGAAGAACACACCTTCTCAAGTGCACATGGAACATTCTCCAGGATAGACCACATCTTGGATCACAAATCAAATCTCAGTAAATTTAAGAAAATTGAAATCATATCAAGCTTCTCTCTGAAAACATGCTATGAGACTAGATATCAATTACAAGAAAAAAACTGTAAGAAACACAAACACATGGAGATTAAACAACACATTTCTAAATAACCAATGGGTTACTGAAGAAATCAAAAGGGAAATCAAAAAAATTCTAGAAAAAAACAACAATGAAAACATGACAACTCAAAACCTATGAGATGCAGCAAAAGCAGTTCTAAGAGGGAAGTTTATAGCAATACAATCCTACCTCAAGAAACAAGAAAAACATCAAATAGATGACTTAACTTTATACCTAAAACAACAGAAAAAAGATGAACCAAAAAAAAAAAAAAGAGGAAAAGAAATCATAAAGATCTGAGCAAAAAAAATGAAAAAGAAAAAAAAAAGTAACAAATGTAAAGATTAATAAAAATAAAAGTTGGTTCTTAGAGAAGATAAACAAAATTGACAAACTTTTAGCCAGATTCATCAAAAAAAAGAGAGAGAAGAATCAAATCAACAAAATTAGAAATGAAAAAGGAGAGGTTACAACAGACAATGCAGAAATACAAAAGATTATAGGAAATAGATGGAGAAACAATGGAAACAGTGTCAGACTTTATTTTATTGTACTCCAAAATCACTGCAGATGGTGATTGCAGCCATGAAATGAAAAGACGCTTACTCTTCTGCCAACAAATGTCCATCTAGTCAAGGCTATGGTTTTCCCAGTGGTCATGTATGGATGTGAGAGTTGGACTGTGAAGAAAGCTGAGCACCGAAGAATTGATGCTTTTGAACTGTGGTGTTGGAGAAACTCTTGAGAGTCCCTTGGACTGCAAGGAGATCCACCCAGTCCATTCTGAAGCTCAGCCCTGGGATTTCTTTGGAAGGAATGATGCTAAAGCTGAAACGCCAGTACTTTGGCCACCTCATGCAAAGAGCTGACTCATTGAAAAGACTCTGATGCTGGGAGGGACTGGGGGCAGGAGAAGAAGGGGACAACAGAGGATGAGATGGCTGCATGGCATCATTGACTCGATGTAAAAAAAAAAAAAAGAGGAAAAGAAATCATAAAGATCTGAGCAAAAAAAATGAAAAAGAAAAAAAAAAGTAACAAATGTAAAGATTAATAAAAATAAAAGTTGGTTCTTAGAGAAGATAAACAAAATTGACAAACTTTTAGCCAGATTCATCAAAAAAAAGAGAGAGAAGAATCAAATCAACAAAATTAGAAATGAAAAAGGAGAGGTTACAACAGACAATGCAGAAATACAAAAGATTATAGGAAATAGATGGAGAAACAATGGAAACAGTGTCAGACTTTATTTTATTGTACTCCAAAATCACTGCAGATGGTGATTGCAGCCATGAAATGAAAAGACGCTTACTCTTCTGCCAACAAATGTCCATCTAGTCAAGGCTATGGTTTTCCCAGTGGTCATGTATGGATGTGAGAGTTGGACTGTGAAGAAAGCTGAGCACCGAAGAATTGATGCTTTTGAACTGTGGTGTTGGAGAAGACTCTTGAGAGTCCCTTGGACTGCAAGGAGATCCACCCAGTCCATTCTGAAGCTCAGCCCTGGGATTTCTTTGGAAGGAATGATGCTAAAGCTGAAACGCCAGTACTTTGGCCACCTCATGCAAAGAGCTGACTCATTGAAAAGACTCTGATGCTGGGAGGGACTGGGGGCAGGAGAAGAAGGGGACAACAGAGGATGAGATGGCTGCATGGCATCATTGACTCGATGGACGTGAATTTGAGTGAACTCCGGGAGTTGGTGATGAACAAGGAGGCCTGGTTGCTGCGATTCATGGGGGTGCAAAGAGTCGGACACGACTGAGAGACTGAACTGAACAGAAGTGAACTGATAGGAGACTACTATTAACAATAATATGGCAATAAAATGGATAACCTGGAAGAAATGGACAGACTCCTAGAAAAGCTCAATCTTCCAAGACTGAATCAGGAAGAAGTAGAAATCATGAACAACCCAATTATAAGCACTGAAATGGAAGCTGTGATCAAAAATCTCCCCCAAAACAAAAGCCCAGGATGAGATGGCTCACAGAAGAAGTCTATCAAACATTTAGAGAAGAGTTAATGCCTGTTCTTCTAAAATTCTTTCAAAAAATTGCAGAAGAAGGAACACTTCCAAACTCATTCTATGAGGCCACCATGACCCTGATACCAGACAAAGACAACACACAAAAATAAAACTACAGGCCAATATCATTGATGAACATAGATACAAAAATATTCAACAAAATTTTAGCAAACAGAATTCAGCAATACATCAAAAAGCTCATATACCATGATCAAGTTGGTTTATTCCAGGAATGCAAGGATTCTTCAATATATGCAAATCAATCAATGTGATACACCATATTAACAAATTGAAAGATAAAAACCATATGATCATTTCAACCGATGCAGAAAAAGCCTTTGACAAAATTTAGCGCATATTTATGATTAAAACTCTTTGGAAAATGGGCAAAGAAGGAACCTACTTCAACATAGTAAAGGTCATATATGATAAGCCTGCAAAAAACATTATTTAATGATGAAAAGCTGAAAGCATTCCCCCTAAGATCAGGAACAAGACAAGGATGTCCACTTTCACCACTGTTATTCAACATAGCTCTGGAAGTCCTAGCTACAGCAATCAGAGAAGTAAAAGAAAGAAAAAGAATTCAGATAAGCAAAGAGGAAGTAAAGCTCTCACTGTTTGCAGATGACATGATACTATACATAGAAAACCCTAAAGATGGTATCCTGGGCTTCCTTGGTGGCTCAGAGGTTAAAGCATCTGCCTGCAATATGGGAGACCTGGGTTCGATCCCTGGGTCAGGAAGATCCCCTGGAGAAGGAAATGGCAACCCACTCCAGTATTCATGCCTAGAGAATCCCATGGACAGAGGATCCTGGTGGGCTAGAGTCCACGGGGTCGCAAAGAGTTGGACACAACTGAGCGACTTCACTTTCACTTTCAAAGATAGTATCAGAAAATTACTAGAGCTAATCAGTGAATTTAGCAAAGTTGCAGGATACAAAATCAATACAGAGAAATCACTTGCATTTCTATATATAAAAATGAAAAATCAGAAAGAGAAATTAAGGAATCAATCCCATTCACCATTGCAATAAAAAGAATTGAATATCTAGGAATAAACTTGGCTTAGAGGTTAAAGCGTCTGCCTGCAATATGGGAGACCTGGGTTCAATCCCTGGGTCAGGAAGATCCCCTGGAGAAGGGAAATGGCAACACACTCCAGTATTCTTGCCTGGAGAATCCCATGGACAGAGGAGCCTGGTGGGCTACAGTCCACAGGGTCACAAAGAGTTGGACACGACTAAGAGAGTTTCACTTTCACTTTCACTTTTAAGGAGACAAAAGAACTGTACACAAAACATTATAAGACACTGAATGAAAGAAAAGTCAAGTGGGCCTTAGAAAGCATCACTATGAACAAAGCTAGTGGAGGTGATGGAATTCTAGTTGAGCTATTCCAAATCCTGAAAGATGATGCTGTGAAAGTACTGCACTCAATATGCCAGCAAATTTGGAAAACTCAGCAGTGGCCACAGGACTGGAAAAGGTCAGTTTTTGTTCCAATCTCAAAGAAAGGCAATGACAAAAAATGCTCAAACTACCACACAATTGCACTCATCTTACATGCTAGTAAAGTAACGCTCAAAATTCTCCAAGCCAAGCTTCAACAATATGTGAACCCAATATGTGAACCGTGAACTTCCTGATGTTCAAGCTGGTTTTAGAAAAGGCAGAGGAATCAGAGATCAAATTGCCAACATCTGCTAGATCATCGAAAAAGTAAGAGAGTTTCAGAAAAAACATATATTTCTGCTTTATTGACTATGCAAAAGCCTTTGACTGTGTGGATCACAGTAAACTGTGGAAAACTCTTAAAGAGATGGGAATACCAGACCACATGACTTGCCTCTTGAGAAACCTATATGCAGATCAGGAAGCAACAGTTAGAACTGGACATGGAACAACAGACTGGTTCCAAATAGGAAAAGGAGTACGGCAAGGCTACATATTGTCACCCTGCTTATTTAACTTATATGCAGAGTGCATCATGAGAAACGCTGGGCTGGAAGAAGCACAAGCTGGAATCAAGATTGCTGGGAGAAATATCAATCACCTCAGATATGCAGATGACACCATCCATATGGCATAAAAGTGAAGAGGAGCTAAAAAGCCTCTTGTTGAAAGTGAGAGAGGAGAGTGAAAAAGTTGGCTTAAAGCTCCACATTCAGAAAACAAAGATCATGGCATCTGGTCCCATCACTTCATGGGAAATATACGGGGAAACAGTGGAAACAGTGTCAGACTTTATTTTGGGGGGCTCCAGAATCACTGCAGATGGTGATTGCAGCCATGAGATTAAAAGACACTTACTCCTTGGAAGAAAAGTTATGATCAACCTAGATAGAATATTAAAAATCAGAGACATTACTTTGCCAACAAAGGTCCATCTAGTCAAGGCTATGGTTTTTCCAGTAGTCATGTATGGATGTGCGAGTTGGACTCTGAAGAAAGCTGAGCACCAAAGAATTGATGCTTTTGAATTGTGGTGTTGGAGAAGACTCTTGAGAGTCCCTTGGACTGCAAGGAGATCCAACCAGTCCATTCTGAAGGAGATCAGTCCTGGGTGTTCTTTGGAAGGAATGATGCTAAAGGTGAAACTCCAATACTTTGGCCACCTCATGCACAGAGTTGATTCATTGGAAAAGACTCTGATGCTGGGAGGGATTGGGGGCAGGAGGAGAAGGGGATGACAGAGGATGAGATGGCTGGATGGCATCACCAACTCAATGGACATGAGTTTGGGTGAACTCTGGGAGTTGGTGATAAAGATCATGGCATCTGGTCCCATCACTTCATGGGAAATATACGGGGAAACAGTGGAAACAGTGTCAGACTTTATTTTGGGGGGCTCCAGAATCACTGCAGATGGTGATTGCAGCCATGAGATTAAAAGACACTTACTCCTTGGAAGAAAAGTTATGATCAACCTAGATAGAATATTAAAAATCAGAGACATTACTTTGCCAACAAAGGTCCATCTAGTCAAGGCTATGGTTTTTCCAGTAGTCATGTATGGATGTGCGAGTTGGACTCTGAAGAAAGCTGAGCACCAAAGAATTGATGCTTTTGAATTGTGGTGTTGGAGAAGACTCTTGAGAGTCCCTTGGACTGCAAGGAGATCCAACCAGTCCATTCTGAAGGAGATCAGTCCTGGGTGTTCTTTGGAAGGAATGATGCTAAAGGTGAAACTCCAATACTTTGGCCACCTCATGCACAGAGTTGATTCATTGGAAAAGACTCTGATGCTGGGAGGGATTGGGGGCAGGAGGAGAAGGGGATGACAGAGGATGAGATGGCTGGATGGCATCACCAACTCAATGGACATGAGTTTGGGTGAACTCTGGGAGTTGGTGATGGACAAGGAGGCCTGACGTGCTGCATTTCATGGAGTCGCAAAGAGTTGGACATGACTGAGCAACTGAACTGAACTGAACTGATGAAAGAAATGAAAGACAACATAAACAGATAGGTAGTTCATGTTCCTGGGTAGGAAGGAACAATATTGTGAAAATGACTATGCCACCAAATGCAATCTACAGGTTCAATGCCATCCCTATCAAATTACCAATGACATTTTTCACAGAACTAGAACAAAAAAATGTCAGAATCCATATGGAAATACAAAAGACACTGAACAGCCAAAGCAGTCTTGAGGAAGAAGAATGGAGCTGAGGAATCCACTTTCCTGACTTCATATTTTACTACAAAGCTACAGTCTTCAAGACAGTGTGGTACTGGCACAAAAACAGAAATATAGAGCAATGGAACAAGATAGAAAGCCCAGAAAAAAACCTATGCGTACCTTATTTTTCACAAAGGAGACAAGAATATACACCATGGCAAAGACAGCCTCTTCAGTAAATGGTTCTGGGAAAATTGGACAACTACATGTAAAAGAATGAAATTAGAACCCTTCCTAACACTATACACAAAGATAAGCTCAAAATGGATTAAAGACCTAAATGTAAGACCAGAAACTATAAAACTCTTAAAGGAAAACATAGGCAGAGCACTCAATGACATAAATCAAAGCAAGATCCTCTGTACCCACCTCCTAGAGTAACAGAAATAAAAACAAAAGTAAAAAAGTAGGACCTGATTAAACTTAAAAGCCTTTGCACAGCAAAGAACTATAAGCAAGGTAAAAAGACAACCCTCAGAATAGGAGAAAATAATAGCAAATGAAACAGCTGACATAAGTTTAATTTCCAAAATATGCAAGAAGCTTATACAACTCAAGGCCAGAAAAACAAACAACCCAATCAAAAAGTGGGGAAAGACCTAAACAAACATTTCTCCAGATAAGACATACAGATGGCTAACAAACACATGAATAGATGCTTAACATTGCTCGTTATTAGAGAAATGTAAATCAAAACCACAATGAGATATCACTTCACATCAGTCAAAATGGCCATCATCAAAAAGTCTACAAACAATAAATGCTGGAGAGGGTGTGGGGAAAAAGGAATGCTCTTGCACTCTTGGTGAGAATGTAAATTGATACAGCCACTATGGAAGACAGTATGGAGCTTCCTTAAAAACTTAGAATAAAATCACCCATGACCCACCCATCCAACTCCTAGGCTTATACCGTGAGGAAACAAAAATTGAAAAAGACACATGTATCCCATTTTTCATTGCAGCACTATTTACAATAGCTAGAACATGAAAGCTACCTAGATATCCATCGACAGATGAATGGATAAAGAAATTGTGGTACATACACACAATGGAATATTACTCAGCCATAAAAAGGAATGCATTTGAGTCAGTTCTGATGAGGTGGATGAACTTGGCACCTGCTATACAGAATGAAGTGAGTCAGAAAAAGAAAGATAAATATCGTATTCTAATACAACATATATGGAATCTAGAAAAATGATACTGAAGAATTTATTTTCAGGGCAGCAATGGAGAAACAGACATAGAGAATTACATGAAAGCTACCTAGATATCCATCGACAATGAATGGATAAAGAAATTGTGGTACATACACACAATGGAATATTACTCAGCCATAAAAAGGAATGCATTTGAGTCAGTTCTGATGAGGTGGATGAACTTGGCACCTGCTATACAGAATGAAGTGAGTCAGAAAAAGAAAGATAAATATCGTATTCTAATACAACATATATGGAATCTAGAAAAATGATACTGAAGAATTTATTTTCAGGGCAGCAATGGAGAAACAGACATAGAGAATATATTTGTGGACATGGAGAGAGGGAAGGATGTATGGAAAGAGTGAGATGGATGGAAAGCGGGTAAGATGTATGGAAAGAGTAACATGGAAACTTACCTTACCACTTGTAAAATAGATAGCCAATGGGAATTTGCTGTATGGCTCAGGAAGCTCAAACAGGAGCTCTAAATCCACCTAGAAGGGTGGGATGGAGAGGAAGTTGGGAGGGAGGTTCAAAAGAGAGGGGATATATGTATACCTATGGCTGATTCATGTTGAGGTTTGACAGAAAATAACAAAATTCTGTAAAGCATTTATCATTCAGTAAAAAAAAAAATTAAAAAGAAAAAAGAATAATAAAAATAAATAAAAGCATCTTTAAAAAGTGCATGACAAAAATAACACAAAGAACAGGACATAAACAGTGGAAACATTCTATGGCAAGGTTCTTATGGAGTGTGGTACATTATTATTTGAAGGTGGACTAAATTAAGATTAAAAAATACATATTGTAAAATCTTAAGTGAGCACTTTAAAAATAAAGCAAATTCATAAACAAATAAACAAACAAAAAAAGAATCTGCCTACCAAGCAGGAGATGTAGCTTCAGTCCCTGGATCGGAAAGATCCACTGGAGAAGGAAATGGCAGCCCACTCCAGTATTCTCCCATTGGAAATCCCGTGGACAGTGGATCTTGGTGGGCTACAATCCATGGGGTTGTAAAGAGTCAAACACAGCTTAGCAACTGGAAAACAACAACAACAGATGATGGTAATACTGTTTAGGACTATGATTCTCAATTGACCTAATGTTGCCTCCTCTCCCCTTCCAGATGTCACTGGATATTGCCCGAAGACATTTTGTTGGTTATGATTGGGAGTGAGGTGTTAGTAGCTTCTAGTGAGTGAAAATCAGAGACTCTGATAAATATCCTACTAAACATAGCACATTCCCTTTCCCCAACCCCAATACTTGCAACCAAACATTATCCAGTCTGAAATGGCAACCGTGCTGAGGTTGAGAAACTCTGGTCTAAGTCATTGGATAAAAGATACTAAATTGATAGGTAGGAGTTGCAAATCGATAAACATGATACCCCTAATCTCTACATTAACCAAACAGATGACTGACAACTTAGGATAGCATAGTATAAAAATAGAAGACGTGGTTCTGGCAATAGAGTTCTTATTGTATGAGTATTGAGAAGACAAGACCCTGCTGTAGTGTTGGAAGGATTCACTTTGCTAGCTACCCAAACATGCCATCAGTTGGACATGCCAACTAATACTGGTTCTGGAATTTTCCAAAGTTTCTCTCCACATCAATATCTTAATTGGACAGATTAGATGAAAGGCACTAAATTATCATAAAATTGCATCATTTCATTGTAGAAAAAATATAAAAAAATATTTCAAGTATACGCTTCACTGATACAATAGTTACTTACTAGAGACTGATTACTAAAGTAATAAAGAGAAAGAAAAATAATTATTTTGATGGATAGATGGACTCCAGAGTATATATACTAATTTAGTTATTTAATTTTCATTGCACTTATGAAAAAGTAGAATTTAATACTGTGCATATTTCTTTGGGGAGTTTCATTTTTAATTAGATATGACTTGAGCTGACTCTTTTCCCACTGCAGAAATAATGTACAAACTCAGTAAGTGTGTTTATCACATACAGGCAGGTCTCTGCAACTGTATAAATAATTTCTATTACTTCATACATACACCCAGATGGGTCTTCAGTGAAACACAATTAAATAAGACAAAACAAAAGGCCAGGAGAAATTATTAAAGGGAATTTAATCTGTTAAATTATCATTTCCTCCTTCACTTCTAGAGTTGGGTTTCAATTTTGCTATCAATGATCTTAAATCTTCTTTCACATGAAAAATACACTTCAAGTTAATTTTAAGAAACAATGTACAGGTGATTGTCCTAGATATATTCTATTATGTCCTAAAGTACTTCTTCAGAGATGAAGGGGAGTCATTTAAATGAGCAAAAATTATTTTAGTAGAATCTTATAGTGATGGTAAAGTGGTTAGAGTTTATTATAATGATATTAAGCATTTTTAGACCTAAATGTGAGTTTTCCCAGATTTTAAAAAGGTTTAAAAATAAGTAAATAAAATCAAAGTCAAAGAGAAATAGGATATTATCAGTAAATCTCAAAAACATAATTGGATTTAATAAAGCAATTCAAGGTTTTATATAATTAGATATAATTTATATAATTTTTAAAAAACAAACCGATACTGCATGTGTCCTTGGTTACATACAAACACATGTACACACACACATTTAAAGGACTGAAAAGATGAAAACCAAATTCATTATCAAGGATGTATGCAAATGAGAAAGAAAGAAGCAAGGAGGGGGGATTGGACTGACAAGTGACTGGGAAAAATAGAAAGCCATCATTGTGAGTTTTATTTCATTTATTAAACAATATTTTAACAGTGTGATTGAATTTTCACAATAGCTGATTCTGCATAAAGAAAGCGAACACTGTATTGTTTTTTAATTTGCTGTGCTTTTAAAAATTTCTCAAAATAAAAATTATATTTAAGAATGAACCAGGAAAAGTGTATCTGATATGTATTTGTAAATATTCAGAGATGAAAGGAAAAAGATCATAGCACATGTGAGCATTCATAAGTAATGGGCCTTGTGTAGCTATCTTGGGGAGAATATTGTGAGATGAACGTAGAAAAGGAGACAGGGAGTTTGTGTTAAAAAAAAAAAAATGTAGATACATCCCAAAAAGGATGGTAAGCTGTTGGAAGCTAACGGTGTAAACAAGTAACATGATCAGCGTGTACTTGGAAAAATTGACTAATATAAGCAGAGGCACATTTTTTAGTACAACCTTTTTCATACAGCCTTTATTGAGAAATATAATTATGAAGAAGATTGCATATATAAAAATCAGAAAAGGAAAACTCAAATATACATTCTTGGTGTCTCTACCAGGGAAGCCCCCACATAAGAAAACACAGTTTAATATGTACATTTAATTATATACAAGAATAAAAATGTTCTGAAATAAAGAAAAATTTGAATCTGCCCTGAGAAGTGGAAAAAATCCAGGAAAAATTGTATAGAATACTCTCATCAAGGCATATCTTCTTTAAATCATAGAACTTCATGAATAAAAACTCATCTAGGAATTCAGACAGTAAGAGAGAGTCATCCACAAGAGGGAAAAATGAATTGGGTACCATATTATCTCCACAGCAACAACCAGGGGGTGCCACAAGGTAGAAGAGGAACATCTACACCATCTGAGGACACCCACAAGCCAGAGGGAAAGAACAAAGAATTTCCAGCCTTCCAAAGTTGTCCTTCAAATCCAAAGCCGGTGTATGAAACTGAAGCCGCTCAGTCCTGTCCGACTCTTTGCAATCCCATGGACTGTAGCCTACCAGGCTCCTCAGTCCGTGGAATTCTCCAGGCAAGCGTACTGGAGTGGGTTGCCATTTCCTTCTCCAGGGGATCTTCGCAAAGGCAGTGTATCACTTCAGTTCAGTTCAGTTCAGTCGCTCAGTAGTGTCCCACTCTTTGTGACCCCATGAATCGCAGCACGCCAGGCCTCCCTGTCCATCACCAACTCCCAGAGTTCACTCAGACTCACATCCATTGAGTTGGTGATGCCATACAGCCATCTCATCCTCAGTCATCCCCTTCTCCTCCTGCCCCCAATCCCTCCTAGCATCAAAGTCATTTCCAATGAGTCAACTCTTCGCATGAGGTGGCCAGAGTCCTGGAGTTTCAGTTTTAGCATCATTCCTTCCAAAGAAATCCCAGGGCTGATCTCCTTCAGAATGGACTGCAGTCCAAGGGACTCTCAAGAGTCTTCTCCAACACCACAGTTCAAAAGCATCAATTCTTCAGCTCTCAGCCTTCTTTACAGTCCAACTCTCACATCCATACATGACCACAGGAAAAACCATAGACTTGACTAGACGGACCTTAGTCGCCAAAGTAATGTCTCTGCTTTTGAATATGCTATCTAGGTTGGTCATAACTTTTCTTCCAAGGAGTAAGTGTCTTTTAATTTCATGGCTGCAGTCACCATCTGCAGGGATTTTGGAGCCCCCCAAAATAAAGTCTGACACTGTTTCCACTGTTTCCCCATCTATTTCCCATGAAGTGATGGGACCATATGCCATGATCTTCATTTTCTGAATGTTGAGCTTGAAGCCAACTTTTCACTCTCCTCTTTTACTTTCATCGAGAGGCTTTTTAGTTCCTCTTCACTTTCTGCCATAAGGGTGGTGTCATCTGCATATCTGAGGTTATTGATATTTCTCCCGGCAATCTTGATTCCAGCTTGTGTTTCTTCCAGTCCAGCGTTTCTCATGACGTACTCTGCATAGAAGTTAAATAAACAGGGTGACAATATACAGCCTTGACGTACTCCTTTTCCTATTTGGAACCAGTCTGTTGTTCCATGTCCAGTTCTAACTGTTGCTTCCTGACCTGCATATAGGTTTCTCAAGAGGCAGGTCAGGTGGTCTGGTATTCCCATCTCTCAGAATTTTCCACAGTTTACTGTGATCCACACAGTCAAAGGCTTTGGCATAGTCAAAAAGCAGAAGTAGATGTTTTTCTGGAATTCTCTTGCTTTTTCCATGATCCACCGGATGTTGGCAATTTGATCTCTGATTCCTCTGCCTTTTCTAAAACCAGCTTGAACATCAGGGAGTTTACGGTTCACATATTGCTGAAGCCTGTTAATTGTGCAGTAGTTTGAGCATTCTTTGGCATTGCCTTTCTTTGGAATTGGAATGAAAACTGACCTTTTCCAGTCTTGTGGCCACTGCTGAGTTTTCCAAATTTGCTGGCATATTGAGTGCAGCACTTTCACAGCATCATCTTTCAGGATTTGAAATAGCTCAACTGGAATTCCATCACCTCCACTAGCTTTGTTTGTAGTGATTCTAAGCCCCACTTGACTTCACATTCCAGGTTGTCTGGCTCTAGATGAGTGATCACATCATCATGATTATCCGGATCGTGAAGATCTTTTTTGGATAGTTCTTCTGTGTATTCTTGCCACCTCTTCTTAATATCTTCTGCTTCTGTTAGGTCCATATTATTTCTGTCCTTTATCAAGCCCGTCTTTGCATGAAATGTTCCCTTGGTATCTCTGATTTTCTTGAAGAGATTTCTAGTCTTTCCCATTCTGTTGTTTTCCTCTATTTCTTTGCATTGATCTCTGAAGAAGGCTTTCTTATCTCTTCTTGCTATTCGTTGGAACTCTGCATTCAGATGCTTATATATTCTCAAATAGAAGAAAACCTAGAGATTAGTGAATAGCACACAGATAAATACAAATAAAAAATTAATGCCTATGGATTATAAATATTTTTTCACCAAAGGAAAATGAAAACTTTCTAAAACTGAATAAATCATAGTAAAAAAAGAGAGTATATAATAAACATGAAATCCAATTAAATAGATATCTAAATCTAAATAATTGTGAGATTATATTTAGATCAC
The DNA here is from genome assembly GCA_006408695.1 of Aepyceros melampus. NCBI lineage: Eukaryota > Metazoa > Chordata > Mammalia > Artiodactyla > Bovidae > Aepyceros > Aepyceros melampus. The sequence continues at coordinate 116,014 of SJXQ01012143.1, forward strand.
AAAATGGATAGTTTATAAACCCTGACCTTAAACAATTACTCAAACATTTTTCAAAGAATGAACTTTTTGGCAGGCATTGAATTCCTGCTTTCAAAAAATGGGAAAAATCAGCAAAAATAAACTTTCTTTTTACCTCTTTGTGCTTTATTCTACCTTTTAATTATCTCATCTTACATTTTGGGGACCTTTGAGTGTCTACATGTGTGCACACCACACAGGCACACACACAAACATCTACACACACACTCTCCAAAATACACTGTGATTTTTAGAGATAATATAGACCAAATCTACATTAATGAAAAGGGATATAGTTCTACACACATTGTCATCTGTTGAAATTCCCTTTCCCCAAGCACAGGTAGTGCTTTACATTGTTCTGAAGAGTGGTTGCAGTTACCCCTGCTGGTAGTCACCTGCTGACATGTGGCTAATAAGTTCCAAAACAATTTTGCTGAGTAACAGAATCATTTGCCTCAAAGTTTTCCTTTACTTAAACAGAAGAAAAACTAAGTGAACCTTGCAGGTTAAAATTCTTTCTACACTTTGTACTATGTTATCTTCCACTCACTGCTCCCTATAATCTGAAGGAAGGAATATGTTTTCTTCTTTTTACAACAAAATCAAAGTAGAGCTTTGTATTTCCAACTATATATATCATGGTATTTAATACTCTCATTGTAAATTATTTTAAAGTATTAATTTTTGACATGTACCATTCCATAGGCTATAAAATGTAATTTCCCTTGACTGTATTCTATAAATAATCCAGAAATTTGATCAAACTCATTAACTATTTGTATCCCTTCTACCTCAGATGCAATAAATTGCAATTGGAAATTCAAATTAGCATGTAAGATGTGAGCTTAATTAACTTTGTTGCATTGTGAGTAAAAGGTCATATCTTCAAAGAAAATTAGAAAGAAATCTTTTTTAAGCCAAAATTAAGAATTAAAACATTTGTAACCTCAAAATGAATCTTAGAGATTTCCAAGTATTTACAGACTATTTTTTTTTTAAAGAAGACAGACAACATGATTTATTTTTTCTAAGTCACTCAGTACCCATATTCTATCCATGTGATATAGTATGAGCTGCTTAATATCTATTTCTTTGTGTGCAAAACTAAATAAGTTGTTGCCAAATTTATAGTGATTAATGATGTCATTACCTTTATTATTTATTTGTAAATAATTTTGATTATTATGTCAGTTTCCTTTGTCCAGCTCAACACTGTTTATATGTGTAGCCTCAAAGAGACATATTCAGAAGGGAATTGTCTAAATAATGCCAAAAATATTCCCCTTAACATTGAAAAAATATATATACATAAATGTGATAGACTAACCAATTAAGAAAGCCAAATATGCAAGTGAAGTTTTTAAGAAGAATGGACTTGTTGTACCTATGTTTTGTGGCATAACCAGCATTCTTACTAAGCATGTTTACCTTTAAAAAAAAAAACATCTTGATTTTTTAATGCATGCTCAATTCAATACAATTACAGAGATAAAATATATATTTATATACTTATATTTTCTATGAAAATTTAATTCCCAATATGTTGAGAATACAAGCTCAATTATTATCATATCAGCTCTTTCTATTTATGTTGCATGAAGAGTAACATTTCACAATCCAGACATTTAATTGCCAATTCCGAACTTCAGCCCTACCCTGCTCTACCCCTGAAACTTACGTGCAAACATACATGGACATCTCTTACCTGCATTTTATGGAAGAATAAACTATTCCCAGAATTGAATATGTGAAAAGGAGGGAAGGATATAAAAAACAGGAAATTTCCTAGTTCCTCTTGAACAGGGAAATTTCACTACATCATTCAAACTGAATTTCCTAAACTCAGCCCCCTAGTTCTTGATCTGTATCAATTGTTCCAACACTCAAATTTCATAGTGCAATATCATTAAAATAATGTCAGAATCATGCATATCCAATATTTAAGCTTGTCAGGTAAGAATAATTTTAAAAGTCATCATTTTATTTAATATGGGATATTTTAACTCCAAAAATGTAGAAGGAATATAATCACAGATTAAAATAAAAAATTTAAATTTTACACCAAAATGTAGATCACACGATAATCAGTTTTACTTATTTTATTCTAGATGCTTGAAAGTTCTTTACAGGTGAAATCTGGCCATAGGTGGTATTAAGTAAGATTCATTGTTTCATTCCACATCGTTTACTCCATACTGCCTTATGTGAGTATTTTTTAATCTATTTTATTTAGCATCTTTATTCACTTATGTATTCATCTGATACCTTGTCAGATGATTCACTCAAAGTGTGCAGTCAATATAGGTTGGTAGGATGAATCCATAAAGCAATGACATATCATTCATTCATTTATCTATAAACACCAGATTCAAATGACTAGTGGATTGTATCAATTAGATTTGTGCATACTCTGCTCTCTTTTAAGATGGATAACTAATATTTACTCTTAAACAAGGTGATACCAAATAATTAAAAAATTTTAGTATGTTATTTACAAAATAAAAGATTTTGATATAAAGTATACCATATGCCAATAAAGCCAGAACATAAATCTAAAAACTGTTTTTACCAGTTCAATTGTTATTAAAGTTCTCCAGCCATGTCTTATACAGGAATGTGCTGACATAAGTTACTTTAATTATATGCTATGTGACTGTTGAGCTTCTCTTTCAGTTATTGCATAAAAGAAGCAACTAATGACTAACCCTAAACTTACTGTTTAGCTCATTTTATTTTCCTACCTTCTGTATTTCAAATATCAACACCTGAAAGTTGCCAGTTTCTTATGAAATAAACTCTTAAAAATAAATGCATTCCATTTTTGATATCTTATTTTACATCTAATTGTCTTGTGTTTCCCTTAATTGATTGTTGTAAATAAAGCTGGTCTTTATTACTTTTGCCTTTTAACCTTACTAGCTTTGTGTGTAAATAATTTCCTATCTTCACTGTATGTTTGCCTTTACTGGTGAGCCTTTTCCTTTTGCAATTTCCTTGTTTCTAGTTGTGACCTTTTCTTCTTGGTCTAAAGAAGTTCCTTTAACATTTGTTATAAAGCTGATTTAGTAATGTTAAATCTTAGATTTTGCTTATCTGTAAAACTTTTTATATCTCTATCAAATCTGAAGGAAAATCTTGTTGAGTAGAGTATTTGTGGTTGTAGGATTTTCCCTTTAATCACTTTAAATATATGGTGCCACTCCTTTCTGACCTATAGAGTCTGCTGAAAAGATCAGCTGATAAACTTATGGGAGTTCCCTTGTATGTTATTTGTTGCTTTTCTCTTGTTGCTTTCAATATGCTCTATCTTTAATTTTTGTCATTTTAATTACAATGTATCTTCATCTGTTGCTCTTTGCATTCATCTTGTATGGAATTCTGTATTTCCTGGACTGAAGTGACTATTTCCTAGGTTAGGGAATGTTTTCCCAGGTTAGGGATGTTTTCAGCTATTATATTTTCAATGGTGTTCTCAGCCCTTTTCTCTCTCTCTCTTCTTGTGGGACCACTGTAACATAAATATTAGTGCACTTGATGTTGTTCCAGAGGTCTCTTGAACTGTCCTCATTCCTTTTCATACTTTTTTTTTCTTTTCTCTGTTTAGTGGCATTGATTTTCACTACTCTATCTTCCAGTTTACTGATCTGTTCCTCTGTATCATTTAGTCTACTACTGATTCATTCTAGTGTATTTTCCATTTCAGTTATTGTATTCCTCATCTCTGTTTGGTTGTCCTTTATTTTTCCTAACCCTTTGTTTAAAAAAAAAAAAAAAAACTTCTCACTCTGCACATTCATTCTCCTCTTGAGTTCTTTCATCAGCTTTACAATCATTAATCTGAACTCCTCTTTGGATAGATTTCACCTAGTTCATCTTCTGGGTTTTATCTTGCTCTTCTCTCTGGAACTTATTAGTCTACTGCCTCATTTTGTCTGTTTGTATTTGTATTTTTACTTCACCTTGGAAAACTGACCCTTTGTAGAAGAAATCCTATGCATCCTAGAAGTGTACTCCTCTCTCATCCCCCAAGCGATATGCTCTAAGGGTTCCCCCAAGGAGGGTTGCAGGGGTAATTTTCTTGTGATGGGCTGACTTTGTTGGCTGCTTGCCCTGCTGTTGGCCAGGCCCTGCCTTATGTGGATCCTTTTGACTGCTGGTTAGCAGGGTCTGATCATAAGGTGGCTGACTGTAGAACCTTAAGGGGGCTCTGGGGCTAGAGCTAACACGCTGGTGGGCAGAGTCAGGGTCCAAAAGACTCTGAAACTGTTGCCACCCCACTGGGTGGGTAAAGCCAGGTCCTAGAGTTCATGCCAGACTACTGGCTGCTGCTGCTGCTGCTAAGTCATTTCAGTCATGTCCGACTCTGTGCGACCCTATAGACGGCAGCCCACCAGGCTCCCCCGTCCCTTGGACTCTCCAGCCAAGAACACTGGAGTGGGTTGCCATTTCCTTCTCCAATGCATGAAAGTGAAAAGTGAAAGTGAAGTCGCTCAGTCGTGTCGGACTCTTCATGACCCCCATGAACTGCAGCCTACCAGGCTCCTCCGCCCATGGGATTTTCCAGGCAAGGCTACTGGCAGGCAGAGCCAAATCCTGGAGTCTGGCTGCAGGACTCAGGGATCCAAGAGCTGGTATCAGGTTGCAGGTTGGAGGGGTAGCAGTTCCTGACACCATTGCATACAGGATCCAGATTGTCCCAAAGCGTGTGATGGTTGCTAGTGGGCAGTGCTGGGGACCAGCTGGTCCCAGAGTAGGGTCTGGCCTGCTCTGTGCAAGTTGGATCCACAGGCTGCATTATTCTTTTTCTTGCAACTGGTTTCTGTCCCCTAGTGGGTGAGGCTGGTCTACAGGCTGCTGCAGGCTTCCTGGAGGGAAAGGCTGATCCTTGCCTACTGGTGTGTCTTGGCCCTCTGGTGGGAAGGCCATGTATAGAGGTATATCTAGAGTAGCTGTGGGCTCAGAAAGTGGGTGGCACTAGTGGTAAAGAACTCACCTGCCAGTGAAGAGACACAGGTTCAACCCCTGAGTTGGGAAGATCTCCTGGAGGAGGAAACGGCAACCCACTCCATTTTTGCCTGGAGAATCCCAAGGACAGAGGAGTCCAGCGTGTTACAGTACGAGTTTCACAAAGAGTTGGATATGACTGAAATGACTTAGCAATTACTCAGGAAACCCTTATAGATAGCTGGTCAGCTGATGAGTGGGGATGTGTCCCACCCAATTACTTGTTTGGCCTGAGGCATCCCAGCAACAATTCTTGAAGCTAATGAGCTAATGAGAAAGGGTCCCATGTGGTACTCACCAGCACTGGCTTCCACATCATAGAATGAGCTCCCAGATATGACTGCTGCCAGGGTCTATGTCCCAGGGTGAGCCATAGCTGCTGCTTGCCTCTCCAGGACACTCTGCAAAGCAAGCAGTTAGGTCAGGCCCAGACTCCTATCAAATTACTTCTTTTGCCATGGTCCCCATGCACACAAAATTTTGTGCACACCCTTTATGAATGATGTCTCTATTTCTAACAGTCCTTTGTGACACCTCAAATTAAGTCCTACTGGTCTTCAAAGCTAAACTTAGGGCCTCGTTTGTATAAGACCCTTGTGCTGGGGAGGCTGACTTAGACTCAGAATCTTGCCAAAATCATGGCTCTCTGTGCACCAATGCCAAACAGAAATATGGAGACAGAGTCATGGAGGAGAAAGAAAGAGTGGCTTTATTGTTTTGCCAAGGCAAAGGGGGAACACAGCAGGATAGCGCCTCAAGCACTGTGCCTCCCTCTCTGCTGAGTAGGGAAAGATATGTCAGGCAGGAGTATATAATACGGATCAAGGCAGTTGTTGTTGTTCAGTCTATCAGTCATGTTCTGCTCTTGTGACAGCAGGGATTGCAGCACTCCAGGCTTGCCTGTCCTTCACCATCCCTCAGAGCTTGTTCAAATTCATGTCCATTAAGTTGGTGATGCCATCAAACCATCTCATCCTCTGTCATCCCCTTCTCTTCCTGCCCTCTATGCTTCCTAGCATCTGAGTCTTTTCTAAAGAGTTGGCTCTTCACATCAGGAGGTCAAAACATTGGAGCTTCAGCTTCAGCATCAGTCCTTCCAATGAATATTCAGGACTGATTTCCTTTAGGATTCACTGTTTGATCTCCTTGCAGTCCAAGGGACTCTCAAGAGTCTTCTCCAATACCACAGTTCAAAAAAATCAGTTCTTTGATGCTCAGCTTACTTAATGGTCCAAATCTCACATCCATACACGATTACTGGAAAAACCATAGCTTTGACTACATGGAACTTTATGTCTCTGCTTTTTAATATGTAATGTCTCCGCTTTTTAATATGCTATCTAGGTTTGTCATAGCTTTTCTTCCAAGGAGCAAATGTCTTTTAATTTCATGGCTGCAGTCATCATCCTCAGTGATTTTGGAGCCCGAGAAAATAAGGTCTGTCACTGTTTACATTGTTTCCCCATCTATTTGCCATGAAGTGGTGGGACTGGAAGTATGATCTTGGTTTTTTTAATACTGAGTTTTAAGCCAGTCTTTTTGGTTTTTTTGTTTGTTTGTTTGTTTTTACTTTCCTCTTTTACCTTCATCAAGAGGCTCTTCTTTATTTCTCTTCACTTTCTGACATAAGAATGCTGTCACCTGCATATCTGAGGTTATTGACATTTTTCCCCACAACCTTGATTTCAGCTTTTGTTTCATCCATCCTTGCATTTTTAAGATGTCCTCTGTATATAAGTTAAACAAGCAGGATGACAATATATAGCCTTGACATACTCATTTCCCAATTTGGAACCAATCTGTTGTCCCATGTCCTGCTCTAACTGTTGCTTCTTGACCTACATACAGGTTTCTCCAGAGACATGTAAGTGGCCTGGTACTCCCATCTCTTTAAGTATTATCCACAGTTTGTTGCTATCCACACAAAGGCTTCAGTACAGTCAATGAGGCAGAAGTAGAGGTTTTTCTGTAATTCTCTTGCTTTTTCTATGATCCAGTGGATGTTGGAAATTTGATCTCTTGTTCCTCTGCCTTTTCTAAATTCAGCTTGTGCATCTGAAAGTTCCTGGTTCATTTACTGTTGAAGCCTAACTTGGAGGATTTTGAGCATGACCTTGCTATCATGTGAAATGAGTGAATTGTGTGGTAGTTTGAGTATCTTTGGCATTGTCCTTCTTTGGGATTGGAATGAAAACTGGCTTTTTCCAGTCCTGTGCCACTGCTGAGTTTTCCAAATTTTCTGGCATATTGAGTGCAGCACTTTCACTCATCTTTTAGGATTTAAAACATCTCAGCTGGAATTCCATTGCCTCCACTAGCTTTGTTCATAATGATGCTTCCTAAGGCCCACTTGACTTCACACTCCAAGATGTCTGGTTCTAGGTTCACACTATTTGGTTATCTGGGTCATTAAGATCTCTTCTGTGTATTCTTGCCACCTCTTCTTAAATCTTCTTCTTCTGTTAGGTCCATACTGATCAAGGCAATAATAGTTTTGTATTCTTCCTTCAGCAAAGTTTCAAATGGGTGGAGTTGCTGGTAAAATTAAGGTGTGTCCAGGGTCTCTGGTGGCTCAGCTGGTAAAGAATATGCCTGCAATGCAAGAGACCTGAGTTTGATCCCTGGGTTGGAAAGATCCCCTGGAGAAGGGAATGGCAACCCACTCCAGTATTCTGGCCTAGAAAATCCCGTGGACAGAGGATACTGGCAGGCTACAGTCCAAGGTGTTGCAAAGAGTGGGACAAGACTGAGCGACCAACACTTTTAAGACTTCCCTGGTGTCTCAGAAGGTAAAGCGTCTGTCTACAATGCAGAGGACCCTTGGTTCATTCCCTGGGTGGGGAAGATCTCCTGGAGAAGGAAATGGCAACCCACTCTAGTATTCTTGCCCAGAAAATCCCATGGATGGAGGAGCCTGGTAGGTTACAGTCCATTGGGTTGCAAAGAGTCGGACATGACTGAGCTTTCACTTTTACTTTTCACAGAGTCTTAGGTGATCCATCTACTAATCTTGATGATCTCTGTTCATTCAATCTTGCAACAAAATTTCCTTGCCATTCCTCCTTTAATTATCAACTGTTCTGCCATTTGGAACTGAGAGAAGGTCATAAGGCTGGAGTCTTGCCTATAAGAAATGGGGAACAAAAAGGCCTCCATGCTCAGGAGTTCCTCAGGGCCCTGTCAGTGTCAGGAACTCTCACTCCTGTGGGGAACCCCTGAAATATAAGTACTGTCTAGTTTGTTGGTTCCCCCCTCGGGTATGGAATTTGAATATATTGTGAGTCCACCCCTTCTACATTTCATTTTGGTTCCTTCTTTATGTCTCTGGGCTTCACTGATGGCTCAGCTGGTAAAGAATCCACCCGCAATGTGAGAGACCTGGGTTAGATCCTTGGGTTGGGAAGATTCCCTGGAGAAGGAAACAGATACCCACTCCAGTATTCTGGCCTGGAAAATGCCATGAATTTTATAGTCCACGGGGTTGCAAAGATTTGGACATGATTTTATAGTCCACGGGGTCACAGAGATTTGGACATGACTAAGCAACTTCCTGGGGCTTCCCTGGTGGCTCAGAGGTTAAAGTGTCTGCTTGCAATGCGAGAGACCTGGGTTCAATCGCTGGGTCGGGAAGATCCCCTGGAGAAGGAAATGGCAACCCACTCCAGTATTCTTGCCTGGAAAATCTCATGGACGGAGGAGTCTGGTGGGCTACAGTCTACGGGGTCGCAAAGAGTCGGACACGACTGAACGACTTCACTTTCATTTTCAAGCAACTTCCCTGGTGGCTCAGACGGTAAAGCGTCTGCCTACAATGTGGGAAACTGGGATTCAATCCCTGTGTTAGACCTCTCGGTCTTTGCCCAGGACCCATCGCCACAAAGACCACTGAGACCCGAACTCGATGCAATCAGCAAGAGGATTTATTAGGCCGACGCACCGGGGTTCAATCTCCACCAGGGGAGACGAACCCCGAACAGTTGTTACAGAGCAGTTTATAAGCACAAAAATCATGAACAGGTGCAGTTGAGATGGAGCGTTTTGATTGGTCTGCAAACTTTGGCCTTTTCGGGGATAGGTTCATTTGTTTCCGGGCCTAAATGGCTGACTGACCTGATTTAGCTGAGTGGCCCAAAACAATTAATTTCTAGCTTGACTCCTGGGGACTGTATTCTTAGGATGTGAGTATAATCCCCCTCTGTGTTTTCCGTTCTCTTAAGACAATAGGCCTGATTTAAGATTAACAAAGAGCCCGTGGGTGAAGGTCTGTTTCCTTAGAGCCCCTAGTAAATTTTAACTTTTCCCTTTGTTCCCTGGGATGCCCCTAAAGAGGTCAGAAGGTACTGATCTCATACCTGTGTTTCTAGTGGCACCTCTCATGGCAGATTGATTACAGGATGGGGAACAAATCATGATTAGAAACAATTTTTTACAATCTCAGGCTGGTTTCCACACCTGGGTTGGGAAGATCCCCTGGAGAAGGAAATGGCAACCCACTCCAGTATTCTTGCCTGGAAAATCCCTTGGACAGAGGAGCCTGGTTGGCTACTGTCCATGGGGTCGCAAAGAGTCGGACACTACTGAGCGACTTCACTTAAGCGACTTTGAGAGGAGGTGAGCTCAAGGCACTTTCCGAGGAGGTGAGCTCAAGGCACTTTCTACTCTGCCATTTTGGCTGATCTCTCATTCCATTTTCTCAAGCAAATATATATAAAGCTGTAACTTTAATCATCATGCTAATGCAATTTTATTATTTTTGTTTCTCATGCTTTTCATTAGCCCTGGTACAACCTAAAATATTAAATACGCTATTCCTAAATATTTTATGTATTTACATTTCAGTTTTTTTATATAATTGAGAAGAACATTTCCACAGAGTTCACTGAATCTTTTCTCTAAATCCATTGGAAATAAATATCAAAAGTTAAGTTGTATTTTCATAGTATCTTATTCAGGGTAGTTGTCATTTGGACTTCCATAGAGATTAGTTTCCTAAACCAAAATTCAGTAAATCCAGTGAGTTTTAAGTTTACTATTAGGCATTTATTTAACTCAAGTTTTATCAAAGAATTTTTTTTTAAGTTCTTAAAATTGCAGAAAATTCAACACTTAGTTGAATGTTCTTAAAATCTTGCTATTCTCCTGTATATCTTACTCATTAAAGTTTTCCCACATTCTCATATCATCATGTACAAATTATGCAGCTCATTATTCAACATGATTAATATTGTATTTTTAAATAACTGCATTTGTCTATCATACCTATTGACACATAAATTATTTCTTTATCATTTCACCTTTATGTATCCAATTTTGTCAGTACTCTGTTACAGATTGTGGAAGAATATTTAAATTTAACTTCTTTAATTTTCAATTTTTCCTATATGTGTTTATAGGAATTATCGTCTTTGCATCCATGAACTCAAAGAAGTTGCCCTTTAATTAATCTGAAACAAAGATGTTATTTTACTCCTGTGTTTGGTTTAGAGATAGGCACACAATACAGTTCCGGACAATAAGATTTGAGGTGATGTAGGCAGAGTCTTCTCAGAGAGGGCAATGGCAACCCACTCTGGTACTCTTGTCTGGAGAATCCCATGGACTGAGGAGCCTGGTAGGCTGCGGTCCATGGGGTCACTAAGGGTTGGATACAACTGAGCGACTTCACTTTCACTTTTCACTTTCACTCACTGCAGAAGGAAATGGCAACCCACTCCAGTGATCTTGCCTGGAGAATCCCAGGGACGGAGGAGCCTGGTGGGCTGCCGTCTATGGGGTCACACGGAGTTGGACACGACTGAAGCGATTTAGCAGCAGCAGCAGCAGCAGGAGGCAGAATCTTCTAGAAAAGATTCTTTCTGCTTATAGAAACTCACAAAATGTACAGATATGTTTCCTTTGGACATTGCTGTGCAAAGAAATCATGCTGCTATAACCACCTGGCTACTAGGAGCAGGGGATCCTGAGTCCAAAGCTCTCAGCGATTCAATTCAAGAGCAAAAGATTTAATATTTTAATGGCATTCTTGGATTTTTCAAGCAACTGTGAGACTTTTCCAGACTTCTTTTGCTCTGAGGTTAAGCAGCCCCTATGTTTGAACTATCTTGGCTATGTTTCTATTCCTTGTGACCTGTAGCAGTCTATATCTCATGTCCATAACATGAACAAGAAAACCAAACTCAAGAGAAATTATGTGGCTGAGTAAGTGGTAGAGGCATGCTGCTGCCGCTGCTGAGTCGCTTCAGTCGTTCTGACTCTGTGCGACCCCACAGACGGCAGCCCACCAGGCGCCCCCGTCCCTGGGATTCTCCAGGCAAGAACACTGCAGTGGGCTGCCATTGCCTTCTCCAAGGCATGAACAAACTTCTGCAAATCCAGTCTTTTTGCTGATAAACACCTTTTCCACTGGGCAATAACATGAGAAGTCATGTTAGGCACAGACTCCTGCTTTAGGATCTAGGGGTTTTATTTATTTATTTCAAATCTCATTTACTTTAAAGGGCAGTTAATTGTTTTTAGTACAATGGATTAGGGAACCTACTCAGTACAGTTAAAAACTCTGACTTCCTGGAAGACACTACTTTTATTTTGTTTTCTATGTTCAACTAAATTTCATCCACTAAAGCTACAATCATATTTTATAGAGAAACATGTTATTTAATAGAATGTCAAAAACTGTCAGACTTGTCACCTATTTAGTAAGGATTTTTTTTTTAATTGTGCTTTTTCTGTAGGGAAAACATGTTACATATTACACATTTAGAATTACTGCTAACAGTAGTATTATTGTAAACGTGGATTACAATATGAGTTGCTGAGCTTATAAATGACCCAAATCTAATAAACAAAGTTGGTTAATTATCCTTTATCTCCTCAACACTAAAAAAAAAAAATAAAAATAAAAATGTTATAGTACCAGTACCTCTTAAGGTTCAAAAGTGGTTTTCATGTACTTCACAAGAAAGTTCATCAGCAGCTGATACCAGGTTTCAAGCAGGAAGTACATGGATGGACTGAGTGGTCTCTCCAGCAGTCCAGAGAAGTTAATACAAATCAAAACACCTCCTTGGTTAGAGTTATTTACATAATTACAATGCTGGCGTTTTGTCGCAGTAAAAGTTGTATCCGTTGGAATCTCACCAATGCCCTTGAAACACAAAGTCCATCTTCCATGGCCCATGATTTCCTTGTCCATCTACCTCCAAACTTCACACACCAATGAGATGCTACTGAAACACTGCCAGAGGCAACGCCAAAAAAAGTTCATTTCAAATATCCCAATCATTCATCTTTAGAAGGCTCCCAGAAGCCATTGGCTGGGAACTTCTCTTTATACACCTTCCAAGTCCTCCTCCCAAACTTTGCATTGCAATAAAGTGGTTTTCTTAAAAGGATCCAAGGTGGGTCCGGCTGACGAAAGCACAAGGAGTTATGTTATCTTATCTTTTGAAAACAATGGTGACTACATGGACATGAAGCAAGCTGACACGACACAGTATGTCCCTGTGCTGGAGAGAAAAGAACTTTCTAAATACTCGGACATCCAGAGAGCACTGTCTGATCGCCCAGCCTCGTATAAGAAGAAATTCATGTTAGACTCAGAAGTCAAAAACCTCCTTTCAGATGATAACTCAGAAGGCCTGACTTTGTTGGATTTGTTGAGCTTTACCTATCAAGTTGCCCGAGGAATGGCGTTTTTGGTAGAGGCATAGCTAGAACATAAATTCCTAGTTGAGTTCTCTTTCTAGTACATCATGAAGTTTCTTCCTTAAGAACTAGTTAGTTGCACAAACCATCTATTAGCACATTTATTCATGTGTAAAAGGTAGAGTGTATTCAGTGAAGAATTTTATGTGATAATGAGTGCTTGTTATTGTTTAGTCACTAAGTTGTGTCCAGTTCTTTTGCAACTCCATGGACAGTAGCTTGCCAAGCTTCTCTGTCTATGAGATTTCCCAGGCAAGAATTCTGGATTGGGTTGCCATTTCCTTTTCCAGGGGATCTTCCCAACCCAGGGATTAAACAAGAGTCTCCTGCATTGGCAGGTGGATTCTTTACCACCGAGCCATCAGTGAAGCCCTGATAATGAGCACAGATTGCCTGTTATGTTGGACCATATGAAACTACCATTCTTTGAACCAAAAATATTTCAAATCTTAGGAATCCCATGTGGTTCAACCTAATAGTTTTATGGAATTCCCACTGCTAATATAGAACCCATATTTCTAATTAGTGCATATTAAATGCTCTTTACTTATGATTCTTAAGCTTGCTAGCTAAAGTTTATGTAGAATTCCTTCATTTTTCTGTAAATAAACTTTACCATATTTCTCTGAAGGGTAAATTCTAGTTTTTTTCAACTAGGTTGAAAAGTTTATAGCATATCCTTCCAGAACAATATTCTAAAGCTTTAAGTTTCTAAAAAACATACCTACTTTTTAAAATGAATACATACAAGGCTCAAGCAGAAATTGTAGCTTGCTCCAGATGATAAAGTTGCATGCATATAGTAGTATGATGTAAATAAGCCATTAAAATATGATGATGTAGCAAAAGTGACAAGAAATATATCTTCCTTTAAAGAAGACTACATCACTATGAGCAGTGACCTTTTCGTGATATTATAATTTGTTATCATTTAAAGTGATAGCTTATGGCTTACTTATTTCAGCCATTTGGCAGTTTCTTAAATCCTTTCTGCCCAATGTGACTCCCACTGTTTTAGGGAAAGTTACATACAGGAATTAAGAGTTTCAATGCTATTTTAAATTGTATGAGAATACAGTACTGAAAAGAGGAACTCAACTGTTGTGCTAAGTTTGTTCACAAGTACATTCTGTTTACTTCCAAAAATTGTACAATAACAGGTCTTACAAAAACTAAGATTATTTACTTTCAAAAGTTTAAAAACTGCTTTAAATGCATGGAGTTCTCCACAGAAATGAGATTAGTAGCTTCAGCATTGCAGTATAGCAATATTATAAAATTATTACAGAAATCAATAATGCTTTCATTTCCACACTACTCTGATGGTAAGGTCTTGTTTATACAGATATTAAATAAATGCATTATTCACATTTTGTAATGATTTTCTAGAGAAAAAAAGACATTTTTAATTGTCATAGGGAAGTGATGTAATAAATGAGTATAATTTTTATTAACAGAAAGTTAATTTACATAAAACAAATGCTCATTGAATTACTGAATATGATAATATCTACATGCCTATTCTTGTTTGTCTTATTTTGTGCCTTTTGGCGACAGAGAATTATAACACTCTGATTTATGTGTTAAATTTAATGCATAATATGACAAATACAGATATGTATGCCTTATAATGTATAATTTAAACAAGATTGCTATATATTTCACCCATTCTTTCATGGCTTTACCGATTTTCTAATGCAGCCAGAAATCACGATTAAAATGCAGGTTGCCAGATATGAATGTCTGTTTGAATTAATGAATATTTTCATAAAAATACTCCAACTATGAATGTTTTAAAAACCTTGTCATAACATTCACCAAACTTGCACATGACAGCAAGCATGTGTTACTGCATTTTCATCTTAAATATTTGATGATTGCCTCTTTATATCTAAGATTCATAACCCAAAGGCTTTCATTTTCTTACACCATGTGTAATTCAAGAGACATTTATTAGTACAGTCTTCTTTTTATGCATCAACAAAACATATCTGAAAAAAAAAGCAATATATGAACTTCCCAGAATTGGGGGCATATTTTAAAGTGTTAATTATACATAACAATATTTTGTAATATGTATACACTATTTATACTCTTTCTTGCTCTCCTTTCCAATGCAGTAGACATAGGGTTTACAATCAAGATGAGTCTAGTTAAACATTAAAAACTACAATACAACTGGAGTCTCTTTCAAGTTACATTTAAGATGTGCAAATATTTGTAGCCTACTCATCTTTTCAGGAAAAGATTACAGTACACAGTTGCATTTGACAAAGCCCTAAAAAATGCCAATGTTCTTCTAATAATAATCTTAACAATGTCAGTTTGTAGATTGCAAGTTTGGATTTAACATAGGTAAATAATGGTAACAGGTCCAGTACTGTCATCTTTATTATTTAAGAAGGAAACCAACCCACAGTTGTAAGAGCGATTGCATGCTGGGTTACAGCTGAAGGCTGCCAAGTGATGGGTCACTCTCACTTGACCTTGGGTGTGTGGAAAGGTAGCTCACCATGGTAACCTTGGTCTTGATGCTTTCCATACAGTAAATCATTTCAGTCTCTTCATGTAATTCTTTTATTGGCTGCGCAATTGAAATGTCATGCTTCACGAACAGAGAAGCTGGTAATTCTTATGGGTGATTAAACCACCTTTCTAATGTATAAGCATGGGATAAAGTTGTATGAAACTACTGTAACATACACTTAGTTCAGTATATCCTTCTTCTGCATTTTTTAAATATTCTAGGAAACATAGTTTAACATATTTTCATAATCTTTAAATGCTTACACTCTATTAATATACTATCAAATATCTGGTATCACTTGATAAGTTATATGATGCTGTTTCTACCTACAATTTCTACATTTTTCCCCCCGGAAAAAAAAAAAAGGTGTGTCTCTGTGTGTATATATGCATTTGTTTATGCAAAAAACAAAGCTCTTGAAATAATACTGAAATTTCCAAAAACAGGCACGTTTTGAAAGGACATTACAGGCCCTAAGCCAAAACTGACATTCCACTTTTAATTATGTGAAAATCAAAAGAATATATTTTAAAGACAAATTATGTGAAAACCATGAAAAACATATTTTCTTTAAAAAGAGAATACAAAATTGCTTTTCCTTCATGAAGTTTTCATATCAATATCTCTAGACAATCATTCCCTTTTGCTGTATAATAAAACTCTGTTGTTTTGAAGCTCATTCTATTTTACTATATTACACTCACAATCACATCTGTCAAGACCCTATTCACCACTCCTATCTCTTTTCCACACACCACCACCCAGCCATCACATTTGTTGAAATCTTGGCACTTAACTTACAGTTTCTTTATTCATAACAATTTCTGCCATCACTCTAGGAGATCTGGAAAGCCACGTGAACAACTCATCCCAAAATGTGGCATCTCAATTCCTTCAAATCTTCATCATCAATAACTAACTTTCAACCCCTCTAACGTTGGCAAGTTCTCTTCCTAGAACACTGTTCCTACTCCTAAACAGATGAACTCTTATAACAGTTTAGATCAGAGATCCTCAACCTCCAGGATCTAAGGCCTGATGACTTGAGGTAGAGCTGATGCAAAAATAATAGAAATAAAGTGAACAATAAATGTAATGTGCTTAAATCATCCCCAAACCATCCCCACCCCAGTCAATGGAAAAACTGTCTTTCATGAAATCAGTCCCTGATGCCTAAAAAGTCGGGGACTGCTGCTTTAGATCTCAGTTCAAATATTTTTCACTGAAGACTTAGCATTGCCTCTAAATAAATCAAATTTCCCTATTTTTCAGTCCTATTTTCATCAACTGTATTTCTTACTTTCCTGAATTTTTATTTGACATGTTTATAAACACAAACACAAATTGAAATTCTGTTTACTTGGTTATTGAATTACTATCGGCCCCCCAATACTGTTAGCATTACAAAATCACCACTATGGCATATAGTAAGAGCTCAATAAATCTTTGATAATGAATGAATACAAGAGAAGAAAACACTTACATAGTGTTACTGTGTACCAAGCACTATATTTTAAAACTCATTTAACACAGCAACCCAATCTTCATTTTATAGATGAAAAACCTTGGCTCCAGAGTTTATGACACAACAACTGTACTCAACTGTTCTTGAATGGATAAGGTGAAATGATTAGGGTATGCCAACCCCAAAACGCAAAAATATTAGAGTATACCTGCGATGAGATTTAGTCCATATTTTTATGATATACAGGATAGCTATGAAGTAGCAAAACTGAAGTACATTACAAGTTAAGGACTTTTTCTATCTTTGACATTTAAAACTAAAGTGTGAAAAGGGCAATGCATTTTTATATTCATCTTGGGTACTTTAATTTCATTCTGAATTTTTTAGTAGCTAGACAACATTCTAAGACCAAGTTAATATTCAGTTCAGTTCAATCGCTCAGTCATGTCCGACTGTTTGAAATTCCATGGACTGCAGCATGCCAGGCTTTGCTGTCCATCACCAACTCCCAGAGCTTGCTCAAACTTATGTCCATTGAGTTGGTTATGGCATCCAACTATCTCATCCTCTGTCATTCTCTTCTCCTCCTGCCTTCAATCTTTCCCAGTATCAGGGTCTTTTCCAACGAGTCAGCTCTTCACATCAGGTGGCCAAAGTATTGGAGCTTCAGCTTCAGCATCAGCCTTCCAACGAATATTCAGGACTGATTTCCTTTAGGATTCACTGGTTTGATCTCCTTGCTGTCCAAGGGACTTTCAAGAGTCTTCTCTGACACCACAGTTCAAAAGCATCAGCTTTCTTTATGGTGCAACTCTCACATCCATACATGACTATTGGAAAAACCATAGCTTTGACTAGATGGATCAAGATTGGTAAAGTAATGTCTCTTTTAAATATGCTCTCTAGGTTGGTTATAGATTCTTTTCCAAGGAGCAAGTGTCTTTTAATTTCATGGTTGCAGTCACCATCCTCAGTGATTCTGAAGCCCAAGAAAATAAAATCAGTCACTGTTTCCATTGTTTCCCCACCTGTCTGCCATGAAGTGATGAGACTGGAAGTCATCATCTTGGTTTCCCGAATGTTGAATTTTAAGCCTGTTATTTCACTCTCCTCTTTCACTTTCATCAAGAGGCTCTTTAGTTCCTCTTCGCTTTCTGCCATAAGGGTGATGTCATCTGCTTATCTGAAGTTATTGATATTTCTCCATGCAATCTTGATTCCGACTTCTGCTTCATCCAGTCCAGCATTTCACATGATGTGATCTGCATATCAGTTAAATAAGCAAGATGATAATATTCAGCTTTCGTGTACTCCTTTCCCAATTTGGAACTAGTGTGTTGTTCCATGTCCAATTCTAACTGTTGTTTCTTTACCTGCATACAAGTTTCTCAGGAGGCAGATCAGGTGGTCTGGGATTCCCATCTCTCTCAGAATTTTCCACAGTTTGTTGTCATCCACACAGTCAAAGGCCTTAGCACAGTCAATGAAGCAGAATAGATGTTCTTCTGGAACACTCTTGCTTTTTCTATGATTCAGCGAATGTTGGCACTTTGATCTCTGGTTTCTAATTCCAGTTTGAACTCCTGGAAGTTCTTAGGTCATGTACTCTTGAAGCCTAGCTTTGAGCATTACTTCACTAACATGTGAGATGAGTGGAACTGTATGATAGTCTGAGCATTCTTTGGCATTGTCTTTCTTAGGGGCGGAATGAAAACTGACCTTTTCCGGTCCGTGGACACTGCTAAATTTTCCATATTTGCTGGCATATTGAATGCAGCATTTTACAGCATCATCTTTTAGCATCTGAAATACTCAACTGGAATTCTATCAACTCCACTAGTTTTGTTCATAGTGAAGCTTCCTAAGGCCCACTTGACTTTGCACTCCAGAATGTCTGGCTCTGTATGAATGTTCACACCATCATGGTTATCTGGTCATTAAGATCTTTTTTGTATAGTTCTTCTATGTATTCTTACTACCTCTTCTTAATATCCTCCACCTTTTAGGTCCATACCTTTTCTGTCCTTCATTGTGCCCATCTTAGTATGAAATGTTCCCTTGGTATCTCTAATTTTCTTGAAGAGATCTCTAGCCTTTTCCATTCTATTGTTTTCCTCTATTTCTTTGTGCTGATCACTTAGGAAAGCTTTCTTATCTCTTCATGCTGAGTTAATATTAATGGTGAATAAAGAAGGAAGAAAATTAAAATCTAAAATATAAGACATTGTTTGACAGAATTATAGCAAATTACCTTCAATGTACATGAGTCCTTTTGTTTGGAGCAAATGGTTATATTCAAAAGAGATATGGGGGTGCTAAAGACTGAGTCTGGCTATTGACACATAAAGAAAATTCTGTAAAGGAAGAGTATCATAATGGTAGAGGAGGAACATGGAGGGAGCACTTCAGAGAAAGGGGAAATTCAGCTAAATAATATCCCTCTTCCAATCCTGGCTTCATCCCACTAAATTCTTTAGAGCTGAATCTATGTAACCTTCAAAATAAAATAAAGAATCCCACTCATTATATTTCATTTTTTACCAACATTCTATAAAGCATTGAAGACATGAATATAATATCTGATTCAATAATCAAGAGAAGAGGAAGTAATTTTCAACAAAGCCATCCTCCATGGGAAAAGAAACACACTTGAGAGAATATAAGAAGGCTTTCAACTCAGTGGGAAGGGAATGTGAAAGCACTCCATTGAAGCTCATTGTAGCTTGGCACAGTTTGCCTGCCAAGAAATGCTCATTGAATATAGGGAAATAAATTCCCATTCACTAATAAACATCATAAAATGCAAAGTTCCTTTACAAAGTCAAAGTCTATAAATAGCTCATAAGTGGTTTATGCTTAATGTAGTTCCTCCAAATTATATTTTAATCACAAGGCTTCTGTAGTTATTCTATCCTTTACTTTGACTTCAGTTGTTCACAGCAAAATCA
The DNA here is from genome assembly GCA_006408695.1 of Aepyceros melampus. Lineage (NCBI taxonomy): Eukaryota > Metazoa > Chordata > Mammalia > Artiodactyla > Bovidae > Aepyceros > Aepyceros melampus. Next base: position 135,683 of record SJXQ01012143.1, read on the forward strand.
TTACATTTTTTTTCATATTTCTTTGGGAGAAACTCATAATTATCCACCCACAGGGATCATGCAGTGTGGGGATATATTTAATTTTGCAGATTTTGTACTTATGGGTAAACAAGAAGAAAGATCAATTACTAGTAGTGTTAACCATCAGCATCCAATCCCCCTGTCAGCCAAGGCTCAAGTGTCATCTCTTGACCTAAACATTGACCCAGAAGTCAGGAAAATAGCCCTGGGGTTGTATTTTCCAATAATGTACTGGAGACCTATGACAAGCTCGCAGCCAAGTAGTAAAACACTTCTTAACTCACAGGACCATCAAATAGGATTAAGTGCTTTGAAATCCTTGGATAACAGGTGCTCCAAGGACTGAAGAGCTCACCAGGTCGCCTCTTTCCCTCTGGGTCACTCATCTCCTTGCTCCTCACGTTAGGAGAATATTGATGAGAGGAAAGAGACAAGATGCCCATGGCAGCAAAAAGTGATGTCGGAGAAGCCTGTCAATTTCTCATATACAGATATTATACTGTGATGCTAAAACTTCTATAATCATCTTTAAAAACATTGATTCATTTTATCATTTGCTACAATTTTCAAAGTCCTTAGAAAATTCTCATTAAATGATAAAGCTGGGCTTTACAGACACTTATTTGCTTTCACATTAAAATTGCTCCTTATAGCAAGTTACAGTTAATAGCAAATTTTAGGAGGTTCTTTTTGAGAAAAAAATAAGTTTGATGAAGTATAATCATACCATAAGATAACAGTACTTCCAAATAAGGGTTTACTATTACAGAAGATGATCTAATGTAGCAACTCAATGAGGAAAAAAATCAATCTGGAACTTAGGAAATGGTGCATTAGTTAATAGAAGTTCACTGATTTACACAACTCGATTACTTGAAAATCCATAGAAACTTATTTTGAAATAATCTAATTTTTTAAATTTTAAAAAAGACTATCAAAAACTTTGAAATGAAACATAGTAGTAAAATATTATTTGATTTGGAAGTTACTTCAATAATTTTAGAAATCCATGCTTATTTGTTAAAACAGAGTATGCCTACACTATAGTATATTCATCTTCCCAAGTGTAGGTGTACTGTCTACTAAACCAGAGACCTTCAAAATGTATTTCTTAATCCTTAGAATTATTTCTCAGTGAATTAAGATGCCATCCCCATTTTCCCATGACAATCTGAAGATGCTCTAAGGCTATATTTCAAAACCTTTGAGTTATAGGATGACTTTGCTGGGCTGTCTACCTCTCCAACCAACTTGAGTTTTGGTGAAATAAAACTCACTTTGTGTGCATGTTCGGTTGCTCAGTTGTGTTTGACTCATTGCATTCCCTTGGATTGTAGCCCACCAGGCTCCTCTGTCCATGAAATTTTCCAGGCAAGAACACTGGAGCAGGTTGCCATTTCCTACTCCAGGCATCTTCCCAACTCAGGGGTCGAACTCACATCTCTCATGTCTCCTATGTTGGCAAGTGGATTCTTTACCGCTATGCTACATGGCTTTCATTAAATACTCATTTTCCTCATAAACATCATAACTGCTACTGCTACTGCTAAGTCACTTCAGTCGTGTCCGACTCTGTGTGACCCCATAGACAGCAGCCACCAGGCTCCCTCATCCCTGGGATTCTCCAGGCAAGAACACTGGAGTGGGTTGCCATTTCCTTCTCCAATGCATGAAAGTGAAAAGTGAAAGTGAAGTCGCTCAGTAGTGTCCAACTCTTAGTGACCCCATGGACTGCAGCCTACCAGACTCTTCTGTCCATGGGATTTTCCAGGCAAGAGTACTGGAGTGGGGTGCCATTGCCTCTCCAAACATCATAACAAAGAAGACAAAAAAGAAAAGACTGTGATACAGTAAAACAGTTTTTGCACTGCTGGCTTATCTTTTCTTAAACAAAATATCTAAATAATATGGTACAATAAAATAAACATTGCTGTATTTTTAAACACTTCAAAAGGCATAGCAAACCTTTCCAAAAAAGAAACAATATATTGACCTTTCCATCTTGTTACAAAATTAACTTGTATTATTTGTGGGAGGGAAAATATGAGGGCAGAAATCACCTTTGAAAAATACTTAAATGCGGAAGTAAATGTCTTTAAATGTTATTCAAACTAATTTACATATCTTTCTCTAAATTTAGCTGAAGGGAAAAGTACATAATTTCAACTTGGCCTTGAAGCACACATATTATGCGCAATGAGCAGCAAAAGTAACTGAGAAATTCTGACCCAAAAGGAATAGGAAGGTGGTAGAACACAGCCAGAGAGATGGAGAATGCTGTGGCAAACTTCCCAGAGCTAACACAAATCTGTGACCTACTGACATTGCTTCTCTCCAGATAACACGTGGGTTCTAGCGAGCCCCCAGCCTGGGTCATCAAGTCATTAATTCACTCCTAAAGCTGTAAAAAAGAAAGATGAAAGACCAGATTTATTCTGTATCCCCACCAAATCCATGATTGCAGTAATAACAATTGAAAACTTTTGGAAATAAATAGAGTTTATGGAATAATCTCTTCAGTTGCATCAAATGATAGTTAGATAAAAGAAGTGAAAAAATTAGTAAGAGATGAAATTCAAACTCAAATATCCTGGATGAGGAGAATACACTAAACTGACTACCATTTCCGCTCGTGCTTTATATTACATGGCCACATCCAAAGACATCAGGCATGAGATAAGGGTTCAGTCTCTCCTTCATTACCTGAATTAAAGAAATGCAGTCATGTTAACTCTGCATTAGTTTCAGGTGGCCTCTGGAACAAATTACCACAAACTTGGTGTCTTAGAAGAAAAAAGATGAAAAATTCTCTCCTAGTTCCAGGGATGGAAATCCAAAATCATCACCACTGGTCTGAAACCAAGATGACATCAAGGCCATATTCAAGGAGAGAATGCCCCTTGCCTCTTCTAGCTTCTAGTGGCTTCCAACATTTTTTTGGCTCATAGCTGTACCACGCCAACCTTCAAGATAGAATCTTCAAATCTCCTTCTGCTCCATCTTCACATCACCTTCTCCTCTGTCTGTGTCAAGGCTCCCTATGACTGTATCTTATAAGTGCTTTTGTGATTGCATCCAGGATATAGTCAGTAATCCAGAACAATCTCAGATCTTCCTAATAAGATAACAGTTACAAGTTTCAGGGACTAAGACTTGGTATCTTTGAGACTGATCTCAGGTGGCCTCAGCCTGCAGTGGCTTGAAGCAGGGCTCCAGCTTCTGGCCAGAGATGGAGGCCGGGCCACAGGGATAAGAGCACCGAACTCTAGCAGCTAGACCAGTGGTCAGTGACAAGGCCCTGGCTCTTTGGCTTTACAGAAAAGAATTTCCACAAAGCTAGAAAGTAGTGAAACAAGTAAAGTGTTTATTAGGAGGGAAAAGGGTCCAGTACACGTGGATAGACACAGGGGTGGACTCAGAGAGAGTTGATGAGTTGAGCCCTAATGGCGATTTGAATTATTTTTATGGGGCATTACTTTTGGGTTTCCCTTGGCCATTTTCATTTGCATGGCCCTGAGTTCCATATCAGGAACTGCCCATCTGTGCATACTCATCTCTTAGCCAAGATGGATTTTAGTGAAAAGTCTTATGGGTAGTTGACATCATTTACGATGAGACAACACCCTGCACCTTTTTGACCTCCAAGAAGCCTTTCTGTGCATGTGTAGTCCATCGGGAGGTCACCTTGACTTCAAGAATGAGGACTATATAGTCTTTTATCTGCACAGGGCCTAGCTCCTGCATCTGTGGAGTTTCTGCTATTATCAAGTTTCTGTCCACAGGGAACAAACTCTGGCTTCTTAGCCTGGAGCCCATCCATCTCCTGCCTCAGGACAATTATCAGATGTTATACTACCCAATTATAAATGCAATGTCCCCTGTATGAGCAGCAATACATATGGCTGAAAGATAAAGTATAAAGGAATTTTGTCAAGTAAGAAAGCTTAAGGATCTCTTATAAAGTCAATGCTCCTTCAACAGTTTGTCCTATGGCTTTCAAATTTGTGTTCGTACCTCCTATAACTAGACATGTAGCAAATTATCATACCTGATGCTCATTTGGGTGACCAGATGAGCTAACAATAGATGTTTTCATAACAGTATGTAAGTAAAGAGTGAGAGCTCCAGGTAAAATTTTGACATAAAAACCAGGTCATTTACTGCCATTTGTGACAACATGGATGAAACTTGAGGGCTTTATGCTAAGTGAAATAAGTCAGGCAGAGAGGCAGAGAAAGACAAATACTATATGATTCACTTATACGTGAAACATAACAAAAAAAGGCTCTTAGATACACAAAACAGAAGAGATTGATGATTGCTAGAGTCAGGGAGTGGAAGATGAGCTAAACTGGTGAAGGTACAAACTTCCTGTTATAAAAATAAGTCCTGGGCCTTCCCAGGTGGCTCAGTGATGAAGAATCTTCCTGCCAACATAGGAGGTACAAGAGATGCCAGTTTGATCCATGGGTTGGGAAGATCCCCTAGAGGAGGAAGTGGCAACCTATTCTTGCCTGGAGAATCCCATGGAGAGAGGAGCCTATAGCCTGGTAGGCTACAGTCCAGAGGGTCACAGGCAACAATACTGTATTGCACAGTTAAAAGTTGCTAAGAGAGTAGATCTTAAAAATTCTCATTACTAGAAAAAGAATTATGTAACTACATATGATAATGGATGTTAATTAGACTTATTGTGGTGATAATTTCATAGTATATACAAACATTGAATCATTGGGCTGAAGCATTTTTGTATGTCAATTATATTTCAATTTTTTAAAAATTATAATAAAAAGACATTCAAAAGATCAACAATAAACACATCAACATATCTGGCTACAAAAGTTTTTAAAAGCTCATTTAGTATATGCTTCTTAGTCTGTCCACAGGTTACAGGGACAGTGGCCTTGTTAGTATAATAATGTTGGCATGTAAATATAGTGGCCACATGGTAAAAGGAAAACAAAAGAAACTTAAGATCTCGGCAGATAGGGAATTGGGATATATTAAGTTTAGACTCTGAGAATAACTCATCCTTGGTGAAGCAGTAATCTAGAAAAGAATTGGCCAATAGCACAGCAGTATAATGAAGAAACTAGATCTTAATAATTCTAACCAGAGGCATATACCTTAAATGATCTTGGGATTTAAATTTACATAAATGGTGTAGAATGAGAATTCCCATACATGTTACTCAGCCCTCTGGAATACATGAGAAAAACAAAACAAGCTTATGCCATAGAAATACATCCTCTGGATGACCACAAATGTATACAAAACCCAACTGAAGATTCATTTCAGTCACTCAGTCATGTCCGACTCTTTGCGACCCCATGAATCGCAGCACGCCAGGCCTCCCTGTCCATCACCAACTCCCGGAGTTCACTCAGACTCACGTCCATTGAGTCAGTGATGCCATGCAGCCATCTCATCCTCGGTCATCCCCTTCTCTTCTTGCCCCTAATCCCTCCCAGCATCACAGTCTTTTCCAATGAGTCAACACTTCGCATGAGGTGGCCAAAGGACTGGAGCTTCAGCTTTAGTATCATTCCTTCCAAAGAAATCCCAGGCCAATCTCCTTCAGAATGGACTGGTTGCATCTCCCTGCAGTCCAAGGGACTCTCAAGAGTCTTCTCCAACACCACAGTTCAAAAGCATCAGTTCTTCAGCTCTCAGCCTTCTTTACAGTCCAACTCTCACATCCATACATGACTACTGGAAAAACCATAGCCTTGACTAGACGGACCTTAGTTGGCTAAGTAGTATCTCTGCTTTTGAATATTCTATCTAGGTTGGTTAAAACTTTTCTCCCAAGAAGTAAGCGTCTTTTAATTTCATGGCTGCAATCACCATCTGCAGTGATTTTGGAGCTCCCCAAAATAAAGTCTGACACTGTTTCCACTGTTTCCCCGTCTATTACCCATGAAGTGATGGGACTGGATGCCATAATCTTAGTTTTCTGAATGTTGAGCTTTAAGCCAAATTTTTCACTCTTCTCTTTCACTTTCATCAAGAGGCTTTTTATGTCTTCTCCAACACCACAGTTCAAAAGCATCAATTCTTTGGCGCTCAGCCTTCTTCACAGTCCAACTCTCACATCCATACATGACCACAGGAAAAACCATAGCCTTGACTAGACGGACCTTAGTCGGCAAAGTATGGTCATAACTTTTCTTCCAAGGAGCAAGCGTCTTTTAATTTCATGGCTGCAGTCACCATCTGCAGTGATTTTGGAGCCCAGAAAAATAAAGTCTGACACTGTTTCTACTGTTTCCCCATCTATTTCCCATGAAGTGATGGGACCAGAGGCCATGATCTTCGTTTTCTGAATGTTGAGCTTTAAGCCGACTTTTTCACTCGCCTCTTTCACTTTCATCAAGAGGCTTTTTAGCTCCTCTTCACTTTCTGCCATAACGGTGGTGTCATCTGCATATCTGAGGTTATTGATATTTCTCCCAACAATCTTGATTCCAGCTTGTGTTTCTTCCAGTCCAGCGTTTCTCATGATGTACTCTGCATAGAAGTTAAATAAGCAGGGTGACAATATACAGCCTTGACAGACTCCTTTTCCTATTTGGAACCAGTCTGTTGTTCCATGTCCAGTTCTAACTGTTGCTTCCTGACCTGCATACAGATTTCTCAAGAGGCAGGTTAGGTGGTCTGGCATTCCCATCTCTCTCAGAATTTTCCACAGTTTATTGTGATTCACACAATCAAAGGCTTTGGCATAGTCAATAAAGCAGAAATAGTTGTTTTTCTGGAACTCTCTTGCTTTTTCCATGATCCAGCTTAGGATATAGCAATCATTTCCAATCATTCTGATTTGGCCAAGTAATTACATTATTCTTTTCTCTCATACACATGTTTCTCTCACACACAGAAATATGGGTGCACAGGTTTTTATTTCACAGTAAAAAAATTAGTATTTTGCTATTGTTCTTCTAGGTTGCATCTTCAAGGTTTACAAATCCCCTTCTTAATTTCCAGGATAATAAAAAAATTGTACTTCATTATTCTATAATTATATATGATCACGTATTTTAAACTTTTCTTTCATATTGATGTTGTATTAAAAAACTATGATTTTTTTTGTATCTGTTCAATATTTTTTTTGAAATAGGCATAATAAGAGCTTACCAACAAATATAATCATTCTTCCCAGATTTTATTAGTATAAATACAATTCAGTGCTCTAAAATTTGTGAAGTAATCATTTCATGGGAAATAGATGGGGAAACAGTAGAAACAGTGGCAGACTTTATCTTGGGGGGCTCCAAAATCACCACAGATGGTGACTGCAACCATGACATTAAAAGATGCTTACTCCTTGGAAAGAAAGTTATGACCAACCTAGATAGCATATTCAAAACCAGAGACATTACTTTGCCAACAAAGGTCCATCTAGTCAAGGCTATGGTTTTTCCAGTGGTCATGTATGGATGTGAGAGTTGGACTGTGAAGAAAGCTGAGCACCAAAGAATTTATGCTTTTGAACTGTGGTATTGGAGAAGATTCTTGAGAGTCCCTTGGACTGCAAAGAGATCCAACCAGTCCATTCTAGAGGAGATCAGTCCTGGGTGTTCATTGGAAGGACTGATGCTAAAGCTGAAACTCCAATACTTTGGCCATCTCATGTGAAGAGTTGACTCATTGGAAAAGACCCTGATGCTAGGAGGGATTGGGGGCAGGAGGAAAAGAGGGTTAGATAGCTGGATGATGTCACCGACTCAATGGACATGAGTTTGAGTAAACTCTGGGAGTTGGTGATGGACAGGGAGGCCTGTCGGGCTGCAATTCATGGAGTCGCAAAGAGTCGGACACGACTGAATGACTGAACTGAACTATAGATTAGGAAACGGTAGCTTAGACTCTATGAAATTGAGACAATGAAATACAAAGCAAGAAGTAGAAAGAAAACTGCACTTATGGAAGAAAGCAAGTCTCTTGGTACAAAGAAACTAGGGGACAAATGACACTGAAAACTTTCTCTGCTCTGATGAAAAAGATGTGACTAAATTTTTACCTGGATATTGTTATTAATTACACATCAAGTTTATAAAATTGCATTGAAGATAAAATGGGTGAAGAAGAGGGAATCATAATCTAACTAAAGTTGGTCACATGGGGAGAGTCCTAGACAGTAGCACATAAAGAGACGCCCAGAGGGGAGAGCTCCCTTGTCTTTAGTTTCAATACCTTCTTCATCGGAGTGTGGAGCATACAAGAAACTCTTCTGATGGAAATTTTAATGCACTTGCCTTTCTAATTAATTTGGAGATTTTTTTATCATGTTAGCCTCAAGGAAGATCACATAAGGGACTATTTTAAGCAATATGCAATAAAGATGAATGTATCTAAATTAAGGTAGAAATAAGGCAAAATGCTGATTTTGTTTTGATTCTTTTAGTAATTAATTTTTTAATTGTCCTAGTGTACCTGTTTAGAGGATATAAAAATAACTATACTCGGTCTAACTGCCTTAATTATCTAAAAAGATCCATGTCCTTGATATACTTACAAAAATTAATTAACTTATGCAAGAGAGAGTATAGCCAGCAAACTTTTATTTTTATGTATCATAAAGTCAGACCATTAATACTGGGAAGTTCTAATGGGAAAGAAAATAAAACTAGGAAGCCCTGTGGATTGAAATTCCTTATTGAAGACCATTACTTAATACCACCATAAAAGTAAACATGAGTGCAGTACTTCAAGTATGCTAAGTACTGTCTAAAGCCTTTGTAAGTAGCAACATATTCAATCTTCACAGCAATCCTTTGAGGGACAGGTATTATTGTTCCTGTTTTACAGAGGGCAGATGTTAAGTAACTTGTCCAAATTCACACACAAATCACGTGGAGACAGAAACTGAACCCAGACAGTTTATCTGCGATTCAATGCCCTTAGTGACTGCGCCATAGCACACGCCAAGCTGCAGCAACGTGCTTCCTTCCGCCCTCTCCAAAAGGGAAACCAGAGTCCTGCAGAATCACCCTCGGTGTGCACGGTGGCCAGCGGGCCTTGATCAGTGTCCAGGTCTAGACCGGGACCTTGGACGTTGACCCTGAAACAACACGGAAGGACCCAGAGGACATTATGCTAAATGAAGTAAGCCAGACACATGAAGACAGGTACTGTGTGATCTCACTGGATGGGGACTCTCAAACAGCCAAGCCCAGAGAAGCAGAGCACCGGCCAAGGACCTGGAGGTAGGGAAAAGGGAAGACATGGGCCTAAGGGTCTTGTAATCTTTCTGTTACAAGATCAGTTCTGGGGATCTAATATTGACATTAGTGACTGGAGTTAGCAAGACTGTATTGTATACCTGAAATTTGCTAAGGTGGTTCATCCAAAGTTGAAAGGTTCATCCTAAGTTCATCCTAAGGTTCAAAATAAAGAGAAACAGACAGAACTATGTAAGGCAAGGGTTTATTAAATGATTGTGGTAATCATGTCAAAATACATATATATTCCAAATATTACGTCCTATACCTTAAATATATAAAGCTTTAATTTGTCAAGGATACTTTCAAGGAAGTCAGAGAAAAAAATACAATGGAGGCCTCAGAAGTCATCAACAGCCTGCCTCTTGCACACTCAGGAAGGATAAATTATGTTTGCAATTCTCCCTGTCTATAATCTCCTTTCTTGCAAAGGACTCCCAGATCCTTCAGTCCTGTGATAAAATAACAGAAATAATCCTGTAGAATTTACATGCCATCAATAATTACTTATTTTTTTTTCCTACTGAAACAGGCCTCTTGTTTAAAGGAATAAGAAGATAGCTGTAAGATTTTGGGGAAAAATGTTCCAAAAATTCAGTCTATTGAAAAATTGATTTTTTTGTCATTGTTATTACTATTTACTTAAACACACCTCGATATACCTGGCATTCATCCCCATCAAAATGGTTTGTCATTCTCCAAAATGATGCTCAGAGCTTTCATTCACTGGAAAATCTTAAGTTGGAGGTGCTTATCACAGGAGTGGTTAAAGAAGATTTCTGGAGGAGGAAACCCTGAGCTGGTTTGTGATTGGCAATGCCTGGTTTGTGGTTTCATTGTGCTAGTGGCAGGGGCACGAGGGAACTGCCGCAATTCTGCACGTCTGCATGGTCAGAGAGGCTGCCTGCCAGAGGTCATGAGGGACAGGTGCAGAGAGCGGTGGAGGGGGGCTCCCAGGAAGCCCCAGCGGAAGAGCATGGCTCGGCCTGCGGGGGCCAAGCCTGGGTTCACCGGTCCAGGCTGTCCCCAGAAAGGCCTCTTCCAGCTTCCAGCCGTAAACTTACAACACAGTTATTCTTAGATCCCATCTGTGGTAAGATCAGCAAAACCGCCTGTGAAGGACAAGTCAAATAGTTACAGATTCTGTCTGGTGAACCATTTAGCTCAGCTCACCTCTCTGCTCTAACATTTCATGGTTTGTTGCCTGGAAAATGCTTTTCAAGCAAAATGAAAATTGAGAAAAAAAGAATAAATGATCTTAACAGACACCTGACTAAAGAAGATATACGGATGTCAAATAAGCAACTCAAAAGACACGCAGCATCATGTGTCTACCAAATGAGATGCCACAGCACATGGTGGAAACCCACAGCAGCTGTGGCTCCAAATGCTGGTGAGGACGTGGAGCAACAGGGACTCTCACTCACGGCTGGCGGGATGCAAGATGGTGCGGCCATTGGGAAGACAGCTGGTGGTTTCTTACAAAGTGAAACATGCTCTCACTATATGATCTGGCATCTGCACTCCTCTGTATATAACCCACATCACTTATGGGAAATTTATATTCACACAAAATCTGCAAAGAAACTGTCAAAACTTGGAAGCAACCAAGATGTTCTTTAGTAGGTGAATGGATGAATAAACCCCTGCACATCCATACAGTGGAATGCTATTCAGCCAAAACAAGAAATGGGCTAGCATGCCACAAAAAGACCTGGAGGAAAACTTAAATGTCTTTTGTAAGTGAAAGAAGGCTGCATGTATGATTTCAACTACATGACGTTGTAAAGAAAGGCAAATTACAGGAAGGTGAGTTCAAGTTTTATTTTATATTTTAAGTAAAAATGCTCCTAATTCCTTAGGATATATCAAGTCAATATTCTTTCTCTTTTTTTGATTAAAATATAATTGACACATAACAATATCTAAGGTATACAACATGTTGGTTTGATACATTTACATATTATAATGTAATGTCATTTTTACCCAAATTTAATAATTATATATTGACCATCTGACAATGATTTCTCAAAAAGTTTACTTCCACCTTCTTTTAAGAAGAGGAAAAAATTATTTTTAATAGGAAGATGGATTATTTTCATTTCATTACACCCACCAAGCTCTGTGTTGGCTCTGGAATTATTTTTAACCAAGAGCAGAAGACAACTGAAAAGTAACATGATTTCTGAGAATAATACAGCGCACACAGACCCACAATAACTGGCCATAGACAGTGTGCCATTCACGTGTATCTATGTAGTCTGAGACTACACAGACTTTCTCCACAGACTTCTTAATCCTCATTCAGAGCACAGTGATTTGGTCCAATTCCTGCCACTAATGCACACTTTGTTATTGAGAACATGCTTGAAAAATACATTTTTCATTTAACACGGGCCTATGCTATCAATTAAATACTAGAAACTGTCACAAACCACGAGGATTCTTATTAAAAATTGATTTTGGTCTACTTAAGGCTCAACACACAACTCCAATCTGAAGATCAAAGTTGTGTGGGAATAAAAGCCAAAAGGAAGAGATCAATATCAAATATTTCAGTTCTGAGGTTAGTACATGTGCTTAGACAAACACACTGAACCACCTGTATCAAGGAAGCAGCAGCTATGTTGGCACCGTAAGAGGATGCTAGATATTTTTAAGACAGTGATAATACTTCTTGGCTCAAAGCAGCAACAGTTATATGTTTATATTTGATGCACACAGATATAATGGATAAAGAGAGGTTAAACCTGCTTTAACAAATAATAGTTTCTGTAGAAATTCTAGGAGACAAAGATACAGATTTTCTATGTGTTTGTATGTAAGTTCACCACTAACGATTCATCTAAAGGACAGTAGTTAGTCAACCAGTCCATCTGAAGGAGATCAACCCTGGGATTTCTTTGGAAGGAATGATGCTGAAGCTGAAACTCCAGTACTTTGGCCACCTCATGCGAAGAGTTGACTCATTGGAAAAGACTCTGATGCTGGGAGGGATTGGGGGCAGGAGGAGAAGGGGACAATCGAGGATGAGATGGCTGGGTGGCATCACGGACTCGATGGACGTGAGTCTGAGTGATCTCCAGGAGTTGGTGATGGACAGGGAGGCCTGGTGTGCTGCAATTCATGGGGTCGCAAAGAGTCGGACATGACTGAGCGACTGAACTGAACTGATGATACAAACACCTTCCCGAGTCAGTGATTATATCCTTAAATATAACAAACAGAATTCACTTGGTCACAAAGATGACATTTACAGAGCTCACGTGGATTCATTAAACATTATCTCAGAATAGAACAAGTTTCATATTCAGTTCTTGCCGTGTGTCGTCTCATGTGAAGAGGCAGTGACCAAGAAATGCAAATGATAGACATACTGAACTGAACTTTTAAGAACTATTACAGTTTAAAAAGAAAAAGTCCACTTGATTCTACTCGTCTGCATCAGGTGAGTTGGTCAAAGCCCTGAGCATGTACCGATACAGCAGACCTCAGAGACCACAGGGAAGGATGTGGATGGCACACCTGGTTCTATTCCAGCAAGTCAAGCTTCCAAATGGAAGATCGGGAAGAGGCAGAGCACACAAAGCAGGAGAAGGGAGCCCTGGAGGGGAAATCATACTGTTTCTAAAACCAGGGTTCCCACTGGCAACATAAAGGCTAAAGAACCAAGTGTAACTTCCCAACAAAGTGCAGATTCCAATGCAAATTTAACAAAAAGGGAAAATGTAACCTCTAATAACTTTTGTATACACAAACACATAGGTTAGTAGCTGTTTTCATACCCATGATAAACTGCCCAATGAAATGAAAGACAGAAAAATGAATAGCTTATATTTTAATATCCACAAGCTAGTATTCCTAAAGTAGAGCATGTTATATTAAAACACAACTAATCTTTCATTTGAAGATGGTCCTATCAAAATTTTATCAAAATAAATGATTCCTATCTACCAAACATGATTAGAGACTGATCTGGGTTATGGTTTAAAAATATCGCATGTCTGTAAAACTTTACAAATTGTGCAGGTTATGAAAGAAAGTTTTTACTTTATCCACATTTCATTAGGTTGAATCACTATCTATTCTTACTATATAAAAAAGTATATTTGTTGAATCCTAATCAGTGCAAAAATGGCTGCCTACATTGTCCCGTTGATTACCTATTCTTTATTGTGAATGTATCTTTTTATAATTTTAAGGAAAACAACCTGCAGAACATAGTGAATTTAGGAAAGATGAAATAGGTTGCAATTCTACCTGAATTAAGGACAAAAAACCTCAAAATTCTTATTGTTAAAGATGAACTCTAAGGAAAAAATAAATAAATAAACACAGGTATATGCATGATTAAGATTGAGAGCCAACAGGAAAAAATTGAAAAAATAAAGGGTGAAAATGCTAAAGACAGAGAAAAGAAATGAGAAGAAATCATGAACAGTGTGACAGAAAAGCTTTGCGGGCAAGTAGACAAACTCAGGAAATTCCCTGGTGGCTCAGACAGTAAAGCGTCTGTCTACAACGAGGGAGATCTAGGTTTGATCCCTGGGTCGGGAAGATTCCCTGGAGAAGGAAATGGCAACCCACTCAAGTACTCTTGCCTGGAAAATCCCATGGACAGAGGAGCTTCGTGCAGGCTACTGTCCATGGGGTCGCAAAGAGTCGGGCACGACTGAGCAACTTCACTTTCACTTTCAAAGACAAACTCAACTTGCTATTATCCATGCTTCCAAAAAAATGCAAACACTACCAAACTATGAACTGGTGTTTCTGTTATATATATATATAGCATGATCCAAAATTCCATGAGAGTTTCCTGAGAATTCCAAAAAAAAGAATGATAGTTCAAAAATTATTGCTAGATGTCACAAAAATTAAATAAATACAAAGTGGTTTCTCTCTGATAAGTAGAACAGGCATAAAATATACAAAAACACATCAACTGCATTGTCCCAAGCGTGCATTGACTCTGAACACCAGCCATGTGCTAAGAACAAATTTCTCCCCAGTTTCTCACCACCCTTCCTCACCTGCTGTAAAGTGGTGCCCTCAACTATTTTATTTATCCTAGCACTGTGTTGAGTCCCTTCATTCTAGTTTTATAATGAGTTACTTATTTATGTATGTCCTACATGTGTGTTCATTTATGTATGTTTGCATCCATGTACACTGTAGGCTGAAATCTGTCTCCTTCCCAAAAATAGTATGTTGAGGTCCTAAGCACCAGGGCTCCACGGTGATCTTATGTGGCAGTAGGGTCATTGCAGATGTAGTTAACATGAGGTCGTGCTGCATTAGGGTGAGCCTTGACCCCATAACTGATGTTCTGAGAAAAATGACACAGAGACATACACAGTGGAGAAAGTCATGTGAAGACAGAGGTAGAAACTGGAGCAATGGATCCACAAGTCAAGGGATGTGAAAGACAGCTGGCCACTGCCAGCTGCTGGGACCGAGAAGGAAAGACCGTCCTCTGAAGCATCAGGGGGAGTCAGGCCTCGCTGACCCTGTGACCTCAGACTTCCAGCCTCCAGCCTGGGAGAGGATAGATTTCTATCATTTTGAGCCACCCAGTTTGAACTCTGTTATGGCAGCCCTGTGAAATTCATACTACTTGTCTGGTTGGTTGTTTACTCATTCATTCACTTATTTACTGCAAGAGGCTTGTGGGATTAAGAACCCAAGGTGGGGGGCAGGCCATCTAGCATTGTGTAAAACAGGTAATAGGACCTCAATGTACACTTGCTAATGAATAATGTTCTGAGAGGCAGGTAATAAAACATCACATGGGAACTTGGCGGGGGAGAATGAGATAATGCAAATAAAACACTAGCAGGTTATTCAGCCCCGAAATGTCAGTCCCCCTCCTTGGAAGAGAGGCAAGTATATTCTTTACACGTTAGTTCTCCACCAAATACCTTTTAAGACTTTCAATTGTTTCTTGGAAAACCTATTCTGCCTGCTTTGTTTTGTTTTTGATAAATGCACTATTTTCTATTTTATCTGAACCCCATCTTTTCTGTTCAGAAACATTCTTCCTTATGTTACAAAGAGAAAGCAACAAGCAAAGGCAAATAGACAAACCTTAGGGTTTGTCTATGTTTTATCAGCAAACATTAAGATCAATGACAGAAGCTGACTTTCATCTCATTTCCCTCCATTTTCATCTCTATCTCACCTTCCCACTCCAGGGGTCTATGAGTTCTGTCTTGCAGAAGATGAGAGCAACCATTCTGAACACCCCAGAGTGCAGCGTATAAGGCCTTTCACAGATGAGGTAGATGCAATCCTGAGCAATATTTAAAACCAACTATGCATGGTTATTTTTCCCACTTAAACAATGACAACCACATTTTGGCTACATGACTTCAGCAAGAGAAAAATAATAATGCCCAGTTGTGTGGAGCTGCCGTTTCTCTGAAGCTATAGCATGAAGTGAGAACTTAAAATTCTATAGTCAGCCAGATCATTTCCATTTTTGCAAAGAAAAGAAAAAAATATCCTGGGTTTAACTCTCTCCACACAACAGCAGCCAGTGAGCCTGTGGCCTAAGTAGGACCCAAGTATCAGGAAGAGATGAAGATGCACAGTCCTGCTCCTCTTCTCCTGCCCACACCTTCTTGAGCGTCAGCCACAGGAGATCCACCCAGGTGAGAGCTGGAGAGCCCGGTACACCTGCCATCTCAGGCAGAGAAGAACAAACCAAACCAAGATGTTCTATCAAAGGCAAGCACCCAAAATGCAGGATCTCATTTTGGTGGAACTTCTCAAGTGACCTGTTCAGGGTCAGGTTAACTATCTCATGGGGCTCCCTACTGTGACCGTGCCCTGAGGACCACTCTGCTCCGGGACCTCTCCGCTTCAGGACCTCTCTGCTCCGGGACCTCTCTGCTCCAGCACTGTCCCTCCTCTCTCTGGCAGCACCCCCCCCCCCCACTCCCACCCCCCCCCCCCTCCCCCCCCCCCT
>SJXQ01012143.1:152015-169849 GCA_006408695.1 Aepyceros melampus
CCCGCCCCCAGTCCCAGCCCCTCCCCGATCCCTCTGACAAAGTGAACACAGCCTCTGTCTCCATTACTGGCTGATGAGAAGTCAGGAGCGACTTGCTGTGCACCAAGCTGCGAGTCATTTTGAAAGCAATTCCTTCGAGCTGAGACACGGACTTTTGATGGGGAATCAAGGTTTACAAAAATGAGTTCACACAAGTAGACAATGTCAGGACAGATCTTTTCCAGGCTTCTTTTGTAAATCAAAGAGCAGGGGCACAGAAGCTGGAGGAAGTCGACTAAGAGCTTACAAAGCTAGAATGGGAGAGGGAGGCAAGGAAGCCTGAAAAGAACTCATTCTTAAAAGAGAAAAAAAAAAAAAAGAAAATACAACTCTCTCTTTTTTTTCTCAAATGCTTTTACAAGAGCTATTAGATGCTGTCAACACCTCAGCAACCCAGGCAACATGTAGCTTGTCTCTTACACTTAATTCAATTTTTTATGACTTCTTTTTAGCATGGGTAGTGCTTCCCTGACAGCTCAGCAGTGAATAATCTGCAGGTTCTATCCCTGGGTGGGGAAGATCACCTGGAAAAGGGAATGGCAACCCACTCCAGTATTTGTGCCTGGAGAATTCCATGGACAGAGGGGCCTGGCGGGCTACATGCATGGGGTCACAAAGAGTCGCTCGCGACTAACACCTTTTTTTTTTTTTCCTTAGAAATTATTCCAGAGCATAAGGTGTTTCACCACTGCATGAACTCCAGCTCATGGACTCCCTTCCTCCGAAGTCAAGTTTCACCATGACTTTGAATGCCACAACTACTTTGACACCCAAAGCAAGAAATTCTCAATATATTTTCTACAACCTGGCTGAGTCAATCTATTTATATAGCTACTGCCTTGGTGTTGTGAGAAGAAAAGTTCTCAGTCAATGCTATGGGCAATATTTGGAGGGAGGGGTGGAGAATATTCAGTGCTTTTCAATGTTGCATAATCTTTTCAGGCCCAATTGTATTCAAAGGTGTTCCAAGCTGTCAGAGCTCTTTCTGCTCCTTTTCCTAGTCATATCCGCTCATCCAGCCCGCTCTGTACCATACCTCTTTCGAGGACCGTGGCTGCAGCCTTTCTCCACGCAGGCAGTGAAGCAAAAGGCCAGGAAGGGAACCCGCGCCCCAGTGAGGCAATTATCAAACCCCAATTAAACAGAAGGCAGAACGTAAAGAGGGTGCAAACTAAACACACAGCGCTCTTTTCGGCACAGAGCTCCTACAGACGGTTATGCAGGACCTGTGTTTAAGGCTGAGGCTCGGCAGGAAGATGGGTGGCAGGCCCAGCTGGCCAGAATCAATGGCAGATGAAGCATCTCTTCTCCCCCGGGGCTGATGCGAGGAGCGTGCGGGCGTCCCGTTGCCATCCGAGGGCACTGTGCTCACAGTCACTCACATGCACACTCCCGGAACACGGTTCAGGTTTCTCAGAGAAAAGATGGGAGCAAAGTGCTCACCAAAGGCTTGGCAGCCAGCTCGTGTGACTGGACAAGGGCAGCAAGGCTCCTCCAGCCCAGGCTTCAGTGTCTTCACTAGAAGCAGCCTCTGCGTTTGCACCACGCCCTGGATACACATCCACTCCAGCATTCCCAGACTGGAGTGATCTACTCATTTCCTCCTTGGGAGCACAGTAAGACATCACAGGAGGGCTGGGGTCACCTCCATCCTCACCCTGGTGTGCCCGACACGGGGGTCATCGCAGTAAGCCCTGGCAGGTCTGATCTTGTTGGAACCAAAAAGTAAAAACTACTTGTTTTTCAGCGTTATTTGTGGGAAGGCAGATTGATTTCTAGTTTATTTACATATATGTGTATATTTACTTATATATATATATGTTTACATAATTTATATGCTGTGCATATCTCATCTATATATTCTATAGTTCTGTATAAGTTTAAAGTTATTAATACATATTTCATTTGAGGAGGAAGAAATGTGGAGAAATATTCCAACTCTATTACCTTTGGAAAAAGATGATTCAAGTTTAAAATAGTAAATTCAAACTATGAAGTATTGTGGCTGTAAAAGGGAGTTGCCTTTTTTTTTTTTTTTAACTCTATTTGGATAAAGAAAACTGTTTTTTGAGTTCCTATCTTACTGTTCTGGGCATTTTTCTAAGTCCTGAGTCATTAAATCCAACCCTCCAAAGAATCCTTGAGGCAGATTCAACCTTCATTTCATAGCTGAGGAAAATGACCCAACTAACACTTCAGTCTCAGATTTTTCCGTGTCAATTCCAATGGGAATCTCTATAATGCTGTAGAAATGTTATAGCTAAAGGTATCCATTCAACCCCAGAAATAAAAACAATACACTTAGATCAGATGGCTCAGCATTGTATACAGACTGTAGATCTCTATTTCCTTAGGTTAAAAAAAAAATTGATTTTTTTTTTTTTACCAACTTATAATGCAGCTACAGAAACATCTAATAACAGTCTTCTATGGACATGACATTAAGGGAGACACAAACAGAATAAAAAATGGAGGTATTTCTTTTGAGAGACTTAAACCAAGTTAAAGAAACAAACACTGTATGCCCTCAAAGGAAGAGTCCAATTAAGAGTCAGTGATTATAAAGAATGCTTCACAGAGGCAGCGAGTGCTGAACGAATCCTGCGATCCTGGATATGCACCAACAAGGAGGAAGGCAGTGGAGAAAGAAACACTTCATGGGAAAAGCCTTGGGATTAACAGCTGTATTTCATTTATTACCTCCTACCAGAGGGTGTGTTATAATCAGATTTAAGTGAGTACTTTTGATAAATGAATCTGATACAATAGCCAAAGAGATACGGATGTTGACAAGTAGAGTAGAAAAATAAAGATGTAAGATACACTCGTGGTAGAGAAGGAAGAAATGTTTGAATTTTATAGACAGTATTTTACTGGAATTTTCAAGTAAATATAGCTGTGAGGAGGAAAATGGAAAGTATCACTTGGGAAGGTAATGGTTAGAGTTTCAGTCACTGATGTGGATTTGATGTTGAGGAGGCAAAGACTAATTCTCTAGGGTACTGGGAACAGAACAGGAAAGCAAATACCCACGGGCTGAATGAATCCCGGAGGACACGGAGGAGAGAGAGAGAGAGAGAAGAGAGACTGGAGGTGGAAAAGTGAAAGAGGCTGAGAAAATACAATGGCACCAAAGAGGATGAAAGAGATTTCAAGGGGACACTGCCTTAGTTAATATAAGCTTCACAGAGATCATGAACGTGGTTATTTAACTGTCAGTTATGCAAATTATTCCATATATGTTGCCAGACATAAGTTATGATAATAGCAGAGGAGAATTGATATGTATATTGTCTATAAAGCAAACGAAGATACATGGGCAAGAATTGTGTATTTAGAAAAATTACATAAAATTGTTAGGCTTTTTTAAAAATATAAATTTATTTATTTTAATTGGAGGTTAATTACTTTACAATATTGTGTTGGTTTTGCCATACATCAACATGAATCCGCCACAGGTATACACGTATTCCCCATCCTGAAACCCCCTCCCACTTCCCTCCCCGTACCATCCCTCTTATACTAAATATTCCTTCAGTATATACTCTCTTATTGTCTCTCTAACATGTGTGATTCTTCTTGCTCTATGTAAATTGACAGTGCCTGCAGTCATTGTACTCTGCTATAGCAGGCTGCTTAGCATTTTAAAATAAGTAAAGGACTGATGTTTATATTTGTGCTGTGTCGCCTCACTCATATCCAACTCTGCGATCCTATGGGCTGTGGGCTCCTCTGTCCTACCAGGCTCCTCTGTCCATGGGATTCTCCAGGCAAGAACTCTGTAGCTCGCCATTTAAAATTTATCTAATCTATATTGAGAAGCTGCTACCTAAAATATTTTTGTGCCTGATATAACACTAGTATCTACTTTTTTGGACCTACCTATCAGCTAATAAGAAGAAAATAAATTTATATTTCCAATTTATTCCTAAATAAACCCGGAAAGAGAAAAAAATACTTATTTGTATATAATTGTGTCCTTAGAAAACCCAGAGGTCACAACTGAAGCACTACTAAAACCAATAAATAACCTTGACAATGGGTGTATATGTGATGAAAATATAAAACTGAAAATAACTTACCAGTGCAGCCAATTTGAGAAACGGTCATCACTATAAGAAAGATAGCAGCTCATTATTCTCTGCTAAACCAACAAAATGCATTAATCCTGGAGAGAATGAGTGAGCACTAGAAGTCAGGGGACAAACGGGAAGATATGAGACATGTGTTGCATGCCTGTGGATTATAAATCAATGCAAGAATGTCAACTGCTATCAGTGGTTTCATGTGGCTTTTTAAGGTATTTCTCTAAGAGCAGGACACGATTTAGTGATGAATAACAACAGCAGATGGTTTTAGTAGCATCACTGATCTATCAAGGCATCTGCCTTCTCCTTGCTGGTTGTACTTCAGAACTGAACCAAAGCATGGCCACTACAGAAAAGAGCACAGTGGCTCCTCAAAGGATTGCTAACAGTATCGCTGTAAACTCCAGCAGTCCCATCTCTGGGCATATGGTCAAAGTACCTGAAATCAGGGCTGGAAAGGGATATTTCTACCTCCATAGTCATTGTGCCTTCTACACAGCAGCCAGGGTATGTCAACAATTCATTGACAGATTAATAAATGAAGGAGATGAAACATTAAGCAAGCTTAAAAGGGAAGAACACTCGACTGCATGAGATACCATGGACAGACCTGGAGGACATCTTGCTGAGGGAAATAAGCCAGACACAGAAAGACAAATACCACCTAATTCCACTTATATGCGTTATCCAAAATAGTCAGACTCAGAGAAACAGAGGGAAGAATGGTGGTTGTGGAAACCAGAGGGCAGGAGGAAACGGCTGCCGCTCAAGGTGCATCAAGCTCACATTCGGGCCGTGTAAGTTCCAGAGGTGTGTTCATAACCACCGCACCTGTAGTCATCAACACTCTACTGAACACTTAAACATTTGTGAAGACATTAGATCTTATGATCAGTGTTCTTGCTACAACTAGGAAAAAAAAAGCTAAAACAAAACAAAAAAATCTCAGATTCAGTGATAAAAGCTTTATCTTGTTCTGTATTCTTTAGTTGTGTTTGGTTAAATGGGTGAGACATTGACTTGTGGAACAAAGTTTATGATTTCATTAAAAAACAATAAAAATAACAAAAAATCAGTAAGGCAATGGAGAGACAAAAAATAAAATAATCCATATTATTGACTAAACATCAAATCTAATGCTGTGAGTAAACTTCTAAGATAAAGTAAACAAAAGGTAAGCAAAGATAAATATAAGGTAAATGAAATCAATACAAATTATTTTTTTTGAAATCAATACAAATTTTAAAACAGACAAAATAACTATATAAGTTGTAAGAGCATTTCCTCTCAGACCTAATATGCTATTACAAATTATTTACTTATTTAATTTTTTGATCCCTACAATCTTAATATTCATAAAGTATACAAATTATTACAATGCATTTGTCACTTAATAACTTAATTCTGCTTTTAAGAGAGGAGTTTGTTTCTTTCTATCATAACCAAAATCCAGAGTTTGGTGTACCTGTTTTGTTATTTTACAGTGGGAACTCTTAAAGCTTTAATTTTCTCATCTGCTAAGTGAAATCTTTGGACAAAATTCTAAAGCTATGAGTTATTTACTTTAAGCATTATTTTTATTTTTTTAAACCAATCTATGAGTTACAAGTTCAAGGTAAACAGCTTCTTGCCTGAAAAAAATGTTTAAACTCTGAAGCATAAAACTAGAGGTAACACTGACATTTCTGAGAAAAAATTTAAACACATTTTTAAACACCCGGCATACTAAGAAATATAAACATGTTTTAGTAATCAAAACTAATAATCACACTGGCCTTTCTAGAAGTTGCCAAGACTGCAGTATTTTGTTAGCATTTGAAGCTACTGCCACAGCTACATAACTAACTAGCATTCTAGGAAAATAGTGAATTCATGCTTTGGGGATTAACAGGATATTTGGGGGAGATGACTAGCTGTCTACTAGTCTTATTCATCATGAGTGAGACTAAGTTCACACTCCTCTTCCATGAGAGGATGCCCTGTTTAATGGATTGAGCAAAAGTGATGGGGCTACATTTCAGAACTGACACCACCTGCTATGTTACTTCCCTGCTGATGTCTGCTTGCTGAAGATGAAGTTCAGGGCACCAGGGGGATGGAGCACAGACACCTGAGTGGAACATGGAGAACTGATATTCCTCTAACCTGAGCACCTCCCAGGACTCACAGCACAGAGAGACTGAAATTTCAGTTTCTGTAGAAAGTCCAGCCTTCACCAAGAATACGGTCCATTTATCACTTTTCTTCAAAATGCATTCTTTTATCACCTTACACACAGATAAGTATAAACACTTTTAAAAGGGCAACTTTTAATTTTTAGTTTAACTATGCATCTTTTTTCCCCACTCCAGTACTCTTGCCTGGAAAATCCCATGGACGGAGGAGCCTGGAAGGCTGCAGTCCTTGCGGTCGCTGAGGGTCAGACATGACTGAGCGACTTCAATTTTCACTTTGATGCATTGGAGAAGGAAATGGCAACCCACTCCAGTGTTCTTGCCTGGAGAATCCCAGGGATGGGGGAGCCTGGTGGGCTTCCATCTATGGGGTCACACAGAGTCGGACACGACTGAAGTGACTTAGCAGCAGCATGCATCTTTTTTAATTAAGAAAGAAAATGATGACTAATATATGTAAGAGTGATGACTCTATAAAATAAATAATAATGGGACATTCAACTTCTGTCTTGTAGGTAGTTCTTCTGTTCCTAAAATATATGGAAACAAAGGATGAAATAACCTTTGATTCTAAAGAAAGTTGAATCAATCAAAAAATTTCTAACAATCATTTTCAAAGATATTTTCATAAACTCTTATATTTTAATTAGGAAATAAGTATATGTTTAACAACATTTATATTTGTCCTGTGATTCATTTTTATCTTATACTTCAAAAACATTTCCTAACAAAGGAGAAAAGAAAAGATATACCAATTTGAATGTAGACTTCCAAAGAGTAGCAAGGAGAGATAAGAAGTCTTCCTCAGTGATCAATGCAAAAAATAGAGGGAAATAATAGAATGGGAAAGACTAGAAATCTCTTCAAGAAAATTAGAGATATCAAGGGATCATTTCATGCAAAGATTGGCACAATAAAGGACAGAAGTGGTATGGACCTCACAGAAGCAGAAGATACTAAGAAGAGGTGGCAAGAATACACAGAAAAACTATACAAAAAATATCTTCATGACCCAGATAACCATGATGATGTTATCACTCACCTAGAGCCAGACATCCTGGAATGTGAAGTCAAGTGGGCCTTAGGAAGCATCACTACAAACAAAGCTAGTGGAGGTGATGGAATTCCAGTTGAGCTATTTCAAATCCTGAAAGATGATGCTGTGAAAGTGATGCACTCAATATGCCAGCAAATTTGGGAAACTCAGAGTGGCCATGGGACTGGAAAAGGTCAGTTTTCATTCCAATCCCAAAGAAGGTCAATGCCAAAAAATATTCAAACTACCGCACAACTGGACTCATCTCAATGCTAGCAAAGTAATGCTCAAATTTCCTCAATTCAAGCTTCAATAGTATGTGAACAGTGAATTTCCAGATGTTCAAGATGGTTTTAGAAAAGGCAGAGGAATCAGAGATCAAATTTCCAGCATCTGTTGGATCATCAAAAAAGCAAGAGAGTTCCAGAAAAGCATCTATTTCTGCTTCATTGACTATGCCAAAGCCTTTGACTGTGAATCACAAAAAAACTATGGGAAATTCTTAAAGAGATGGGAATACCAGAACACCTAACCTGCCTCCTGAGAAATCTGTATGCAGGTCAGGAAGCAACAGTTAGAACTGGGCATGTAACAACAGACTGGTTCCAAATTGGGAAAGGAGTACATCAAAGCTGTATATTGTCACTCTGCTTATTTAACTTATATGCAGAGTACATCATGTGACATGTCGGGCTGGATGAAGCACAAGCTGGAATCAAGACTGCTGGGAGAAATATCAATATCCTCAGATATGCAGATGATACCACCCTTATGGCAGAAAGGAAGAGGAACTAAAGAGCCTCTTGATGAAAGTGAAAGAGGAGAGTGAAGAAGTTGGCTTAAAGCTCAATATTCAGAAAGCTAAGATCATGTCATCTGGTCCCATCACTTCATGGCAAATAGATGGGGAAACAATGGAAACAGTGACACATGTTATTTCGTGGGGCTCCAAAATCACTACAGATGGTGATTTCAACCATGAACTTAAAAGAGACTTGCTTCTAGGAAGAAAAGCTATGACCAACCTAAACAACATTTTAAAAAGCAGAGACATTCCTTTGCCAACAAATGTCCATCTAATCAAGGCTATGGTTTTTTCAGTAGTCATGTATGAATGTGAGAGTTGGACTATAAAGAAGCTGAGTGCCGAAGAATTGATGCTTTTGAAGTGTGGTGTTGGAGAAGACTCTTGAGAGTCCCTTGGACTGCAAGGAGATCCAACCAGTCCATCCTAAAAGAAATCAGTCCTGAATGTTCACTGGAAGGACTGATGCTGAAGCTGAAACTCTAATACACTGGCCACCTGATTAGGAAGAACTGACTCATTTGAAAAGACCCTGATGCTGGGGAAGATTGAAGGCAGGAGGAGAAGGGGATGGCAGAGCATAAGATGGTTGGATGGCATCACTGATGCGATGGACATGAGTTTGAGTAAGCTCCAGGAGTTGGTGATGGACGGGAAAGTCTAGCATGCTGCAGTCCACGGGGTCACAAAGTGTTGGACACGACTGAGGGACTGAACTGAAATGAAACTTTTACATTACTCCAAACTTCTGCAGTTTTTTAGAAGGTAATCTTTGCTATTTGTCTGATAACTAACCAAGGGAATCCTTGTTAGTGGAGATCCATGTAAAAGTTAGCTCAATGTCTCATTTGTTTTCCACTGGAAAAAATAAAAGGAAAAAACTATTTCCTTTCAAATTCTAGCTCAGCATACACCTCATTCAAAGATGGGTGTTTAATGGACTCCACCCTAGAGCATCCATGTGTCTTCCCCTTAGGAAAACACAAGTGCCATATGTGTGCATACACTCAGACTCACTGGTTCTATAAACGTCCATGCCACGAACTGGGCCTCACTCTGAGTAGTGGTGACAAAGAATCTTAAGAGATTCTTCCTCTCAAGAATTGCATTACAGTGCTCGGAGGTGGGCAGAGAAAGCATGAATATTTAATTACAATCCATGCACTTATACATTGTAACACTGGTTTCTGTAGAGGGCCACTTGAGAAAGTATCTATTTCCAACTGAAATACGTAAGAAAATTTCATAGAAGTGGAGATAGTTTAGCACAGCGATAGAAACTGGACACAAATTCACTGGGAAGAAGAGAGAGAGCAGGCATTTTCAGGCTAGGAGGCTGACCAATTTATCCAAAGGCATCTTGACCATTGTCAATATGCTCTGGGGTGGGACAGAGTTCTCATCTGCATACACTTATGATGAAAGCTTTCTCTGATAAGGAGGGGAGGGGTTTATCCACCCACAATTTTAGTCAAACATGTTTGAAATGTAAGTGGGAGGTGTTTGGAAGAACGTAAAAGAGAGGAGCAAACTGTCTAAGCAGGAGGGAATGCCTACCAGCCTGACAAGAGTGAGAACACAGTGGACAGAACTGAACTTTTCTCGGCCACCAGACAGGAACCATGCAACTGTGTCCATGAAAAAGACATCTGGAGATGGAAAACTGTCTGGATAAGGGGGGGAGACAGTGAAACTGCAGATCCAAGAAGCAGTGAAAATAAAACAATTTTCTTTTTTCAGTTCCTACGAGGTGTCATTTTGAGCGTCTCTCTGATGCGGCTTAAACACAGTTCATTAGCAAACATTTATTTTTCACCAACTGTGTGCCTCACTTTGCTAGACACTCTGGGGTGAAATAAAGATGAAGACAATATAATGTTTTGCCTTCAAAGAAGCTCTAACATTGTGTAAGGTGGTACTTCCAGTTAGCCCAAATACCAGTGCTAATGATTTTGAAATAAAATTAAATATATCTTTTGTTATGCTCCACAGTCAAAAGAATCCAATTAAATGCCAATGAATAGAACTTTTCCTCTATAATTTAATGCAGTAATTTTTTTCAACAAAATCATCCAAACCCTATAAATTTGGAAAGAAGATTCTACCATACATAAAACATCAAGGAAAGTCAGTGACACACCACCTTTTCTTTTATCAATAAATGAATCAGGGGGTTGGGAGATGTCCTGCCTCCCCAAAGCCTCACCCTACTCACATGACAGCTGGCACAGGGTCTGGAATAGTTTTTAACTGCTTCAAAGAGGTATCAGATGTATTTAAACGTAAAGATGTAAAACATTCATAAATTATTTCAGTGCTGTGTCAAAACAGTGAGTCATGATATGTCAACTATTTAAAAATATTAACTTTTACTTTCTTTTTAAAAATGTAAAGGTTTCTGGAAGCGTTCAGTAGCATCTGTCTTGAAGAAAATACATAAATAACATGAGGCCGCTCAGGGGATAAATCCCACAGGACACTCTAAACGTCAAATGTGGGGAAGCTGTGAGTTTCTCTGTGGAATTGCTGGGAGACACATGCAGACAAGCATGGGTATTCTTCTCCCCCCCCCCACTCCCCCACCCCACATCAGTTTCTGATAAATCAGCTACACAAGGTAAGCAATGGTCCTTCCCATTCTGGTTTGCTGGAACAGCCATGAAGAGATACCCCACGTCCAAGGTAAGAGAAACCCAAGTAAGAGAGTAGGCACTGAGAGAGGGCATCAGAGGGCAGACAGACTGAAACCACAATCACAGACAACAGGCCAATCTGATCACATGGACCACAGCCTTGTCTAACTCAATGAATCTAAGCCACGCCGGGTGGGGACACCCAAGATGGACACGTCACAGTGGAGAGGTCAGACAGAATGTGGTCCACTGGAGAAGGGAATGGCAAACCACTTCAGTATTCTTGCCTTGAGAACCCCATGAAAGTATGAAAAGGCAAAATGATAGGATACTGAAAGAGGGACTCCCCAGGTTGATAGGTGCCCAATATGCTATTGGAGATCAGTGGAGAAATAACTCCAGACAGAATGAAGGATGGAGCCAAAGCAAAAACAACACCCAGTTGTGGATAGGACTGGTGATAGAAGCAAGATTTGATGCTGTAAGAGCAATACTGCATAGGAACCTGGAATGTCAGGTCCATGAATTCAAGGCAAACTGGAAGTGGTCAAACAGATGACAAGAGTGAACACTGACATTCTAGGAATCAGTGAACTAAGATGGACTGGAATGGGTGAAGTTAACTCAGATGACCATTATATCTACTACTGTGGGCAGGAATCCCTTAGCAAGAATGGAATAGCCATCATGGTCAACAAAAGAGTCTGAAATGCAGTACTTGGATGCAACCTCAAAAATGACAGAATGATCTCTGTACGTTTCCAAGCAAACGACTCAATATCATGGTAATCCAAGTCTATGCCCTGACCAGTAACTCTGAAGAAGCTGAAGTTGAATGTTTCTATGAAGACCTACAAGAAGTTTTAGAACTAATACCCAAAAAAGATGTCCTTTTCATTATAGGGGACTGGAATAAAAAAGTAGCAAGTCAAGAAACACCTGGAGTAACAGGCACCTTTGGCCTTGGAGTACGGAATGAAGCAGAGCAAAGGCTAATAGAATTTGCCAAGAGAACAAGAGAATAGAATAGAATTTTCCAAGAGAACACTCTGCTAATAGCAAACACCCTATTCTGAAAACACAAGAGAAGACTACACATGGACATCACCAGATGCCCAGCACTGAAATCAGATTGATTATATTCTTTGTAGCCAAAGATGGAGAAGCTCTAAGCAGTCAACAAAAATAAGACTGGGAGCTGGCTATGGCTCAGATTATGAACTCCATATTGCCAAATTCAGACTGAAATTGAAGAAAGTGGAGAAAACCACTAAACCATTCAGGTATGACCTAAATCAAATCCCTTATGATTATACAGTGGAAGTGAGAAATAGATTTAAGGGATTAGATCTGATAGACAGACTGCCTGATGAACTATGGACGGAGGTTCATGACAGGAGACAGGGATCAAGACCATCCCCAAGAATAAGAAGGCAGAAAAGCAAATGGCTGGCTGATAAATAGCAAGGAGAGATAAGAAAGCCTTCCTCAGCAAACAATGCAAAGAAATAGAGGAAAAAAAGAGAATGGGAAAGACTAGAGATCTCTTCAAGAAAATTAAGAGATACCAAGGGAAACCTTCATGCAAAGATGGAGCTCAACAAAGGACAGAAATGGTATGGACCTAACAGAAGGAGAAGATATTAAGAAGAGGTAGCAGGAATACTCAAAAGAACTGTACAAAAAAAAATCTTCACAACTCAGATAATCATGATGGTGTGATCACTCATCTCAAGCCAGACATCCTGGAATGTGAAGTCAAGTGGGCCTTAGAAAGCATCACTACCAACAAAGCTAGTGGAGGTGATTAAAATCCAGTTAGGCTATTCCAAATCCTGAAAGATGATGCTGTGAAAGTGCTGCACTCAATATGCTAGCAAATTTGGAAAACTCAGCAGTGGCCACACAACTGGAAAAGGTCAGTTTTCATTCCAATCCCAAAGAAAGGCAATGCCAAAGAACGTTCAAACTACCACACAATTGCACTCATCTCACATGCTAGTAAAGTAATGCTCAAAATTCTCCAAGCCAGACTTCAGCAATACATGAATCGTGAACTTCCAGATGTTCAAGCTAGTTTTAGAAAAGGCAGAGGAACCAGAGATCAAATTGGCAACATCCGCTGGATCATGGAAAAAGCAAGAGAGTTCCAGAAAAACATCTATTTCTGCTTTATTGAGTATGCCAAAGCCTTTGACTGTGTGGATCACAATCAACTGTGGAAAATTCTGAAAGAGATGGGAATACCAGACCACCTGACCTGCCTCTTGAGAAATCTGTATGCAGGTCAGGAAGCAACAGTTAGAACTGGACAAGGAACATCAGACTGGTTCCAAATAGGAAAAGGAGTACATCAAGGCTGTATATTGTCACCCTGCTTATTTAAATTCTATGCAGAGTACATCATGAGAAATGCTGGACTGGAAGAAACACAAGCTGGAATCAAGATTGCCGTGGTCAGGAAGCAACAGTTAGAACTGGACAAGGAACATCAGACTGGTTCCAAATAGGAAAAGGAGTACATCAAGGCTGTATATTGTCACCCTGCTTATTTAAATTCTATGCAGAGTACATCATGAGAAATGCTGGACTGGAAGAAACACAAGCTGGAATCAAGATTGCCGGGAGAAATATCAATAACCTCAGATATGCAGATGACACCACCCTATGGCAGAAAGTGAAGAGGAACTAAAAAGCCTCTTGATGAAAGTGAAAGTGGAGAGTTAAAAAGTTGGCTTAAAGCTCAACATTCAGAAAATGAAGATCATGGCATCTGGTCCCATCACTTCATGGGAAACAGATGAGGAAACAGTGGGAACAGTGTCAGACTTTATTTTTTTGGGCTCCAGAATCACTGCAGATGGTGACTGCAGCCATGAAATTAAAAGGCGCTTACTCCTTGGAAGAAAAGTTATGACCAACCCAAATAGCATATTGAAAAGCAGAGACATTACTTTGCCGACTAAGGTCATCTAGTCAAGGATATGGTTTTTCCAGTGGTCATGTATGGATGTGAGAGTTGGACTGTGAAGAAGGCTGAGCACTGAAGAATTGATGATTTTGAACTGTGGTGTTGAAGAAGACTCTTGAGAGTCCCTTGGACTGCAAGGAGATCCAACCAGTCCATTCTGAAGGAGATCAACCCTGGGATTTCTTTGGAAGGAATGATGCTAAAACTGAAGCTCCAGTACTTTGGCCACCTCATGTGAAGAGTTGATTCATTAGAAAAGAATCTGATGCTGGGA
The DNA here is from genome assembly GCA_006408695.1 of Aepyceros melampus. Classification (NCBI taxonomy): domain Eukaryota; kingdom Metazoa; phylum Chordata; class Mammalia; order Artiodactyla; family Bovidae; genus Aepyceros; species Aepyceros melampus. The sequence continues at coordinate 166,036 of SJXQ01012143.1, forward strand.
AGGATTGGGGGCAGGAGGAGAAGGGGACGACCGAGGATGTGATGGCTGGATCACATCACCGACTTGATGGACAAGTGTCTGAGTGAACTCTGGGAGTTGGCGATGGACAGGGAGGCCTGGTGTGCTGCGGTTCATGAAGTCGCAAAGAGTTGGACATGACTGAGCGACTGAATTCTTCTAAACTTCCAATTCTGTAGAGAGTCAGCAAGAGGGAAGACACAAGGCCTGTAGCCCAGCTGCATCTTGATGCTATCAGGCTCAGTTCAGTTCAGTCCAGTCGCTCTGTGTGTCTGGCTGGGAAGTCATAAACTCAGCGGTGTGAGAAGAGTGAGGTCCATGACAGAAGTCAGTGGAAACTAAGGCGGAGGAAAAGGAGAAGATTTTTCAAAGAGATTGGAGTATATTAAACAGATTTTTGAGGAGAACTAAAGTAATAGAAGGAAGAAAATGACAGTCTAGAGATTTGTAGTCAGCCTAACCCACCAGGATTCCTACCATACAGTGTGGTGTCTGCCACCTCCCTCAAGTGAGAGAGACACACACAGAAAAGGCAAGGATGGTGATCATCAGAGCCGATGTCCCAAAGCAAGGTGAGTGTGCCCTGGCTGGACACACAGTGCAATCCCCCAACAAAGGGCTTGCCAAAGTACTTGTTTGAGCAGCAATATAAAATGCCTATAACATTGCATAACATTTGACTTTCAGCAAGTATGCCCCTCTGTGTCTTTGCTTTTAGTCTCTCCTGAGGTGTAAGATACTGAAGACATGAACTGTGAGGATCCTTTGGTTCCTGGACAAGCTCGATGCGGGACCACTGCTCACTTAGTAAGAATCATCACAGTAATACTAACAATGGGCAACAAGTAGGAGTCAAGTCAGAAAAACTGATGCAAAGTCCAACTCAACAGTTAGCTACTGAGAGCACTTCAGTCAATTAACCTTGATAATTCTTGTTTTTCCTAGTTTTCACATAGTAAAACTAGTATAATGCCCTGTCTAATGAGAAAGGAAATCACAACTGTCCAGATACGGTATCTGATATGAAATAAAGAAACAGAAATTAAACCCCATGTTAGAAACTTCTTCAAAACATGATTGTGGAAACTAGAGACTCACTGGGAGAATCTTGGTGAGCATACAACTCATGTCTCAGTAGGAGCTGCTATTCTTATTTTTCAACTTACACCAGTAGGAAAACTATCTCCCTCCCCAGAAACAGCCAGACCAGAAACAAAGCTCACTCTCAACAGTAATAAGAATGCTGACCCTTCATTACAATAAGCCAAACTTGGGCCTCTTAAAGGAGCCTCAGCAGAAATAATGTCCATTTCATCTTCATGGTAGTTCTCCACTCTTCAAAAGAAGTAATCTCAACCACTATTCTTCACACTCAGGAAGCAAATGATATTGTATATCCCATTCTTTGCCTATAAGATTTATTTCAAAAGCTCTGGAAAGAAATGTACCTGTCAGTGTAGAGTTTACTACTGTGTCTCAGTCCAGGAGCCTCTTCCTCACTCTGTTCATTTAAGGGATCAGTAATATTTGACGTGCACCTATCATTCACTAGGTTATCTGCTGGGAAATGGAACTGCATGAAGAGACCACAGTCCTAGATGGAACACAACTCATAGATTTAGGGAGACACACATGCAATGAAGCACAGCTATGCTACCGGGTGACAGGTGCCGTGACACAGTCCAGAATGATGTAGGTGACTATGGGGCAACTGCACCAAGGCAGTGGCTGCTTTTCCAGAGAAAGTCATAACTGCTTTAGAGCAGCAACAATATCTAATCCAGATGTAAAGAAATATCTAGAAATGTGAGCTAAATGAAATACACCTTTTTATTAAAAACTTCATGACATTGTTCAAAATGAGGTAGAGTAATCCCAGTTAAATTTGAGTTTGACGTACTTGCTTTCAACTGGACATCTGAACTGGGTATTGAAGGGGCAGGGGGGTTGGTACTTCAACAACAAGCAGTAATAGAAGAAAGAAGACAGAGAACTGATTCTGTCCTGGGTGCCTGCCTTGGTGTGTGAGCAAGAAGCGTCAGTCCCACTGACCTTGGGGTCAGACTTGTGTCATCTGTGTGAGCAAAAATGGCCTCCACGTTGGCTCTGTGTCTCTTCATGGTAAGAAGTAAACTGTTAGCTCAAAAACCCACTGGTACCAAACTCTCTTTTTTTACACATTCAATTATTTTAAAAATAACCCCAAACTCACACATTTGTGGCCATTTAGAACCTCTGCAAATCCTTGCCTAGCAGCAGCTGCCCATTGATAGATGGAGCCTTGAGGCTGTTGGTCCCTGAGATGAGCTGAGCTGTGTCCCTCAGACATGCCTGTGCTAAGCCCTCACCCCGACCGGCCTCATGGGGTGACTGTATTCAGATATAGTTCTCTAGAGAAGCTATAAAGTAAAACTTACTTAACTTCAGGACTGCATCCAATTTTGTAAAAACCCAGATGCATGGAGAAAAAAAGTCATACAAGGAAACAGTGAGAAGAGGACCATCTACAAGCCAAGATGCCAACACCTGATCTTGGCCTTCCAGCCTCCAGAACGTGGAGACAACACATTTCTGCTGTGTACGCCCCCATACTAGATGACTTATTCAAACTCTGAGCCAGCCTGCCCTTTGGGGTCCTCTGGCCTGGAAGCTCCCTCCTGTACTATTCCATGACATCACCCAAACATGTAAGTCCCTCTTCCATTCTCCTTTCCCACATGAGCCCTCCTCCCATTCAGGGTGTGGTCTTCTAGACACTTCTGGAAACCTCTAAAGCTCTCATGCTCTGAACACCCCTCCCATGCAAGCTACTCTGAACATTAACCTAGAGAGCCTGCTGTATATCACAGCCTCTCACACTTATACCTTCTTCTCTGATCAGCCCCCAGCCCCTCAAACTCCCCCCACATGGGAGTCTCTGCACATTTGTATCTCAGTACCAAAAAGACAACTTTGCATTTGGAGAAATCCATATAAATTTCTTATTGATCAACTCAGGAAATATTAATACATTTTGGTTATTTTCAGCAATATTTAACAAAATTCCTTCCTTTACAGTAGCTTGAGGGTGAATACAAATGTCACATTTTCATACAGACATAAATTTCATGAGTTATTAATTCAGCATGCTATCACTTTTCACTGTGAAAAATGAAAACCTAACATAAGTGAAATTCAGTGTATCAGATATAGTCCAAGACTGAGAAAACTAATTACTCAGATCTCTCTTTTTCTTCATTTCATTGTGAATGCAGGAATTCAGATTATGCTTTGGGCTTCTCCGTCCAGTAAACTGTTTTAAGTAAATTAAACACAAAGACCAAAAAAAAGAAAAAAGATGGTAAGTTTATATTGAAAGTGAAAGTATTAGTCACTCAGTCACATCCAACTCTCTCCAACCCCATTCACTGCAGCTCGTCAGGCTTCTCTGTCCATGGGACTTTCCAGGCAAAAACACGGGAGGGGGTAGCCATTCCCTTCTCCAAAGGATTTTCCTGACTGAGGGGTAAAACTCAAGTCTTCTGTGTGCAGGCAGATTCTTTACTGTCTGAGCCACCAGGGAAGCCAAGTTTCTATTACATGAAATAATTCATATGAGAAAACCATTTTGTGAGATATAACCATATTATGATCAGATTCTATGAAATAATGTTAAATGACATAATTTTAGCCTAAGATGGTAATGGAAACTGTATATCCTTTAAGTATTTATTTATTTTAATTTTTATTTTTACTTTACAATACTGTATTGGTTTTGCCATACATTGACATGAATCTGTCTCGGGTGTACATGAGT